>JAHLSL010000006.1:14380301-14520524 GCA_025920805.1 Petroica traversi | reverse complement strand
AAGGAAAGGAAAGGAAAGGAAAGGAAAGGAAAGGAAAGGAAAGGAAAACAGAAATCAGGTCTATTCCCTGTGTATATGTAGTAATGGAATGTGCTGAATTGAATACACTACCAAAGCTGAAAATAAGAACAGTGATATGAATGAGAAATGAAATATTTCCAAGATCAAGCTAGTCTAAAACAGTGTGTCTTTTAAAATTAAAGCAAGTGATGGAAACAAAAAATTAATGCAAAGTATGCTCCTTCTCTTCCAGAGAAAATCAGTTTATGCTGTGGCTTTCTTTCCTGGTCTTCAGAAATGCATCACTATTATGTCTACAGTTGATCAGGTCATTGCAAAATAATTTTTGTAGAATTTTGTCAGTGAAACACAGAAAATGTCTATGCTTCTTCTGTGTTCAATTTGTAGAAGTTGACTTTTGCATAATTTTTAGAAGACTATTTGACTCACTTGATGGTCAATATCATCATCTTATTCAGTGCACGCGGGTATTCTTTTTCCATGTTAAAAATTTACTGCATACATCTAAAGAAAAGAAAATTATTAAAATATTCTCAGTACTCTTATTATCAACTACAATTAAGTTCCAGAAAGCTTACCTGTAACCTCCATCAGTTTTCATTCTTACAAAACTAATTACAAAAAAGATCCTGGTGACTATCTTACTATTTTTCCTTTTTTTTTTTTAGTGTAATGATTAAATATTTTAAAAACTAATTTCATCTGGGTTTTCAATAAACCTATCCTGTAGATTAAGCTAGTACTTAATCGCCAAGTAGATGTATCTCACATTCTGGTATCTCTTCCTTTCTTATTCTGAAAGAGCTATGGAGATGTAATTTTTGCAATGGCTATTTTACATTAATTCCATTCTTGATCCAGGTTGGATATCTATACAGATTTAGCTTGCTTTGTGCAAAGGAGACTCAAGAAGAGCCAGCACAAAAAACTTGTTTTTACTTTTGTACTTGTATATTTAGATGGTACTATGAATTATCTTATATTCAGAAAAATTGAAAGGTAAAATGTGAAAACTCTAGATTAACTTCAGAAACAAAAGAGAATATTGCATAGATTCTGCTGCATATATTGAATTTTTTAGTTCTTATAGTTTATTCCATTCACACTGTTCCCATCTGCAGCACCAGCTTGCTTTTCTTCCCTTAGGACTGCAGGGTGTTTTAATAATAGGCCTTCAAGACCCCCATAGCAACAAGAAGTCTGATAAAATATAGAGAAAAAGGAGCTGAAGTGATCCCTAGAGAAGGAAAACATATTTTCCACTTTTCATTTCCATTTCACAACAGAATGATGGGCTGAACTAATAAAAGCCCATTGGCATTCCAACAAACCCAAACAGAATTTGCCTGTTGGGTAGTAATTATACGTGCCAAGTATTCAAATACATAATTAAGTAGTGTTCTGTTTCTTTAAATAAACATAATCGCACAGAAGCCAAAATAGTCAAATAGTTTCCTCATTATTTGAACTAGAGAAAAATTAGAAAAGTTTTCTGGTAAAATTTTATTTCCCTGCCTGCTCCCATTGGTAAGCTCAGTTGACTCACAGAAATTAATTCAGTTACATGAGAAATCCTCAGATATTATTAATTCCTGAAACACATTGTTATCATTTGGCCAGAGGTGCAAAGCGTGTCAGTCCCTACTAACAGCCAATAATCTAATCCTAACAAACTCTCCGAGTTTGATTCTGACCAATTTAAGTTTTGCTTCCCTTTCATTACGTACAGGCGTGCTGTAGTGGATCAATAAGGAATGTCCTTTCTAACCATCTGCCAGCTGTACAAGTATTGTCAAACACTTTCCCTTTCCTGAGCAATGCTCCTTTGCCAGACAACCCTGTGTTGCTCTTTTAGGTTGCCTGCATGGTGCATTTTCCATGACAGCGTGTGAGATACACAGAAGAACCTCTGCAGCCATTACACAGCAACATCACTCCAGACAGGGAGGGAAGACAGAAATCACTCTGTAAAATGTCCTGGCACACATGAGAGCAAGTTTCCTAATTTCAAAAAAATTAGTCAATAAACAACAAATTGTATATTTGTGCCATTAAGGCTGTCATTTTAGGAAGGAGATATAAGATCACTGTATGACAGAGAGAGGATAAGAGGCTTGTGGCTGAAAGCACACTGGGAAGAGTAAGGATGTCTCAGGCACTGTTACTAATTAGCTGTGTTGGAATAGCATCTCTGACTCCTGATCATTCAGGTTCAATGCCATATCATATGTTATTTGCATATTTGAATATCCTCTTCTCATCCTACTTCGGCTTATTACCTCAAATATTTAGCAATGCAGGTAAAACACACTGAAAAACAGAGTAGGTGAAAGAAATTTTTTCTCCTATGTCAGTAATTCTGTATTCTAATTATCATGCTTCTTTTTTTTTCTTTTTTTTTTCTTTTTTTTTTGTTTTTGTGCAAAAAGAGAAATGTGGGTTTAACCAGCACACACAGGAAGTGCTGTCTGGGGCAATATTAGGAAAACACTGTAGGGTTTTGAAAGTATTTGATTAGAA
The DNA here is from genome assembly GCA_025920805.1 of Petroica traversi. Classification (NCBI taxonomy): domain Eukaryota; kingdom Metazoa; phylum Chordata; class Aves; order Passeriformes; family Petroicidae; genus Petroica; species Petroica traversi. The sequence continues at coordinate 14,517,983 of JAHLSL010000006.1, read as the reverse complement.
TATGACCTGTCAAAAGCGGTAGCTTGGATAATAAATGGATGACAATACATTTTCACACACACATGTATGTTCTTGGCTAAATATGCACAGGGCTAGTTTTATTTTCCAAATCTGAAAAGGACAATACCTTAACTAAGACACGTTATTACCATAACCTGTGAAGACCTCCTCCATGGTGATAGGCAGAAGAGAGATATCAGATCTCAAAAAGTCTCATGCAGAAAGATTTTCTGTTTCTGCACCTCGGCAGTGGTATGACTTCAGTTATGTTAATGAGATGGGACTGGCTTGGAATTTAAAGAGCCACTCAGATGAACCCAAGGCAGCATAAGAAAATCCTGTTAGTGATATAGAAGAAAAAATAATTTGATATCAATGTTTCTGAGTGAACCCAGAGAGATGCATGCTAGCTTTTGGTTTTTGAAAAATTCCTATAATTAAAAACTATTCAAAAGCAGCCCTGGACCATGTTTTTAGCTAAGAAATTATCATCAGACAAACTTTTTAATAAGCCATAATTGTTACTCAGTGTACTTTAAGAAGTTTTAATATGACTATATTTCAGAAAAGCTCTTATTTCTGAGCTGTTTCATGATGATATTGTGATTTCAGAATGATTTTAAAGTTTTAATTGATCACTTGGGTTGGTCACCAAGACAATGTAGTACTGTGTCTTCTCTTCCATTAAACAGGAAAAGGTAAAACTAAAAAATTCGAGACAAGATCAAAAAGCTGTGTGTCTTTATCTATCTATCTATCTATCTATCTATCTATCTATCTATCTGTCTGTCTGTCTGTCTGTCTTTATCTATTACCCCCAAGGGCTTTGGTTTCTGTTCTGAAAACATTTTCAGGAAAGTATAATTCCTGTAAATTATTCCTGTAAATAAGTTTTTGTTCATAGAAACAGCCTTGGAATATACTTTTGAAAATAAAAGGTATTTTGTTTGGTTTTTTTTAAAATTTGATTTGAACAAGGGGTTAAATACACTGTTCATGCTTCTCATGGAATTCTTTTCTAGCGACATCTAAATCCACAACATTTCTTAAAATTTATAATTAATGTTAATCCAAAAGTAATAAATATACTTCTCCCTTCTGTTTTCTTCTTTAAAGACACAGCCTTTATTAAGTCCATTTTGATCCGGTGACAGTCGGTAGATACTCTTTCTGAGATCACAATATGATTCAGATTTACTGTTTGTTTTACTTTTTTCACAGTTGAAAATATACTATAGATAACATGGGAAAGCGGGAAGTTGATTGACATCCCTTAAGGATTTTTAAACTTTTCTCTGCGTGTGTGTGTGTGTGAGCGTTATTAGGGGTTGTGGGAAATTAAATTTGCACATTTGAAAAAACTCAAACAAACTTGTCTGTCAGAACTGAGTGAAAGTCGCACTAAGTGTGATTTGCCTGAGAGACTAAAGTCCTACAAGTACCTTAGTTTCCTGTTTTACATCAATTCTATTGTTAGACAATTTTTTCCCCATAGATTCCTGTAGCATCAACTTTTTCATTTTTAATTATTTTTTTTTTTAAATGCGTGGAGCAATTCCAGCCAAGAACTCTGGCAAGAACACTGCTAAATTAATGAAGGAATTAGTGACAGAGAATCTCTGCTGCATGGACCAACTTCAAGAATCAGTGATATTAACTTCATTATTAAAATTTATTGGGATCATATGCTTGAAAGGGGACATAAAACTGAATTTCAGAAACACTATTCTTGATGCCTTTAAGAAAGGAGAGTGTTAATGTTAGACCTTGGACAAAATCCAAGCCATTTGATTACATTTTACCTATCCAGAAATTGTGGGGAATTTTATTAGATATATTATACCAATTCTTAGAGCTCAACTGTTATGCAGTACCTGCAGAACTTGCACACAGTTATTCATAGAGTTTTAGAAAACAAAGGATTAAGAAGAAACATTTTTCTGAGGAGGTGAAACTGGTTATTATGAAAATTTATGTTCCAGTTATAAATTAGTGAACAAATCTGGTACTTCAATATTAAGGCTTGCAAAAGTTATTAAATGTAGGATGGATTCCACAGAAACCTTTACAAATTTGCATTGCTAGACCAGTGACTTAGACTCTAGAGCAGAGACTAACAATTAAACGTAGGTAAAACCAACAACCATTATAAGACAACGAATAACATTACCTTGATTTTTTTTCCTAAGAAGAGATATATATATACTGTTATTGTCATATACCTTCTGTTTTTATTCCAAAGCAGAAATATTAATTATTCTTACTAATTGAAATCCTGTTTTGCAGGTCTAGAAGATGCCAAGGGAAGTCAAATAAAATGATCTAACCTAATGGATTATTACCTGCAGTGTAACAGCATCACAATTATGCACCCTTATTATTTTTAAAAATACACATCCTGTCAAGGTGGGTTCAGAGGAGGGCCACAAAGTTGTCCAGAGGGATGGAGCACTTCTATAATGAAAGATTGAGAGAGCTGTGGTTGTTCAGTCTGTAGGAGTCTGAGGAGATACAATATTATAACTCTTCAATACTCAAAGAAAACTTTAAGAAAGATGAGGACAAACTTTTTATCAGGGTCTGTTGCAATAGGATGAGAGGTAATGGTTTTAAACTCAAAGAGGACACAATTTAGATTCAACATAAGGAAAGTTGGAAGTTATTTTTTACAATGAGGGTGCTGATGAAATGCTGTAACAGGTTGCACAGAGATGTCCTAGATGTCCCACCCCTGGAAACATTCAAGGTCAAGTTGGATGGGACTCTGAGCTACCTGCTGTGGTTGAAGGTGTCCCTGGCCATTGCAGAGGAGTTGGGCTGGATGACCTTTAAAGGTCCCTTCCTACCCAACCCAATCTGTGATTGTGGGACACAATGCATAAGTGCCAGACTTCAAGGTGGAGGGAGCCCTGTACCTTCCTAGACCTACATAAATTTAACGAGCAATTTAATAGGAATTCATTCTAATTTTTTTCCGTACAAAAAGCTGCATGTGAATACTGAAATGAATAAATTAGATGGAATAAATTAAGGAATAAATGACCCATTCAGTTCCTTGAATAGACCAGCGGTTAGAGCACAAAGCTGTAATTTAAGAGACTTTGCTGCTCTTTCCCTTTGTGCCATTTAATTGCTCATGAAAGATGGACTTCTCTGTTTCAGTTTTCTCATTGTCACACTCAGTCTCGTGAAATTTGCTTTCTTCTCAGTGTCCTGGGTTGGCCATATGACCTGTTTGTATCCCCAATGGTCCTCTTGCTTATGCTGGACATTAAGTTCTACAGTTTTAAGTTAGTCCCAGAGAGACAGAGAGAGTGAAAGTGGAGGAAAAAAAAAACCACTCGCCATTTGTCTGCAGGATACCTTTTACTCCTACGAAGCAAGGCCTTGAGAGAGTGGAGAGGCTACATTCCAGCGGGACTGCGTTATCTTTTTTTTTTTTTCTTTTTCATATTCTCTGGTGTGGGTGCTGGAACAGCTCACAGTGGATGGTTTCCTCGGATTTTTCCCGGCTTTTTGCAGGGAGAGACTTTGTTTCTTTTGCTGGGTATTTTTTCCTTTTTTCCTCTTCCTGGGACTGGCTGGCATCGCGTGGGCCCGAGACAGCAGGGAAATCCCCGGGGCCCCCCCCCCACCTCACCGACTTCTACAGCCGGGCCTGGCAATCGGCGCCCCCCACTGGAGAACTGAACCAGACTCAGACAGACTATGAATCTACCATCTCTTCAGAGGAAGGAGAGGTTTCATTGTTTTCATATTATCCAAATTTGTTTTCTATGCTTGTGAATATTCTATTTGTTGAATAAATAGTTTTTTCCACTTTTCTCTGAGGAAATTCTTCCCGGACCTGTAGGGGGAGGGGTGATTGGAATCGGCTCTTCCTAGAGGAGACTCCCCCCCCAGAGGTTTCTTCCTAAATATTTGCCCTAAACCAGCCATGAAACATGCCATGAAACTTATAAATAGTGACATGCACTGTAAAAAAGCCTTGGTACAACTACAAGGTGTGATTTTAAGATGATTTTGGTTTAAAATTGTGTACTTATATTGCTACTGTTTTATCATTACTCTGATTACTCTTTCAGTGCTTTTGAGAATGTATGAAGATGCTAACCATCTGCAAAGCTGTTATGACATTGCTTGTTGCTTCATTCTAAAGATCATCCTACTCTTACTTGGCTCTGTAATGTGTTGAGGGGGCAAACGCCTCATGCTGGCTGAGCCGGAGGAGCATACAAAACCAGACAGCTGTTGCTAAAATATCTATCTGCTGTTGCAGTTGGCGCTTCTTCTGCTCTCGCTGCTCCCAATATGTGGCCCCCAAGGTCTGAGCGACACTGGGTTTGCCTAAGCCAGGAAAATGGAGCCAATTTTTGTAATGAGAAAATTGAAGTGCTATTGCAGGGGATTAGTACCCTCCTGCTGCTTACTGCAGAATGATGGGGCCTTGGTGAAGGAAATATTGGTACAACAACATAGTATCAGTAAATGCAGCAGCTTATGACTGCAAACAAAAACAATATTTTGGTATTTTGGCTAAGTGGCACCAGAATACTTTCAGCATCTAATTAGATTACAGTTCAAATGCACCCATATTGAATATGTGATGATATTAATCCAGCATCAGAAAATATAAGCAAAAGTCACCAGATGTTGGACTTTGAGAAATTAAACATTTTTTTTCTCCTTCCTAATAAAATGTCCTGCTGTCTTTGCGATTTTGCCAGCTGAAATGTGACATGCTCCAATAACTCTTTATGTAAGAGCAGGGACCATAATCTGCAGTTCCACAGTCTCAAGAGAGATGTATGTCCATCAGGCTAAAGAACCACATTATTTCTTGTTCTAGTTTTGTCACTCTTTCCCTCCAAATATTAAAATAATTCACAGAATGTGAATTAGCTTCAGTAGCAAAAGTAAAATTACTTTTTATGATCTTTTTTCCCAAGCAGAAGAAATTGCACTTGATTCAGGAACTTTCTTGGGAGGACTGAGATTAAAATCCATTTCAGGAAATGGAAAATATGACTTCTAGGACTTCATATCTTGGTGGAGTATTATAGTTTAAAAACTACTAAATACAGTAGGACATAGTCATACTGTTTTAGGTATATTTTGAAATTATAAAAGGGTCTTCCTAACTTTTATAATGGAAGACCTGGTTTAATTTCATGGGAGGATCCAACTTTTTTCCAGTATAAGTAGGAGGCACTACTCTGCAGACCTGGTAAGTGTGCTTGAGATAAGAAAGGAATAAGACTAATTTATTTCAGGTCACATCCCAGTGTGAAGTGTTTCCTACTGTCTGCTTTATCCACCTTCTTTTTCCAGCATTTGGGATATTGTGCATCCCCATTCTGAAGCCACTAATTTTTTTGTGACTCTCTGACAGAACCTCTGCGTTCTGCTGGAACTCTGGAACTGGATGTGTCCAAACAACAGTGAGGTGACTGAGTTTTAAGGTATAGATACATCTTCAGCTACACAAAAAGTTGTGCTGGTTTTGGCTTAGGTAGAGTTAACCATTGCATGTGATGGGGTCCTGCTCTTCTGGGGATGGTTGAACGCCTGCCTGCCCATAGGAAGCAGTGAAATGATTCCTTGTTTTGTTTTGCCTGTATGTGTGTCTTTTGTCTTCCATATTAAACTGTCTTAACCCACAAGTTTGCTATTATTTGTTCTTCTGATTCTCTTATCCAGCTGGTGTGGGAGTGAGTAAGCAGCTGTGTGGGGCTTGGCTTCTGGCTGGAGTTAAACCACAACAGAGCGCTGTAATTTCTGTCTTTAGTTGGTGGCTTAAACAGTGCTCTCGGAGCTCCTGTTTCTTTTTGCTGAAAATAGCAGCAGCCCTCAGTTACAGAATGCCACAGTTGGAAACCCAGAATTAAGTGGGGTGGAACATAGACCTTCACTGCTGTATAAGCTCTCTTAGGAAGTTTGTAGCTCAGCTGGATGGCAGTGTCTGGTGTCACAAGTGTCTTCTGTTTTCTGGCAACTGATTCCATGTACAAACTGTTCACAGCTCTTGAAGAGGATAGGAAGGTACATTAAAATGTGGAAATATGTTGCAGGACAACAGTATTGCAGTCAAGTGTTCAGAAATACTCTCTTGCTTTTGAGGGTCTGGCTTTACCTGTACCTGCAGCCTGCACATGTGAATTTTTGGCACTATACTATGTGTGGGAAGCACAAGATGTTATAGCAAGGTTTATTTAATGTGTAAATCCTTTGTAGCTGCTTTTACCCTTATTCTCTTTCCACCATGTTTAAGTTTTGATAGTAACACCCTGGATTCTTACAATGTTACTCAATCTGTCAAAATCCTATTTTCCTCTTTGTTTGATATAGTTAAAAGCAGAAAAAAAGAAAATCAGCTTGGAAAATATGAGGAATTAGTATAAAAGAAGAGCTATGCTATGTGATTGTCCAGGTTCTGGTGACATAAAGGGGTCTACTTCTCATTGTGAAGGTCTATATTCTTTGCCAGCTTAAAAAAAAAAAAAAAAAAAAAAAAGAATTTAGAAACTCTTCAAATATGCACTCAAAGAGCGGCTTCCATGTCTCTCACTTGGGTCGAAAGTGCTCCAATATTTTAAAGGATATTAGAGTACAATTTCATAGAAAAGCTAAATATAATTGTATAGCATAAAATTTGAAATACCAACTGCTGAGCACAGATTCCTTAGTAGTAGAAAATTATCAAGGCCATATTTTTACAAGCATTAACTTACAGTTTTATCTTTCAACCACTTTTTCAGCAGTAATTTGTTTTGTAAATCACTTCTGGAATCATACTAAGACAGACGTCTAAACTGTTTCCAAAATGTACAAAGCAATGAAATCCAACTCAGCTCCCTGCATTTCACACACTTGGGAATTTGAGTGTACAATAAATGTTTGTCTACATGATAAAATGCTTTTAACTTGAGGTTGAGTAGGTGAAAAAATTTTCTCATAGTGAAGATTCATTCAACATGAAAAATAAGTCTAACTGCCCATGTTTGACATATCTAAAAATATATTTCAGACTCAATAAAAGGTGGGATTGGGAAAAAGAAAAAAAACAAACTAGCAGAAAGAAAAAATAAAAGGTCTCTGGTAGTGTATGAAGGTAGAATTCTTTTGCTTTTTATTACTCCACACACTTTTAATTTTATATTCATTTAACAAAGTGGCAGAGACTTTCCATCATTTTGCCTGCTTACTCAATGCAAATGTTGTATTTCCCCTTTAACCTTTTCTTTCAGATAGAACTTTAGTAGTCTGTAATTTTCCATTTTAAGTAAGCAGGTACCATAGTGATTTGTGGTATTTTAATGTAATTTTATTTTATCCTTTGCATTTTATTTCTTTTTCCACTCTGGAGATCTTGACTCAATTAAACATAGGGGACCAAACTTTGCCCTGCTCTTTTGTAATATTTTGAAAAACATGAATGGTCTTGCTTCAATGCAACACATATCCATGTTTATACATACACATGTTTATAAACAGTATAAAAGAGTGAACAAGACAAAGGGGCTAAACATTTTTATTCTAAAACGAAATGAAGACAAGCCCAGATTATTTCATAGTTCAAAAATTATTTATTTATTATATAAGCAGATTTCAGAATCAATACATTATCAGAGCAGGCTTGCTTCTGATAGGTATAAACTGAGATTATATCCTGAGAGGGTAGCATTACATCTAGCAGTTCATGGAGACACAACTTTTGGACTATGTGCAGAAGCCTAAACTTTATGTATAAATTTTTAGATTTGCAACATCCATTTTTGGGTGTGGAGGTGGGATGGGGTTTGCATAGCATTCCATCTGCACAAATTATGTCATACATTTTCTTTAACACCAATATTATTGCTTTTGCACTATTAACTGACTGGCTTACCCTTCTTTAGCAATCCTTCTAATTTTTTTAAATTATTACTGTCAAAAACAGAGCATTAACATCTGCAAAGCAGAGTTTAGAGTTCTACATCATATTGGTGGTTTTTTTTTTGAATACTGTTATTTCTTCAAAAATCTCTCCCTTGTGATACATTACGTGGAGAAACTGACAAGTCTGCAGGCAGCAAACAACCTTGAACCACTTTCACTGCTGTTCAGGAGTAATTAATGATAATGCCTCTGCTCTCACCCTACATGTCCCAGAGATACACATTTTTGCACTCATACTGGGGAGACATGGAGCACTTGTTCTACAGAGATAATCATCCAGAAGGACATGAAGAATGTCACTGTGGTCGGCTTCTTTAAACAGTAGAGAACTGAACATTTTATGGTTTCTTTATTATTATGATTGAGATTTATATTACCATGATTCCAGACCTAAGCCAGAATGAAAGGCATCTCCTGTGTTATATTAAGATAGTGCTTATAACTCTGACTTTTTCAGAATTTAGAAGCCCTTAATTCTGTCAAGAATAAGAGTCATAGGTAATAAGAATTTTATAAAAATATTATGTTTTCTTTTCAAAGGGCTTGTAGACAAGAACTTTGAGGAGTTTTTTCAGTTATTGAATGTTGACAATGAATGAGGTAATCAGGCTACTCAGCTATTGGCCAACTCAAAAGTGATATCAACACATTTAATTATAACATTTTTTGGATTAATTGAAAGCTGAAAAATGCCAAACAAAAGACCGTAATAGAGAGGGGTGTTAGGATGGGTGGCCACAAAGAGGGCCAGGAAGGGGAAAAAACTAGGAACCCTACCAGCACTGATTAAAACAAAAGGGTTTCTGAGTCATGGGGGAAAGAAGAGACATGGCTGTCTGCTTTATTTGTTTTTGTCCTATGGAACTATTAGACATAATGTATGCTTCATCTCTAAGTGTGTGAAATCAACATTCCTTTGGAAGAATTGGGTATTGCTTTTTTATCTGTCAAAAAATCCCATGGGCCACACAAATTCATTTACTTGGGGACTTGAGACCGTAACTCAATATAATATAATAAGAAGGTGAGAGATCAGCACCTATTTTCTTCTAAACTACCTGATGAGGCAAACAGTGGTGATCATGGTGAACATGGTGAACATTCCCCACTAGGCATGTACCTATCACCAGCTGCTTTGAAATAATTTCAAAGCTTATAATATTTGCACAAACTCCCATGGTCACATTCTACAAGTAATTCTAAATTATATCTTTTGAACAAATAGCTTTCGCCAGTAGAACCTATCTGTCCATTTAATATCTACAGTATCTCCCAAGTGTGAACTAACCTTTCCCTCTAAGTAGAGAGGAAACACTGCATAATACTTTGTGGAAATCTTTGAAAAGATAAAGTGAAATGTAAGTGCAAAGAATCATTATCAAGGAAAAGTGGATTAGGTACTCAGTGAGACAGTCCTATGTTTTTGGTGATGATTCAGACCATGTCAATTCACAAGAGTAAATAATTTTGTATGCTTTACTAATTTAGAATGAATGGCAGCTAGAGATGTCTAATGGATATTTGGAGCTGAAGGTCAAGTAATATATTATTGTAAAGGCATGTTCCTTGAGATTTACAATGAAGTTTGATGTATGGCCTTGATTCTATTTTAATATACCTGTTTCTATAATGACTACCTGCATTAATTTGCTTTATGAATGGAAGAAATATACTCCAAGTGGTTTTGATGTGCTAATACTTAATCCTGCTAAACTACCTTCATCCTTGGTCTATATTAAATGTGTGAGGTTTTTGCTCAGTGATGCCAAGAAATTCTTGGATGTAAAACAGGCAAGGTCTGATGCAGAGAAGGTGAAAGAGTACTTATCGGTGGATGATGCTATAAAAACCATACTTTTGTTGCCAGGTCTCTAATTAAATTACCTTTTATTGCCTTTTTTTTTGGATTTATTTCTCTTCTTTAAAGCTTTATCTTGCCTCATAAGCAAGATTTAAGATGTAAGGGTAGCTGTCCTTCAACTATTCTCCAGCTAAACATTTCCTACAATCACCAGCCTAATAAAGTTTGGAAAAATAAAATGGTGCTTAAATAGAACACAGAGTTGTTATGACATAAATTGAATGACAAAATAAAGTAGGATTTTCAAATTGACAGTTTCTAGGAGCTTAAGTCCCCTCAAAATCAGATTTTGGGACAGGTACAGACTTTTGATATCTAAAGTATTAGTTACATGCATGTGCCCAAGAGACGCAAAAGACTAGTTCAAAATCTGCCCACGACTTAGTCTTCAGGGTATCCATACCCATCAATACTTTAATCCTTTAAATTCCCTAGGTATTTAACATCCTATGGAGTGCATGTTCAGGTTGCTTGATCTGAGAAACAGAGTGATTGACACAGCAGCTTGTATGTAGCATACGTTTTATATCTCTCTCCCAGCTGCAATATCTGTGAAGCTCAATTTGTTTTATGTTCACACTACATTTTATACAACCCGTCAACAATCAGATTAACAGAGGACATATTTGTCATTATCACTTTTGTTTAAAAACATGAGGTAATATTGGTCATACTTTTTATCAAAAGCCTCTAAACAATTCCAGCAACTTTCAATTGAACAAGAAACTTTCATTCAAAAGCATTTCTCATCACAGGAGGCTTCTATTCCCTATATCCAGCCTGCTGGGGCCTGCTGCATGAACAAAATAAAATGAAAACTCAGTGAAAATAAGGAAAACCCACAATATTCATTGAGCTGGAGAGAAATAAGTAAGTTAGAGAACATTTGCCAAAAATGGAGATTTTTCTTATTAAAAGGTTGAAGTCTTTTACACAGAACTGGTGTACAGCAGCTGGAAATGTCTGATGGTGATGGCTCTTAAAAAAAAATGTTGCCAGCATTTGAGGGTGGTTTTAAATACTGCATAACATAAGGAAAGCATTTTAAATTCAGTCAAAAAAGTAGTAGCTGAGAAGCAACAGGAAAATAATGAAACTTAGCATGTTTTCTATTGCTTTGACAGAGAAGTTCATTTTACTTCATTTGCTACAGCCAAATCCTGCACACCATGAGAGTTCTACCATGATTGATGTTTTAATAATGCAAAGGTGGCACCTAGTGTAAGCTATCCAATGAGGGACACTAATATCTGTTTGGATCTGCTCTGAACACTGAGTGCCATGTGGGAGGCTGGCAGCATGGACAGCTCTGTCAGTCCTATGTAGTGTCAAGCCAAGAAGACATTCAGAAATATATCACATTCATGGAAAGAATGTTATTGAGAACAAAAGCAATGACTGGAAATATTTCATCAGCTCAGGTTGACCAGTCACAGACTAAAGAAAACATTTTGGTTTCAAGCATCAGAAGAAGAAACATGCACCATGCAAATGTGCATATTTCAAGATGATAAGTTTCATCTTTTTCTCTGTTTTCTATAAACTAATTTAGGACAGATTTAGGGTTTGAACTGAACATTAAATATCTGGTTTATACGCATAGTGTTACCATACTTTCTAGTGATCAGAAAGAGGGATGTTTGCAACTTATCACAGGTGTCTTGTTGAGATATTTACTAAGGCATTCCCGTGTTGCCTTAATTGCTGCACTGTGGCAGCTTTTGGGTGCCATTAAACCATAAGACTGTTGAAGTAAAAATCAGTATAGGAAATATTAATGCCTTAATTTAATTTTTAAAAATATTACTTAATTTGGATCATTAGAGTCACAAGCCATGCAAGTAAGTGCTACATGTGGACTAATTAATACTTTTGGGGATAGTCAGACTCATTTTAGAAGACTGAGCATTATGGTAAAGAAGTAAAATGTCTCTAAAAATTAAATTATTTTTTTTTTAATATAAAATACACAGAGACCCAGTGAGCATGACCATTCGCTATAAAATAACATAAGACAGCAAAGAATAGTGAAGTACCATGACACCTGGCTTATTAGCTTTAAAACATAAATTAATCTGTTGGAAAATTAGGAATGTATTATGGGACATATGAGGGATTGCAAAAACCCAGAAGTTCCAAATACAAATCTAAAACCATTCAGTCTAGTGTGTTCCTTGCCTCACTAAATCAGGGAAAATGAGTTTTATGAACAATTCACCAGATGGGAAAATGCTCAAATACCACAAAATGTTGATCAGATTTATTTGAAAAGCAAGCTGTAACCATATGCATATGCGAGGAAGCAAAATGGATTTTCAAGTATGCAGTCACTGCTGTCAAGATTGCAGCTGTATGAATTTAATGCTATATTGCTGTTTCTACTGTAGACTTTCTTGATTTCACTTACCTATTTGCCAGCTAGTATGATTAATATTGATCCAGTATTACAAGCAATTAAATTGGAAAACATAAACAATCTTTCTGCTGGCTTTTCACCAGACAGTACCACATATCTGATTTTTCTGACAAGAGGGGTCTCTGAGTCATATTAATATTGCAGCATCAAAAATATTTGTGCACAAACAGATCACACAGATATCATGGCAATTTTACAACTCTGGGATTTCTCATTTATAAATCTTCTCAGATTACAATAACTTATATTTATTCCACTGCAGTGACATCAGTTAATGTACTGGAGTCAGAAGAGAGTATATAAATAGTTATGTCTCTTTGATAACAAATATATTATTTTAGTTTATTAATGTTTTATTTGTTCATTAGAATGGAAATCTAGACTAGAGAAAAAAGGGATTTAAATATATGGTTCACTCCTATAGAAAACAATTGAGTGATTCCTTGAATTTTTGTTTCACAGATACTTCTTTTATATCAAGTGATCCAATGCAATGTAATTATTATTGCTTAACTTATTAATTCAATTTTTATTTGTAATATTTTAATTTTAAATTTTCAGAAGTCAGTGTTAATACCAGTTTAAGCAATTAAGCATTCCTCTAGATAATATATTTTTAAATGGTAGATGTTTGAGTTATTAAAAAAATCAAGTTATTTAAAAGTGTATCCCATTAGGACCAAAATTACCAGCAACTGACGAAAACCTATATATCAAAAAATATTTTAGTCATGCAAGGAGAGCCATTTGAATTCTCTTACAGCTTTGTTTGCTCTCTTTGACTGAGAGAAGAAAGTTTGTATCAGGTGCAGTGAGTACAGAGTATAATACCATTCTCCTGAACTGATAGGATATAAGGTTTATATGTTTTGCAAGGTACTTATCAAGCTGCTGTTATTTTGTTGACAGTCATTGCCAATGTTTTGAGTTTTTTAATTTTTACCTTTCGGGACATTTATTGCACTTCTGGTAGTTTCCTACATCCTGGACTTTATTGAATCACAGTTGTTTTGTTGCACTAGGTTGAACTGGGTTTTTAAACACCAAAAACCTCTGTCTAGTGGATTGGAAATGACACAATTCCTTCTAGTATGGGCCTTCCATGCTGGATCTGCATTGGTTCTTTCCCAAATTGCAAAGGTGACCTCATGCAGGAACTTGACTCCTTCAGCAGCAGGCTCAGTCCTCAGGCATGTTGGGGCTGTTGACATCTCCTTAATAACTATTATTAAGTTTTTAAATTTTTTTAATATTTCATTTTTATTTCATTTACTTCTATCGTTCTCTTTAGATGTAAGTTCATTGGAAAATAACCACTGTTAAATGGGTGACATTTCAATTAGCTGGAATATTTTAGAACTGTCAAAATAAATTTTAAATACCACCAGGCTAGGTGGAGGAGATCCTGGTGTCTTATCCACTGGGCTTTGAAGTTAAATTTTTAAATGGTGACGGGATGTTGGCATTATTCCTTTTTAAGATGAAAAATGCATAGAGTTTAATCAATCCCAGAACCATAAGAACAAGTTGAAGTAAAGGGTGTCAGGGATGTAAAAAGTATCTCTATGATGTGAAAAAAAAATTCAGATAATCTAGTAAAATTTGGGTTATTATAAATTTTATTTTTTCTGAAAAAATATCAGGTGTAAACCAGAGATTTTTAAATTAATTAGTCTACTATGTGTCAAGGTAACTTTAAGTTAGATTTCTTATTTTCAGTCAGAAGACCTAATTATTCAAATTTGTCCTTGCCATGGCTGAGAAACCTCATTTCTCTCTCCTTCTTAAAATCCCAACCTTCACACAGGAGTGTTGTTGGGAGAGGTTTCCCCCCTCTCTTCCAGTTACAGAAAGGAGGGTTGATCCTAATTCACTATCTCCTCTCAATAGACCAGTGATCTACACCAGTGTGCAGAAACACAGGCTTGAAATCTAAAATGAAATGATTCCTCCATCGTTTTTGACTCATGCTGGCAATCTTGCCAAACAGCTCTACAGCAAGAATTGACCAATTCTGCACATTTTCACTAATTCACAGCACTCTCTGTGCAGCCCTTGCTGCAATTACCATTCTATTGGTGCATATAAGAAAATTCTAAATTCACTTTTAAGAATTTACTTTAAAGAACAACAAAAACTCTGCTGTAAAACTAGAAGAGGTTCAATGTGATTAACTTCCTTGTGTAGTCTCAGCTGATTTCAGATGTATTCTGCTGAGTTATCACAGAGTACCTGAGGTTCTTGGGAAAGCTCTGCTTTATTTTGTAGCAATTTCTCACTGAGTGTTCTTAACTAAGAGGTGCTGCTGCACTGTTCAGATTCCTCTGAGAGTTGGCTTCTAAAAGTACAATTCATTTTAGGACAGGAAAATTGTGGTGCAATAACAAACACTTTGAATTTTCAGAGCAGAGATAGATGATTTACTTTGTCATGACTAACTCTTAGAATTTTATCCCAAGGATTAGCATATAGAATCACAGAATCATTAAATTTGGACAAGACCTCCAAGATCATTGAGTCCAACCTTTAACCAAATGCTATCATAACAACTAAACCATAGCACTAAATGCCATGTCCAGTGATTTCTTGGACACTTCCAGGGATATTCATGTTTGTTCCATGCATTTCAAAACTCCTAAAAAATATTTGGAAGAAGGATTATTTTTTTCAGAATTAAGTTAGAATTTGTTTATCAGAAAGAAATGGTTGCAAAGTCTACCTTGAACATCCAGATTCGGGGGGGGTGGGGGGGGTGGGGGGGAGTGGACGTCTTTCCCTCTCCACAAATTCTAATGTCTTTTCTTTAAAATGTTTTTAAATATCTCAGAATATCAACTATATTCTCTTAAAAAATGGAAATAATAAAAATAATGTTTTTCACCTCAGAGAAATAAATCAAATGCATCTTTTTCTGTGGATTTCATTGCTTGATATGTGCACTAATTTATCCAACAAAACCATGACGTTATTTTTATACTCATAGACACAATGCACAGGGTTGATAGTGAAGGCTTTAGAAGCAAATTATTACAAAGTGGGAAGTTCAGCAGTGGGAGGAAGTGTTTGTTTAAAATTATATTGGGCAGGAGTAATTTTAATGTATCTCTGATGTGGTTGCATTCCCTGCCAGATTAATGCCAGATTTCCATACTGTTACCAACTTGGTTTCTAGAGTCCATAGAAGAATCTTTTCAGTTTTAAGGAGGTCACAAATACTAAGATAATTGCAAAATATGAGCCCCTGAGCATGGCATCAGTGTCTCCAATTTCTCCAGTCTGATTCTATTTTACATAAGGCACTTGGGGCATAGCACAGAAAGCCAATTTGTTACAGCATATGTGAAACAGAAGAAAAGAAAAGTGTGAGAAGCCAGAACTCCAGATTATAGTCTGACTTCTTTTTCTGTCCCCATTGAAAAAAGAAGAGTGACATACTGTCATCCTCCAGGAAGAAATTAATACAGCCTGTGACATGGGCTTGATGCTATTGAAGTGTATGTGGAACCTTAGTGGGATTTTTTAGTGGGAAGGACACAGGCTCATGATGCTCTGGTCATACTGCCAGAAGTCAGAGATATTGAGACACTTTTCTTTTTTATCTTTTATCTTTTTTTTTTTTTTTTCTTGTAAAGTCAATCCCCTTGAGATTACTCCTCCATCTGGTCGTATGTCTGCCTCATTCCCTGGCTCTGCACTAAGGCAGCTGTTGGCAACTCTAACATGACAAAAAGCCCCTTAAGTCATCGAAGTCCCAAACTTGCATTCTGGATCACATAAAAAAAAGCAGAGATTAGTAGCAACACCAGCTTCTGTTTTCCAAAGAGGAAAGTAGGTTGACAACAAAGCTCATTCATATCTGCCTTTAAAGGTTTGGATATTCTTTGCCTTATTAAGTAATCACCATTTCAAGCCTCTCAAGTCCCAAGCTGAAAGACTGATTAGATATTAACCTGACTGCACTGTTTGCTCTAATTTAGATTTATGACTATGTCAGTTTAAGGAATGAATCTCTCATATCAGACACAGAAGTATTCCTTTCGTTGTTCCTATGGAACACAATGTTTCATTCACTGGCAAAATTCCCAGACCTTCAATATGATAGGAATAAATTATGTACGTTTACATGGCACATTTGTGAATTCTTAATTGGAAATTCATAACCATGCTCTGAAAAGATGCATTTTATGCAGAGGAAAAAAGAATAAATTCATTAGCACCTATGAATGCAACGTTTAGCAGAATTGATAGATTTGTGGTTGTTTTGCATTTCCTTCCATTGTGTTAGAAAGCCCTTTAACCTTTGAGTATTGATTAGGAGCAAAGAGTGAATAAGTTCTGGTTGCTTTAGAAGTAAACTTTTCATTTTGAGAACATTACTGCAGCTTATCTAAATGTGTTAAAGCAAAAAACCAAAACCACAAATGAAAAAAAAGAACAAAAAAGCAATATAAAATAACACTGCTCCAGTCAAAGCTAAGGTTAAATATTTTTGCCCTCTTATGATTCCTGTTATGCTACACAGACAATTAATTTACTGAACTCTTCTTTTAGCTCTCATGAGTGTTATTTCTGATGTTTCTGAAAGAGAAGAAAAATACTTCACCATATTGTGCTACGGAGTGCTACAGAGCACCACTTAGCTATCTTTAAATTTCTGTTATATTTACCACCATCAAAAGAAACATGTTCTTCATAATTTCAGCTCAGTGAAAGAATCTGAACTTAAGTATGGGAGAATTTAAATACCTGTTGACAGTTGAAAGTCTACTGCATCTTAGGCTGTGCATATTTTGGCAGTAGATGTTTGTGCATCCATATATGTATATGCTCTTATAATATAAAGAAGAGATGAAATAATAAAAAATGAAGACTGAAACATAAAAGAAGAATTGAAGTTGTTTATTATCAGGGTACTGCCAACAAAATTAATTTATCTAGTCACTGTATACTGAAAAACAAAAGGGAAAAAAAGGCTACTACCTTTTAAAGGACCTTATGTTGTCACCTTCTTGCTCCTTTTCATGGTCAGCCCAAGCTGGAACATGACTGAATCTGAAAACTTGAAAACCTCAAGCAAAATCTGGGTTGACAGTTGTCATGCAGGTCCATGAACACACGAGATGTCCACTATGTCCTTAAGTGTGAGTATAAAATTTTTAAGTGGAAAGTTGTGCATGGTGCACCAAGGTGTAACCTGTACCTCACTGCCATTTGGTTGTGCAGCTGCTGTGTATCATCTTTAGTAGAGAGTCATAAGGGAAGGTAGGGATTAAGTGATAAAATTTCTGGTGAAGATCAATCCCTTGATCTCCAAGGCAAGAGCCAAACCTGGAACAGGTACCCTTCAGCCCAGACACAAGGAATCAAGCCTTAGATTACTTTAGAAGACTTTTCCCTATCCCTTCCCACCATAATTCCAGACTCTCCAACTCAGCCCTGTCCACAAATCTTGTCTGAGCCACAGGCCAGGGTATCCACTCTCTACAGAGATAAATTATTTCTCAGAAGATAACTTAATTATCAGTCCTGGCTGGCCTGGAAAAATGTTTCCCAGTCCCCTATGACAACAGTTCTAAAATTTTGTTTCTCTCAACCTAAATTCAAATATAATTCAAAGGCAAGCATCTCTTCATCTCTTCATCACTAAAAATCCTCAGCCCAGAAAATTTTGTACCCCTGCATTTCCCTTGAAACATTTCCCTTCTGTTTACTGCTCTTCTCCAGTTTTGCCCTGGGCTTTCTTTGTCCCTCAAATCTAATTCTAGTCAAATCTGTGTACAGAGGATGATTTAAGTGTTAAAATTTTGAAAAAAAAAACTCAAGTAAAGTCCTACCTCATAAAGGACTTTATAATCTTCCCCTTTCCATCCTTATTCCATGTAACAGCACGTTTTCTATTTTTTCTGCAAGACTGAGGTTATTCAGTGAAAACCTGCTGCAGGCTTCTCTGCAGTCCACAAATAAGCCACAAAGAAGCAATCTAAGTGTTTGAAGAAAAATACATGTACATGGAAATATGCTATTGTTGCACTGCACTCTACTGCTAAGATGGAACAAAAAGAAAATATTTTTGAAATGTGAATGGTGGTGATGAAGCCCACTGTCCCCAAAGTAAAAGAAAGTTTGTTGCTTGATATTTCAAGTGCAAATGTGCTGGACTGCTACTTATTTGGGAAACTGTGAAATCTGATGCATAGAGAAAACATTTACAGCAGTGAATGCAAAAATTTTCTTTGCCTTTTAAATTTCAGTTTATACTTTAGAATCCCAGCTATTATCCTAATATTAGTAGAGCAAAGGTGACCTACTAGCAAAGTACAGGGATATAAATATGTGCAATTCAATACTATTCATGCAAATCACAAAGAAATTAAGGAACACCAAAAAGTGATTGAGGTGTTTTAAGGACAAACAAATTATGAATTACTAAGATAAAATGTATTTAAATCTTCAAAAAATGGTGATTTATACTGATATGAGTGTTTGTGTATTAGGAAGGTGTAAATATCAAATGAAAACATGGATTTGTGTTAAGAATTACAAAAGAGCATAATTAAGTGCTAAAAAAGAAGTGATATCAATGAAGAATGAAGTGACGGAACAGAAGTAAAATTAGGTTAAATATTTAAAGAAAAACTATACAGTTCAGTGCTCTGAAAGATGCAGTGAAACTTGTTCAAAATGAAACTTTGGACTAAGAGGCAAGTTTGGAAGTTAAATTGTAGGGAATTCTCCTCTGTTGCAGAGGGTGTTGGGCTAGATTGTGATTATTGTTCAAGAGCTTTTGAGCTAACAATTCTTTGAGGAAATCAAAAGGAAAATTAAAACCAGGAATTAAAGAAAAATTGTAAAGAGAATGAAAAGGACAAGGCAACATTCATTTTTAAACCCATTGATGTTCCACAAAGTGGCATGTAGCAGAAAATGCACAGAAAATAAAAAAGCATTCAGTTATACTGATCAAATAGATAATGCACACTGTATAAAAACACAAGATTAATTTATTGGAGCAGTGGATAGTGGATGGGATAAATTCATGCTGGACTTGCTGTTAGGTCTGCACTGAGAAGTTTCAGCTTTCACACGGCTTAGTTCATACAATGCCACAACTTCTGCTAGAGCTGCTCTCACTTGGAAAACATAAAGTCTGTTCCCTCCCCCTCCAAACTATTGATGTAATAATTAATCCATATAATAAAAAAACCACCTTCTCAAACCTGGTATATTTCCACAAACATATGGCCACTGGTTACTGGCTCACCTTTTAGACATGCTAGCAACTTCATGTGTTTGTGTCCTTTTCTTCCCCATCCCAAATAATTTATTTCAAAAATATTATAAAATTCTCTCTTTTATGCTTTGAACATCAGCTAAAGGGCACAAGAGTGAACATTACTTAGCAAATATCTAGATGGGAATTTGTGAAGGTAGACAAGAAAGGAAGCTATATCACTGAATATACTACATTGGTGTATCAGAACACATCAGGATGGTATTTATTAACTTACTGACTTGTGCAGTAAGTACAAGAAAACAAAACAAAACAACAACATTCATATTATGATTGCTTCAAATTTTTTTTGCCTGTTTTTGGAGAGTATGGTAAATACTCAAAGTAAGAAAGAAGAACTGGATAAAACATTTTCCTTTTGGAGATTTTGACTCGTGTGTGCCAAACTCTCAGAGCCATTAATTTATCTTTGTTTTGGGTCACAGAGCACATCTGTGGCTGCTGCTTCTACAAACAGAAGTGGGGCAGAGCTGGGAATGGCAAATAAATGTCACAAGTGACCTTCTGTTGAAGGCCCTGAGCACAACTTACACTCATGGATGATGAGTTAGGTCTCACAGTATATAAATCTCTGTTTTCTGTGTATGCAGCACAAGTCCAGTGGTGCAGATATTTTGTGTGATGTTGTAGGTAAGAACTGTCCCAGTTTGGAGGAGCTGCCTGTGTCTGTTGGGGTTCTTTCAAGCTCTGAACAGGTCATGGATCCTGTGGGACCACTGGGTAAGGTAACACTGGTCAGAAACCAAGATATGGTGGAGACAGTGAAAAATGGTCTAATGCTTTAAAAACTTAAAAAACACAGGCAGAAACAATTTACCTCACTCAGTAATTCTGATATCAAGCTGTGTGAAAACAACTGGGCTAAGTGATCTGCTGATTCTCTTGAATGCTAAGGTATTGTGATTAATTTCTAGACCATGTTCAATTATTTGTCATTGATGTGAACTCCAATTTTAAAAGTGATTAATCATTGAGAAACAAAGTCATACTGACTTTGAATTAAACTTGAACAATAATTTAGGTACTCTTGAAAAATTTACAAAAGTTATATAATGCTTTAACATCAGTTATTCATTATTGTCTTTCTTTACATTTTGTTAATATATTGATGCTTTAATGTCTGTGAGTTTTACTATGCCTTTTAACTTTGTACCTATTGTAAAATGTCAATAGCACAATTTTTAAAGATGTAAAAATAAACATATTGAATTTAAGAGTCCTGGACTTTTACAAAATATAAAATAAATTTTAAAATTACTAGAAAGATATAGCACAGTTTTTCTGAACTAAATTGTCCTCTTTGTTATCTAAGGAATAAAGTTTAAGTAAGATGCATTTTACTGCTGTTACTGCATTTCTCTCTATATTTTATCTATCACACAGGCTGGTATGGTTTAATCATTAAAAAGTATCAATCACAGTGTTAAATCATAGAATGGTTTGGGTTCAAAGGACTCTAAAGAGCATCAAGTTCCAAGCTCCCTGGCAGAGGCAGGGACACCTTCTACTTGACCAGGTTGCCCAAACCTGATCCAAAATGGCCTTGAACACTTGCAGGGAGGGCCAGCAACAACTTCTCTGGGCAGTCTGTTCCCTTGCCTTACCTACCCTCAAAGCAAAAAATTTCTTCCTAACATCTGAACTAAAACTACTTACAGCTTAAAGCTCTCTCCTCTTGCCCTGTCACTACATGTATTTGTAAAATGCCTCTCTGGCTTTCTTGTTGGCTTTACAGGGGGACTGCTGTAAGATCTCCTTGGAATCTTCCCTTCTCCAGGCTGAACAATCCCAGCTCTCTCAGCCTGTCTACACAGGAGAGATGCTCCTGCTATCTGCTAATCTTCATGGCTCTGGTCTTGCCCTGCATGATCCTATTGATTGTGAAGCCTGTTGTAGATGCTTAACCAATGGTATTTGCTATTTCATGTCTAGTACTTTATTGAATTATATGAAAGAACACTCTCCATTCTTCTACTTCGTTTTTGCTTTGCTTCATAAAAGTACCAAGTGCCATTTCTCTTGAACATTGCAAAATTATATCATCAGCCTCAAGGAGGCCTGAAAAACTAAGTGCATGGGAAAATATTACATAATTGAAGAGAAGCAAGCATAACTGTAGGTATAAAAATGTTTCCTTATGTATAGAATAAAAAATTTAATGAGGTTTTAGTTAATTTTTTTAAGGTTTCTAACAATCAAATGGAAAAATGAATTCCTATCCACAAGTTTCAGAAGTTTTACTACAACCCTTTTAGTTCCCTGTTTTAAAAAAAAAATCCTAAAAATTAAAATGTTGAAGTTCATCACTGATCTATTTAATGATTTATTTTAATTATCATTTAATTACTTTTCATTCATTCCCATACTTTTTTTGCAGCAGAAAATTTACCAGGTAGAAATGTGAAACTTCAGAATGACAGCATACCTCAAATGTCTTCAAAGATATCTGGTAAAACTGGATATATTTTAGCGTTTCTAGTATTCAAAGACTCAGAACTTTGTATCCCTGCAGCAGTCATTAGGAATGGGCAGGCTCATTTCATTGATTGCAGTGTGAGAAGGCTGTTCAGGTTCAGATGGAGCAGAAAGGTTAGTGGAATATCTGTTAAATGCTTCAGTGGTCTGTGGCAAATCTCCAGTCATGCTCTTATCACAGCTGATGAATTTAATTTTTAAAAGGTGCTAAAACTGAGTACATCCTTCTACTTTTCAAGGCTGTAGAAGCAATTTAATATATACAAAGTGGTCATTTGGATAATATCAATCTCTTTGCTTTTATATGGGAATTATCGCCATGTAGAATCAGCCAGGGAAGAATTCTCTGATTGCCCTACCAAAAACTTCATAGTCACAATATTTTTCTTTGGTTTTAATGTATGAAACGCTGCCAAAAATATTTCAGTGTATATTCTGGGCTGTGGTAGGCAAGTCAGATTCTTTAAGTGGGTGCCATTAAATGACAAATTCATATATGAAAATAAGTCACCAGCTGTGAAACTATGGACAGGAATATGCAGTCATTCTTACTCAAATGTACATGCTGTAGTTTAAAATTATCTTTTGCCCATATAATAGCATTATTATTTTCACTGGATTTCAGGAAAGAAATCTTAATTTTTCATTATCAGTTTTACTCATTTTAGCCCTATGCAGCTCTTTTGATCTCCGTCTTCTGGTTCCTAAAGCAAAATCTTTTAGAATTGTCACGAATGGGTTTAGGAGTTAAATAAGCCCTTTCCTACTGCCCAGGCCTCTGGCAGCAGATAGTAATGTTATCAAGATGACCAGCACCTCAAAACTCCCTCCCGTTCATAAGTTCTTTTAATGATGACTGATTCTGTCTATTATATAACAAATTATTTATTAATAAACGGGAAAACTACTGACTATAAGACTTAAAAACAAGACTAATACTACACAGGAATAACTACTAGTAGAATACATACAGTGCACGATAAGGTACCATACAAATTACAGCTAGTGAAGAAAAGCATAAGCTAAGGATTCAATGTATCTTACCATCCAATTGTTGATGCAATACATGTGATGTCCTTTTCACTCAACCTCTGGAGAAGTAACCGCAGGAGATGCGTCCAGCTCCCGGGGAGAAGTCTCTCACACCTTTGGGGTGATTGTTGAGGCTTCTAACTCAGGGATATCTTGTGCATCTTTTATAGCATAAAACGGTGTCTCTAGAGTCATCAATTTTCTTTACCTCTTGCTACACTTATTCTTTCCAGTTGTTTGGCCTAAGCCTTCTGGCACCAGAGAAAAATTCCGCTAAGCCCTCCGACTGCAGTGTTATCTCTCTGGTGTCTCATTTAACTCAGGTATGCAGGAAGGAAAAGGGGAGGGGAGTTGTCAGTGCCACAAGAATGCTTCTTTTGGTTTGTCAGAAATTACATATGGGGAAAAAAAAAAGAACCAAAAAGTGATAAATGTCTGTATTATTTTATTTTATTTGAACTAACATTGAAACCATTTTATAGACTATAATTGCTGCCTGCCAGAAGTCATTGTCTCTTTACTGCCTTCTATCAGACTTGGGACAAGGCAACTTTTAAACTGAGAACTGAGCAAGAAATAGGCTTTCTGATTTATTAGCAGGAAGCATATCTCAGGAAAAATATTGTTTAAAAATAATTTTAGGTTGTGTGGAAACAAAAGACATTAAACATTTATACAATTGTATTTTAAAGTTGAAATGGCTTGATGAAATATGAAATAGTTTAGTTGTCACATTTTAATTAAAAGATATATCAATACAGTGACTGGTTAAACAAGAAAACAAGGTTTTTCTGGTATTTTGAATTGAGCCAATTCAGTTTTGAGATTCATTTTTATTTGATTGAGTTATCAATAGGAACAAAACGTTGCATGTAAACAAATTCATAAAATCAGTAATTGAAAGTACTATACATGGTGGATTTGACTGCATTTATTAAAAATTTTTACTCAGATTTAGTTCTGGCGATAACTTTCATCCCCAATGGGATGAATTTTCAAAATCCCTTAAATATTCAACTGAAACGTGTTTTAGAGTGGATTTGCATATAGTAGTGAGGATAGAGTTTAAGTATAATGTAAATCACAAAAATATTTCATTTTTCCCACTGCACCTCTTAAAGGAAATCCACAGAATATTCTGAGTTTTGTGAAGTATTTTGTCTTTGTTTAAATGCTAGTGGTAAGTAGGTGATTACGGCAGGATTCTCCTAGTTTTAAGGTCATCTCAAAGTGTTATGTATAATTACAAAAGATAGAAAAATCCATACAGCTTCTGTATGATTAAACTCAATCAATGAAGGAGCATTTATCTTTAGCATCCTACCAGTAAAGTGCAAATTTCTATCTTCCCAAACGTTTGAGCCCTCCTCTGGAATCAATGGGACCAAACATCAAGGGAGCCTTGGAGCTGATATGTAACACCTTTAGGATCTATTAATATCAATGAAACTAAGACAAGTACCAGAGAAACTAGTGACCTCCCTGGCCTGCCTAAAGATATACATCCAAGTGCTCACCTGGGTGGGAATTGCAGTTGAAGACTGGCTATCCAAAGTATTCTTGTCTTGTTTGTCCTCTCATTGCTTTCAATGATATCCAGCCTTAGAGAGGTGCTAAGGACTAAAACTTGACATCAGTCTTTCTATGTATACCCCTACATATTAGAATATGATGCAAACAAAACTCTGTTGACTGATCCAAGAAAGGAAAAGTAACTGCTCGGTTGCAATGTTTGTTTCTATATAATATTGGTCATTAATGATATGTTAAAAGTTGTTTAACTTCTAACTACATTGATAACAGTGCATTTTTTTAAACTTCAGAAAACTTTTAATTTTGAAGGATTTTTTTTAACACTGACATAGAAGAAAAAATATGGTGTGAATATTAGTTACTGTGTTTTGTGCAGCACTGAGTTCTGAGGCACGATGAGCTACCATGAAGCCTTTGGAAAGCATTTTAGCATATGTTATTGATGGCAAATCAATAAACCACCAAAATATTCAGTTGACTAAGCAATTGACATTTTACAAGGATTCAAACATAGATTTGTTACAACCACCATTAGTCTTCTGTGACACTAAAATGTTGGAGTTTGAGAGCAAACTACAACAAAACAAAACTTCATAGCACACTTCATAAGGAGACATAAATCAAAATTTCAAATAGAAACATGGGAAGAGTTTTGTGATTAAACAGCATTAGAAAATGCAAGATCTGAAGAGATAATGCAAACATGGAATCAATGGGAAAAAAAATAACCGATGTAAATCAATTCAAGAAAATTCACAGTAATGCTGTGAATGACATAATGCAAGAAAATAGGTGTTTAGTTTTGATTATTTAGGTCTTGGACCAGGTAAGATGAAAAGGAAGCTGAAGACATCAACTGGCGGCAACTCTATAATATGCCATGAAGTACTTTGAGTGAGATTGATAGTGCTTTATAGAAAAAATCTTTACCAAGGAATGAAAATTTAGTTGAATCAAAGCACATTCTAAGCAGCTTAAAGTAACAGATATACTACTAAATGAGAGTGATAACATCAGAATAGTTTGATTTGTTGGACATTTGCCTGAGGGGAGAGGAATCTGGACTCCTCTTCCTGATTTAATTAGGAAAGCAGTGATTAAGTGTCAAAGGACTCTAGTCCTTTCCTTTCAACATCCATGTAATTATTAATTTGATCCAAATTTTGACTTAGCTGTAATTGTTCAGTTGTTTGTTTTTTATTTTTTGTTTCTGGAAAACATTTTATAAATTATCTCAGCAGTAAACTTTATTTCTTCACAAACCTCTTAATTTCTTTTTTTTTTCCTTTTTTTAATATGCACTAATGATGATTAAAGTACAAAGTTG
Source organism: Petroica traversi (assembly GCA_025920805.1). NCBI lineage: Eukaryota > Metazoa > Chordata > Aves > Passeriformes > Petroicidae > Petroica > Petroica traversi. The sequence goes on along the minus strand of JAHLSL010000006.1, from coordinate 14,492,110 downwards.
GCCTGGCAAAAATAAGCAATGTCTCTAAATAAAATTTCAACCTTGACCTTAAAACTGTGGATTTAATAGCTAAAGGAATCTTGTCTGTACTTAAAATTAGTTTAGAAAACTTAAAGAAATGCTTGGAACACATTTCAAATAAAATCCAAACACATACAGTCTGAGGCAGTGATGGTAAGATACTACTTAACACTGTAAAGTCAATATGTCATGATGGTAGTTGATTAGTCATGTTTTTGTTTTTTTTTTCACTGGGAAAATCTTACCTGGAAAAAATTAAATTAATTTAGAGTTACTCAGGTTCATGCAGATGTTCAGGAAGCTGAGTTTGAATAGTCAAAATACTTAGTAAGAATAGTGGGAAAGTTACTTAGAAATTTGAACTGATTTGATGTTCACAAACAATGTCTGATATATAACTGAGAAAAAGTCTTGAAAAAAAATAAGCTAATTCTTAGAAAATTAAACAAAAATGCTTTAAACATTTTCTTACTTATTCTTAAGGAACAGAAATAATATCATAGAAGTAAAGCAGACTTGTCAATGAACTATTATTTTATTTTTAAATTTCTGCTTAGAATTCCACAATACCATCAAGCACAAAATCATAAAGGGGTAAAAAATACGAACTCTGTAGTACTAATTTCCTAATCTATACAGACAAATTTTGCATACTCAAACAAATGAAAACATGTATCTGCTCTTTGTGGCAGCAAAGTAACTCAGGCTATAAAAATGATTGGTTACATTTTGACTTTCTGTCTTTCCTGGCAATCTTAGGTTTCTTCAGAAGTGTTCAGTAAGGCATAGATATGATCAAAATTATCTTTGTCTGCTGAGGGCAATAAGTGTAAATTTGATCATTAATGGCTGTGTTCATTTGAATTTGTTTTTTTGTTTGTTGTTAACACTAAAGCTGGAAAAAAAAGATTTTTTAAAACCCCACAGGGACCCAGCTTATTTTTCTATAAAAGAGGATAAGAAAGAATTTTTAAATTGCAAAATATCAAGTCATTAAATGTGTAATTTTTATTTTTTTCAGCTGAACATTGGGCATGAATATTCAATCATATCTTACTCCTATATAAAGAAAAACTGTATGTCCCACACCCGCACACCCATTACCTAATTTCAAAGCATGCAGAAGTAATAATATTGTAAATTTTAAATGGTGACATTCCCATTTAAGTAGAAAAATGCACATTTATAGCCCATAACTAATATTTTAAACGGTACTAACATGAAGCAGACTGACTGCAAAGGTATTTTGAAAGTTTTTGTTCTGGTTAGGTATATTGAATAGGCCACCTGGTATCTAACTTTCTTAGTTAGATCATGGAATCACAGAATGGTTTAGGTTCAATGGACCATAAAAATCATCTCATTTCAACGCCTCTGCCATGGGCAGGGGCACCTTCCACTAGACCAACTTGCTCAAAGGCCCATCCAGCCTGGCCTGAGGCAATCACAGCTTGTCTTAGTGCTGCCTTGTTCTAGTGCCTTGGCATACTCATACAGTACATTTCTCCCTAATATCTAATCTAAGTATATTCTTTTTCAATTTAAGCTATCACCTCTTGTTTGTCATTATATACCCTTGTGAAAATTCCCCCTTCAGCTTTCTTGTACATTCCCCTTTAGATAGGAAGGCTGCTGTAAATTCTCCCTGGACTCTTCCCTTCTCCTGGCTGAACAGCCCCAACTCTCTCTATCTGTCTTCATAGGAGAGGGGCTCCAGCTCTCTGATCATCTTCACAGCCCTTCTCGGGAGGGCTTTCTCCAACAAATCTTTTTTGTGTCGGAGCCCCCAGAGCTGGATGCAGCACTCACCCTGCTCACCCTGCTGCCCATGCTGCTTTGGGTACAGCCCAGGACACATATAGTTGCCTTTTGGCAAGTTCTTGTTGCTGCCTCGTGTTGAGCTACTCATCAGTCAACACCCCCACTATATTAATTAGTAATAATACAACAGTTAATACCTTACACATTTCAAAGTTCACGTCAGGAATGTGTATTTTTACATTAAGTTGACTTTAACAAAGTACCTGCTCTCCTTGAGCTTTTCTGCATATATGAGAATGGCATTTCATCAGTGAACAGAATGGTATCACTGCAGATACTGCAATCAATTCAGCAAGTACCTTTCTGGCTAAAGCTTTTGACATGCATAACATACATATTATGCAAAGGCAGAACTCTGAACTACAGGGAGGGGTTGCAAAGTAGTCTTAGGAAAAAAATGTAGAAGGTAACTCTGTCTTTCTGGGGAGTATTTGCACTGTTAACTTATATTTACCACTAAATCAGCTTCTGTAATGCTTGTTCCAATGACTCAATGTATCATTTGGACAGAGCTCCCAGTAGCATGCTAAATATATCCAGCTCTTTAATAGGACTTCCTTCTAAAATTTACTGTTCACCAAGCCAGGGCTGTAACATATTGCCAGAAGTGAGAACAGCATGTGTTATTGGAAGGTTAACTAGTCTTCAACTTCAGCCTCTGAACTATGGATGATATTGGCAAACTGTGCTAAGGTCAAATCCCTCTCCTAAAACTATATTTGAAAACGTTTGTGGTGGCATGGGTCTTTAAGGAACAGCTATACATCTGTGCACTCAGAGCTAGGCAAAGTGTTAGCAAGACAGGAATTGAAGTGGCAAGACAAGTGCTGTAGCATAAATAGCTGTTAAAACAAGGATGGAAAGTCTTTTGTTCACTGTGTTTATTATAAATGTGGTGTGACATTGATATCTTTTCTCTGAATGAGTTTGACTAAATCTTTCAAGTGTGTGAGTTTTTTTAATTTAGGAAGAAATGAGGGGTACTATTCTTGTTAATCACCCTTTCTGTTCTAACAGGAGGGAGCTTAATTTGTAAATAGGATCATTACAGCATATTTCTGAAGCTGGAACTACAGAAAGTTAGTGTCACAAAATTCTGTGACAATTTGCCAAGGCAGAACTACTCAAGTCATTGACCACTTGGAGTTTCTGAATCTCTGCACTTACAGACGTAGTTGGGTACTTGTGGCTTGTAGTGGTGGTAATGTTTTGGGATTTTTTTCCTTACATACAATGTCTCAGCCAGGAAATGTTTATTGACCACCTGATCATTTTTCCATTTTTTACTTTATCTCCCCTTTTTTTTTTTTTTTTTTTTTGTGGTGGGATTTTTTTGGGCTTTTTGTTGAGTTTTACATCTTTGTCTGCCAGTAAGGTAAATTAAATTAGTCTTTCTTTCCTTATTGAAAAAAGAAATCTGAATTTGAACACATGAACCCTGATCTAACACTAATGAAAGTAAAAGCTCCTCATACTTTATGGAGAAAAAAATCAAGCCTATAGTGTTTTAATTGCCTGTTCCATTAATATGTAAAAAAAAAAAATAGGAAAAAACCCAACACTATTATGTGAAATAGTATGTGATATGTCACTTGAGGATTTTTGTTACTCTCAAAATTCTGAATTTATTTCAATTCTTTCAAAGATAATTTTAGAATACATTTTACATCCACAAAAGAAATATTGATCAGTGTGTTTCCACTCACTAGATCATGAGCAAGTACCTCAAAATAACTTGTTTCTGTCAGAGGCAGTAAGATTCAAGCTCTCATTTGTGAAGTACTGTATAAAAGTATATCACAGAGGAAAAAAATGCTGCAACCACTATGGGAAAGCTATAAGTTACTCAGAAGTGTCCTTCTAAGCACACTTGAGAGAACAAAAACAAGTGCGCTCTCTTCTTCATTTAGAATAACTGGGTAGTTCACTAGAAACTAAACACATATGTGTGCAACAGCCGAACATAAAATGTGGTTATTCTGTCAAACAGACCCAGCTCTCTCAGATGACCTGAATGTATCCGATCCTTTCAATAATCTTTTAGTAGTTTACAGCCATAATTTACACAAACAAGCATTTGTTAGTATAAATTTTTCATTATGTTACTGAACTTCCTATTGAGCAAGTGACATATATTTTATTTGTTACCAGGACAGAGCTGATACTAATCATGCTAAAGGAAACTCTTCATCTGGAAGGATAAATACTGGCTTACCAATTTTTTTCTTTATAATCAGGAAAAAGTTTGGTCTGTGTTTATTCCAAGCTGACTAAAAAGTACATGGTGGTCCTGAACAAAGCAGCTGCTGAGTGTTGCTGGGCTGCTGCCAGCCCTGTGCAATCACCCTTTAGGGTGCCCAGACTTCTGTGGGTTAATCTGGTCTGTATCAGCTGGGAGGTCATTGCAGAATTCAGCTGATTTAATAAAGCTGTAAGAAAACTTAATTTCCAGAGGCCAAAATTCAATCTACCTCTATTTTTTGCAGGTATATATTTCATATTTTTAAATTTTTTGTAAAATCACAGAGAAGTAGAAAGCTTCTAGGTTAGACCTGCAAATGTGACAGATCTCATTACTTAGCAGGTCAGAGCCTTTTGCAAAGCGTTGGTATGGTGCCTTGAACAATGGCAAACTTTTATTACAAAATGAGCAGATCAAATAGAATTGCAGACAGAATATGGTACAAAGTGTGTTCTATATGCTATTCTACAAAATTTAACTTTTGACAACTGCATTTTGTCTTTACATAATGTTGACTTAGCTGTTGATATTTGACTTTTGCTATTATTTTAACCATATGAAAATCATAATGATTTATTTTATTTTATAGTAGTTAAAAATAGTCAGGACACATCACAACTTTCTGACATGTAATTGTGAATTTGCAAGTAATTCATTGAGAAACCACCATTTCCTTATCTTCCTCTGTCAACCTTGCAGTATTCAGCTATCACACAATTTTTTTTGGTGAGCTTTTCCTAGAATTTAAGTGCTTTGAGGGTTCTTATTCTATAAAGCAGTCAATCATTCTTTCACCAACTTCCAGAAATTTAGGATTTTATTTGGAAATCTCTTTTTCAAGTAGCAGTCAGTCCCTGCCCATTCTGTATTATAAAAGCCAATATTATCAGAGCCTAAGGTGGTGTGATTGCAGGCAGAAGCTGTTTAATGCTGAAGTCTGAAAGCAAAGATGTCTTTAGATCTTATAGTGCCTCATATGTGACCAGGGATAAGGTATTTTTTAGCAGGGATTTGCATTAATAAAAATTAAAGCTTTAGGATTTCACTTCAAAGGGAAATGTCAATGAAAGCATATCCTCTCTTAGTTGCATTGGTAGCAGAATATTAACATCACTAATGTAAAAGTTTATATTGCTGGGGGCTGCAGTCTCTGTCTCTCAGTAGAGAAAAAATAATTCTTAGACCAGAAGTGCACAACACTTAAAATACGAATAAAGAAATCAGGAGTGTCTTTTTCTCAGGAGCAGTAAGCACACAGAGTACATTTATTTTCAAACTGATCTATCTATTATTTAAAGAGTTTAATTTTTAATGTATTAATTCCAGACAGGCATTGACATATAAATAAATATATTAGTCATTATGTGCTAGCTTTTTCAAGCTTTACTGGTGCTAAGTATTATTTTGTGCTACATATGCAGTCATTGATTTCAGAAAAACAACTCTACAGTATAAGTTACTGCTTAAAGGACAGAAAAATCTGTGTGAAGTACAACCTATCAAATACAATTACATAGTAAAATGGATTATTTCATTGATACTAGTCCATAGGAACATCTAATTTGCAAATGTTTAGTGAAGAGATTTTTGAATGCAGAAAGTCCCTTTTAGCTGAAAGGAGGAAAAATGGATTGTGAGGTTTTTTAAAAAAGCATAGAGAGAAGATATGTGTATTTGTGTTCTTACTGTCCCAAATAATTGAGGGATTTCAGTTCTTTTATTGTAAGAAATAAAAGTAAATAAAACTATCATTCACTTACTAAATGGAAGTTCAGTAACATTAATTGTCAGCTGGGCATTGCTCAAACATTCAAAGTATTCATTAGTCTTCTGAAATCTTGAAAATTGTTATTAACAAGTCTGATGTTTTTAAGAGTATCATCTGGAAGTTTTTGTATTCATGTTTAGCAGGATATGATAGAGCTTATGTTGTTCTTTTTCAGTATTGGGTTGTTTCTGGGCCTGGGTGGATTTGTCTGTGATTAAGGGTTACATGAAGAATGTAAAATACTAAATGAGATGGAAACTGCAAGTTGGCAGGCTAACCCACTGACCTGTAGAAAGCATCATTTTCTGAAAGCTGTTATATGTGAGGCTTTTCTAAGTGGTTTTATACAGTTATATTTAAATGAACCAGAAGATGCTGCTGTCTGATTGCATAGGTTTTTTGTTTGGCTTTTTTTTTTTACAAGATCTAATGACGAAGTCCCAAAAACAGAGAAGCCTAAGGAGGATTTTTATAACAGTTCTGTTACTTGTACCCAGAATTAGGATATAAAAAAGGATTTGCCCAACAACCATTGAGAAAGAATGTTTGATTTCATATGCTTCATTTTTATCACCAAATTTTCCCAAGTTTCCATGGTCATCCTCCAGAATAGTGTTTTATTGAGTAGTCAAAGTATTACCTCATGCCTAAAATAAGTCAGTATTTAAATATTCCTGCAAGCAAGTGAAGAAAGAAGACAATGGTTCATTTGTGATTTCCCTTCCCCTCTTCTGTGCAGTCATTTAATTGTTCACTCAGATTTAAGAAAATCTGACTCAGTTCTTTTGCTCCCTTGAGAGGATTTGGTCTAGTAATTACAGAATATGTGCAATATATGTGTTGGAATGAGAAGAGTGATTGGCAGCAAAGGCTTACCACTTCTAGAAAAGCTTCTAAGCAGCATGAAAGAAATTCAGAACTCCTTTTGGCACTAGATTTTATGCCTTTTTTTTTTTTTTTAATCATTTGACACAACTCCAGCAGGAGAGATCCTGAAATCTGTGTAAACTGTTTAATTTTTGAGCCTATTATAAGGTCAATAAAATTTCTCTGACTTAAAAATTATGAGTAAAATTTCATTCTGTTTTCATTTTATATAATATTTGTGAGGGATCTTACAATTTTAATCAAATTTTAATCTTGCTTCTTTGTGTATATTATTCAATACCTAGTCTAATAACTAGGTATAATGTACATAGATATTAATGTGTTGGCATAACAACAGCTCCTCAACAAACCCACTCTTAGGAGTGTGCTCCATCTGCAAGTCCTGATCAATGGAGACTGAAGCTTAGGTTTTCTATGTACCTCTCTTTTAGTGGCATCAAGCTGAAGGAATAAATAAATTCAGAAATACTCTAGAGTTTGAATGTGCTGGTTCCACAAGTAAAATACTGTAAATGTCATGTATCCAATTGTGGATGTGGAACGAGTTTATTGATCTGAGAGCTTGCAGTCCACTTAATTCCAATTTTTTTTAGGGTTATATGGAAAAAGGAATTGATGCTGAATGTTTGATCTACTGTACTGTTGTTCTGATAGAGAAATTGTGATTGAAAAATTCTGAGATGCAATTTTCTCAATTACACATGAAAGTATTGTTACCATATTTCAGGCCAATACACAAAGGCTGAACTAAAACTCATTTTAAAAAGAAGCCAGCAAAAGCTTTATTTTTGCGACCCCATTAAAGGAAAATATTCTTTGTCAAAACTGAACTATCTAATCCCACTTAGAATTTCTTTAGAGTCCCTTTCCTACTGTCTTGAATATTTATCGTGATCTAAATTAATGTTTCTTGACCAGCACCTTCGAATCTCAAATTTTCCAAAAATTCTGTTCTGCAATTTTTGTTATTCAGAGTGAAATATACAAGATAAAGATTTCCAGTTCGTTCAAAATGTGCCATTCCATGTTACTTTGCTTAAAGTAAGGCACCAAAGAACCAGGATATCTTGAAAAAATCTCACTGAAAAGCAGTCAAAACCTTTTGTCTGTCTTTTGACATAATTTCTGATGTCCACAAATGGATCATCTACGTCTTAGTTATACTTCAAACAGTTTGGGTGACAGTTTCCAGATTACAGGTAAATTACAAATACTTTTGCCAATTCAGTGCTTGTGAATGGATGCATGATAATGTTTTTGTTCCTCAGCTTCATGACATTATTTTTAACTAATGAGCAATAAGAGAATGTGAATATAAATTCAAAGCACTTTAAAAATTACTGATATTTTCATGAATACAAGCAGCTGTTGAAATATTCCTAATTACAAATATCACTTATCAAGAGTAGCATATTGAAGCCAAGTGGTTTTTATGCAAGCACATTTACAAGACTGCTATGTTCTCTTTTTTTCTCTTCACTCTTGAGATAGGTTTACTTTTTCTTAATATGTATAATACTGGATTTGAAATTGTTTAAACTGAAATTAATACTCAGTACTCCAATAAAATGTATCTTTATTCAGAAGATTCAGAAGAGCAAAGAAGCTGTAGAATTAAACTTTTGCCTTACTGAATTAGATATATTGTCTGTCACAGTAAGTATGTCATGTATTACGTGCAAGATACTGGATTAAATAAATTTCTTAGTACATCAAATAAATCATCTGGTAAAACATACTGTATTAATATTAAATCAAATATGTTTTAGAATCTTGCAGCCTACAGATAGTTAGAAATATATTCTTTTCTCTTTATTTAAATTCAAATTACTAAACATGCAAGGTGTGCACCATCTGGTAAAAGGCAGAAATATTCCTTTGACAGCTTTCTTTTACTATTTTGTATTAAACTGCTTTATCAACTCTGGTACTGAAAGAGCAGAATGGTAGTAAATTCAGCACTAATAAGACTTCTTATACATTTTAATTGTGAATGAAAAGTCTCTGCTAATGAGGAATGTTATGAGACAAACTTTTATATGATGACTATGGTGTGGACCATTGCCATGCTTGTTTATTACAGTTCTTAATGAAAGGCAGCTTCCAATTATCTATATGAGGAAGTCTGCTTTTTACTGTCATGGCAATTTTTTTACTTTAAGCTGCATAATATCTGCTTAAAATTTATGATGTTACACAGACACAAGCTCCAAATTTTAGCAGTCACAATCTTTTGTTGTGGTGTGTTTTATCTTTTCTTTTTCTTTTAATTTGCTTATTAATTTACAAATCAAGTTTTGTACTTTTTTTCTTGTTTTGTGTAACCTTTGGAGAAGCTACTATCTTTACTGGACACTGATGTTCAAATAAACCCCATTTATGAATATGGAACTCACTTCGCTAATATAGAGCTATTTAGCAATAGATTGTGTCAGGATTCCAGTCCAAATAGGGTACAATCCACAGTGTTTTCTTTATTTATAGTAAAAGAGTGAGACATCTGCTGTATTATACAGTACACCTGATATGACTCTGTTTGGTATTCAAGAAGAGCAGTTCCACATCCAGATAAGCTCCCTGTTGTTCCTGATTTTAATTTTTAAATATCTTGTAGTTTAGAAAAAAAAATAGCCTCTGTTATTTACTTATTTGTCCTTTGCCACCACATGTTGAAATACTAACTGTTGTGGTGCTGGCTCTGAATCATATGGTTAAAGTGATTTGCTATGTGTACATAGCAAAGCAATATTCAAATATGTGACACTTCTAGATGTTTATCACATTTATTGACTTTGTTTTCCTAAAATGAGACATAGAAGTATATTAAAATAAATTCAAATAAACTTGGTGACTTTTTCCAATGAATATCCTTTGATGGGAATGAAAATTTTATATTTAGGCTGTGGATAATTCTTTGAAATTGTGATTTTTTTTCTACAGTTAAAGGAATTTTGAATTTATAGTGGGTTAGTTTACTCATGACATTTCTCCAAGAGCTTAATATTGTCTTTCTACATGAATCAGTGTCAAAAAGAAAACCTCTGTATTGATACTGAAGTCAGTGAGACTTCAGTAAGACTTGCACTCCTTTGGTGTAGAAGAGCCCAAAAAATCTTCACTGTCAAGCTGACAGAGGTAAACAGAAAAATGAGCAGCCTCACTCACATGCAATTTTTCTGTGGTTAATCAAGATGGGAGCTGTAGTCATCTCAAGTTGTGAGGAAGGAGAAGAGCCCCTTTTTAAAGGTCGTTCACAGGACGTTTGGCAGCAAACAATAGCAGTTGCTGATGTTGGCAGAGTAAGAAGTAGCAGGTGCCAGAAGGAACTATGGCCTTCAGCATTGTCAGCCATGAGACTGCTGCTGTCCAATTTATGGAGCAGGATTTGGCTTATGGGTGACAGTTTCAGGCTATTTAATACCAGCCTATGACAGTACAGGTAACTGAAAAGTTTTCAAGGTCAGTTCTGCATTGGCCAGTATGCCTTTATCAGCTATCTTTGGTGGCTGCACTGCTTTGTCTTTCAGATGATAGACTTCAGCCATTTCCCTTTGGAACAAGATGAACCTACTCTTACAGAGCATTAACAAATAGTTAGAGACAATACACTCATCTGTAAAGCACTGGTGTTTGCTTTGTCTCTTTCCAGGCTGTGTCTCACAAAGCATCCAAGCAACATATTCAAACCACAAAATACAAACTATTTCATGTCAGACAGCAGAACTGACTAGCCTAACATACAGCAAGCTGGCTGTACTTGAAAAGCCAATGCAAGGCAGTATCTGACAGATATCATGTCAAGACAACCTCGCAAAAACAAGATCGATGCTCTGCTCATAAGCCTAGAAACTTAAATAAAGAATAGCAAAAGCAAAAATACATATTTTAAAATAACCTTGAACGTTTTCTTCTCCTGTGGGCATTTTTATTTGCTTGTTTGTTTAGAGTTGGTTGGTTCATTTTAGATTAAAATATTTTACAATTTCCAAGATGACACAAAAAACAAAAGATGTATCATTTTATTACCTCTTCTGTAAAATGAAAAAGCCTACTACTCCATGAAAAATTGTTCAGATGAATTATTCTTAGAGAGATATACTGCTAATAGCATGTAAGGATATTTCTTCTGTGTCTTAAATAAATTCAAGTGTCAGTAAGTTGATTTTTCATTCCCTTCCTTAGCCACTGACACGGAGAAAAATCGGTATCATTTGAATTTATTTTCGTTCAGATAGAAGAGAGTGTGGAAAGAAAAGCGTGATCTCTTAGGACCAACAAATTAAAAAACAATATTGTCTTTGTGAAGTAGCACAACACCATGAAGAGCAAGAATTAATCTGAAAATAGGATTTGACAAAAACTTCATGTAAATAAGTGTAGGTTGGATTGGTATAAATATGCTGTCTGTGTTGGCTCAGTGCTAGGTGGGTATTTACATCACAGTCTCAGTTCAGTTGAGGAAAAGACCTCTGAGGTCATTGAGTCTCACCTGTGACTGGACACCACCACATCACCTGGACCATGGCACTAAGTGCCACCTCCAGTCTTTCCTTAAACACATCCAGGTCAGTGACTCCACCACCTCCATGAGCAGTCCAGTCCTTTCTGTGAGGAAATTCCTCCTAATGTCCAACTTGAACCTCCCCTGGCACAGTGTAAAACAGTTCTCTTGTCCTTATTGGCAGGGAATCCTTACAATCTGAGACAAGACCATCGTAATAGGTCACTGTTTTACTAATTTCAAATGTAAATGTAGCCAGGCATAATTAACATATTTCCCATATTCATTAAGGGTGCCTCTCTAAAATTGTATTTCAATACTTTCATATTTGAAATCAGTGGTGGTTATGGCTAATGGCTAACCCTCATGCCATTTAAGAGAAAATTGAAAATTAACATAAACAAAAGGCATCTGTTTTAAACTTACCTGTCCTTGACCACTAACAAACTCAGTAAATACTTCCTGTCCAAAACTAGGAACATATCTCTACAGTTTTTCTCCTTAAATACAGTTTCAGAAAACATTGGCGTACAAGAATATTCACATAGGATCACAAAATGATTTAGGTTGGAAAAGATCCTTAAGATCATCAAGCCAAACAATTCACCTAATACTGCCAAGTCTACCACTAAATCATGTTCCTGCCTAAGTGCCTCATCTACATGTTTTTTAAATACCTCCAGGAACAGCAACCCAACCACTCCCTGGGAAGCCTGTTCCAATTTCTGACCACCCTTTCCATTAAGAAATTTTTCTTAATATACAACCTAAACCTCTCCTGGAGCAACTTGAGGCCATTTCCTCTTGTTCTATTACTTGCTACTTGGGAGAAGAAGCCCAAGTAGTGCTGCTACCACCTACACCACCCCACCAGCACCTACTTTCAGGTAGAAAGCGATAAGGCCTACCCTCATCCTCCTTTTCTTCAGGCTGAACAACCCCAGCTCTCTCAGCTGATTCTCATCAGACTTGTGCTCTGGACCCTTCCCCCACTCTGTTGCCCTTCTCTGGACACCCTCCAGTACCTCACAAGTGCCAAGAAAAGGAGAATGATCACTGCCCTGGTCTTGCTGGGAACACTATTGCTGATCAGGATTCCACTTGCCTTCTTGGCCTTCTGAGCACACACACTGGCTCATGTTCAAACAACTGTCAAACAACACCCCCAGATCCTTCTCTTCTGGGCCACTTCTAGTTACTCTGTCCACAGCCTGTAGGGCTCCATGGGAAGGTTGTGACCTAAATGGAGGTCCTTTATGTGGTATTTCACCTTGTTTACCCTCATACATCCATACACCTATCCTGTCCATATCCCTCTGCAGAGCCTTCATACCCTCCACCAGATCAACACTCCTGCCCAATGTGGTGTTGACTGCAAACTCACTGAGGATGTTCTTGATCTCCTTGTTAAGTTCATTTGTGAAGTTATTACATAGGACTGGCCCCAACACTCAGCCCTGAGGAACCCCACTAGTGACTGGCCACCAGCAGAATTTCAGTCCATTCACCACCACTCTCTGAGCCAGGTCATCAGACAAGGTTTTACCCAGCAAAGTGTACACCCATTCAAGCCTTTAGCAGCCAGTTTCTCCAGGAGAAAATAATTTCAAAAGCTTTAATAAACTCCAGATCAGCAACATCCACAGTCTGGCTGCAAGCAGGATGTGCTTTTCATAAATCCACGCTGGACCTTATGTCCTGTTTGTCCTGAGCATGCTGTGTCATAGCACTCCATGTGATCTGCTCCACAACATTACCTGGAGCCAAGGTCAGACTGAAAGGCCTGTAGTTTCCCAAAACTTTTCTTCAGCCCTTCTCCTAGATGGGAGATATAATATTTGCCAGCCTCCAGTCAACTGGGACTTCTCCAGTTAGACAGGACTGCAGATAAATTATGGAAACCAGTTATCGTGGTGATAACTGTCCTTCCAAAGGACAAAACTCTCCTGTTCCAGCCAAAGCTCTCTGTTCAGACAGGCCAGTCTTCTCTCCCACTGGCTTTTTTTGTAGCACAGCAGGATGGACTCTTCGTATATCAAGTGTAGAGGTTCATGCAATCTGGAAAAATATTTGTTTTGTTGAGTGTAAAGTAAGTAGTGGCCAGTTCCTGTTTTTCACAGGACTGTCATAGTGACAGTCACAACGTAAAGCCTAAAACTATTGCAAGAAGTAAGCACTACTAAGCATATATTTAGCCTTACACACTTCTTAGTTTTCCACAAAGATGTGATGCAGAGAAATATTCTTTTTACCTCCACTTTCTGTAAAAAGAGGGCTTTAATAGACTACACTTTATTTCACAATTGTTGAAGCCAAAAATAGAAACTACAGAAACTCATCTGGTAGACGGAAGGAAAAAGTTGTTTCAGGAATTTATTATACCCTCTTTAAATAAAACAGAAGAGAAATTTGACCCTTGACCTTTGATATTCAAGTTGTATATGCCCTCTGCAGTGCCAAAAGGAGGTAAATAACATTTCCAAAATCATAGTTCATAAATATGACTTTCTGATAAACAAACAAACAAACAAACAAACAAAAAGTTAAATTTTAGATTGAAATTTTCCTAGGCTTTCAGAATAATAATTCTCATTTTTATCCTGTGGATGGATTTTGGGTTTGTCTTTTTTTTTTTTTTTTGCATGTTTTTAATATTTATCTAGCCAAGTTGCAACACTAGCTTTTGGGTGGTTATGTATTTCTCAGGTGAATACTAACCTAACATATACTTTCCAAAGACAAATTTGAGATCCACTTCATTAAGTTTTTAAAAGCCTGACTACTTCAGAAAATTCCAGTTCTGAAAAGCTGCTCATATGAAGAAAGTATTTCAATATTAAGAATTTGACATTTGAAATAAAACAATTTGGTATGTCAAAGATAGACAAGGATCAGATTTTCAACGGTTATGTCATAGCTGCTTCATTTTCAGTAGCATTACAGAAATTAATATTTGCTGGGCAATTAATCTATAATTTTTCCAACAAATACTCTCTTTCCGTCATGGATAATAGGTGCGGTAATTCAACAGTATTAATATAAAATATGTTGAAAACTATTTTTCGCATTATGGACATTACTTTACTAATGATTTCAAATAAAAATTACTAAATCTGTCAGACCATGACACTCCAGTGTGCTGGAATTATTATATGTGTAAATTAATTTGCAGGTATTTTTGGACAGAAGGATTTAGCATTACAATTAGTATGGTTTTATCTGTTATCTTCATATTGAATTCAAAGAACTAAATGAAATATCTTTGATATTGAAATATATTCTAGGATTGTGACACTTAGTATTTTTACTTTAATCAATCCCAGCAGACATATCTTACTAAACTAGATCAAATAAATTGCACTTTTGATTTAGTTTGAATTTTGTGAGGCTGAATAAACTATATATATTCTGCCTTACTTTATGGCTGATAACGGGAAAATGGATAACCAGACAGCATAATTTTTGCAAAATTTTCAAGACATATCCAGCAGCATAAAAAAAAGTTCATAAAGTTTCCTATTTTCTGGCATGTATGTCAATTCATTCAAGTAAAAATTGGCACAGAAGCTACTGTTTTTCTACATAACTGTTGATTTTTTTTAAAGTCCAATTGGCAAATCTCAGAATAAGAAATAGCACCTTTATATATAAATGCAATTAATTCTGTCTTTTCTTTTTTTCTTTCTAATGATTTTATAACAGAAGGTTCTGGACAAGGCATAGCAAAACCCAACACCTTAAGATGCATAAGTTTACAAATGGACTGTTTACTTCAGGCAAAATAAATTAATTATAGACAGGATATATTGTAAATGGCATGTTTTTCATCAAAAATTTGAAGTTTCCACAGTAAGCCGTCAAGCCATCTAAATGATTGTAATGCTCCTTAAGGAAAGGCAGTTATCAGCCTCCATAAAACACTTGTATATACAGGTGAAATTCTAATTTTGGTTGGAACTTAGATATCTATATGGTAAACACTGTGTGTAGAGCTGGATAGGGGGATGGGAAGATTTTTCATCCAGGCTGGTAATCAAGGCATACACTGAAACACCCAGGTACTGCCTAACAGTGGAATTCCCTGGGACTGTCTAAAATTTTCACCAGGAGAGATTTTCCAAAAATTTGTCAAATTATTTTTCTGCAGCATTCTGATCAAAGGCCAGAATGGCCAGAATGGCCAGTGGCAGTTAATTCAGCCACTCAAGGCATAAATTACTAACTTCTACACTTGTGCAAACACTCTACCTAAGTTAAACATGCAATAAGAATTATATGTACCCGTTGTACCCAGAAATCCAGGACAGGACAGGTCTCAAGACGTTTTTAGACATTTGCTCAGTTTATGGTGATATTGCAAAATGTCAGAGGGGAGGTGAAGTGAAAATACTCCTTTTCCTTGAATCTGTCCTTCTTGAACTTTGATCTTCAGCTGGTGGCCTGTTCCATAGCTATTCTCTCATATCAGCTGAAGCTGTATTGTCAGATTATGGTAAAATATCAAGACCTGTAATTAGCAGAGACATATCTCTTTGCCTGCTTCAGCACAGGAAAATATATCAATCTTCAGTTGTCCCTATACACAAACACTGAGCACACCTAGAAGGTGGGATTCAGCGCCTCAATAGTGCACTTAGCTGCTAAATGGAGGAAAAAAAGCACCCATGACAGCCACTGAGGATTTAGTCAGCAGTATCAGGGCAGCTTGAGGAGATATTCAGCTCATCTCAAAGATATTTTTCAAGCCGTATCTACAAAAGAAAAAAAAAAAAGAAAAAGAAAAACATTAAGATCTCCATTTATTTAGGTGGTCTTCTTCCCAATATCCCCTGGAAGATATTTAGATATTTGACCAATAACAAAAGAGGACAATTCTGTATTGCTTCCTTTACCAACCAGGGTTTTTTATCAAGTAGAGAAAAACTATTATAAAAATAATTTAACTTCTTTTTCAGTTGCTGTTGAAACGTGATACCTTTTCTTTTTCCCAGCAGAGAAAAGGAAAAGAAAATGTTAAGAACTCTTCATGGTCATTTTCCATTTAAACTGCATGCTTTTCATAAAAAAACCCAACTTTTCTGGTATAGAAAGGTCAGCACAATTCAGGAGCTATGAACTATAAAGTTCCAGGTAAATGTAAAGGCTAAAAATATATTTCAAGTTTTGCTTGAATTATTGATAATTGTTCTTTAGTTTTTTATTCCATTTTATGCAGGTCTGATATTCCAAGCCTCTTTATGAGCCAACATTGAGAAAAATGAGAAAGCAGCTTGGTGTCATTTAGAAGAAGTTCCAAACAGAACCACAGTCTCAGTGTGCAAAAACATACATTTTCTAGCTATAACAAACCTGGTTAGAGCAAGTTTTAAGATAATTTAAATTAAACTAGCCTAAATCTCTATTTACCTTTTCAATCTTAACTTTTACATTTTGTGGTAGATTTTCTCTGACCCGCACCATTGTTAATGAACAATGAAGGGACAGTTCCTTGCACCCCAAAGGTTACTTGCTCAGAATGTAATCACCAAAATTATTTGATAGCATAGAGAAGAACACAGACAACATATGGTTGTTTTTTTTTTTGCCTGTGCCTACAGAGACTAATTTTCATATCTGTTTACCTTGAGCATTATGAACAATTCACATATCTGTGTTTCTCTCATGGTTTTGAGCTTCAGGGTTTGCAGGTAATGCTTTTGCAGTTCAGTTATGATTCCTCTTCTCTTCCAGACATAGAAGGTTGGTCTACTGAGAAATTTTATGTAATGCATGAAAGAGAAGCAGTGTGTAGCACGTAGCAGAGAATGTAGTGTCCAGAGAGAACCTTGGCTCATGCCATGTTATGATTCATGTTTCCCACCACATGCCCTTTTCTGCAGGAACCTCTCTGTGCCGTGCAGTCTGACCTGAGAATTCCTCTTGTCACATGATCCAACGAGCATAATTTCTTGCACTTGACTGAATGTCAAACTGATTGATTCACGATACCATTTCTTGAACTTAGCCTAAATTCAATTTCATATGCTGTCTAGAGGCATAAAGGGTACAAAAATGATCTACCAGAAAGTAAAGCTGCAATATAATCTTTGAATGTGACTTTCACTTATCTGCACCTGCTATTGCCGAAACTCAAGCTCCTTCTCTGGTACAAAAAGATGCAATTTAAAAGACTAGCAACTACAATATTGTAAATATTTTTATTTCTAATTTGATGTTCCCACTCTTTCCTTGGTAATCTAATTTACTTTCAGGCACAATAAAATGAGGTCATCTAAAGCAGACAGAGTTCTTCATAATGACTATACCTGACTACTCATACCTATAGGATGCAAACTAACATTTAACTTTCCATTTGAAGACAAGTGTAAACTAATTCTCTGAATTCTTATGCTAGCAAGCTCTTTCATCTCTCTTGGCTCCTTCTTGAGCATTCTCTTTTTATAAAATGGCTCAGTATTGAATACCAATTTGATTTAGATATGTCTTGCAGTGAAATGTAGATGTAATGACAATATGTTAATTTTATATTGTATCACATATATTTCCAAAGATTCATGTCAGTGTAAATATCTGTGACAACATCCTTAAGGACCTATTTGTTATGACAAAGTTCCCACTGTGGATGTTCGTTAGATTGAGTTTCTTGAATTCCACAGTATCTGACTTGTGAGAGAAATCTGCCTATATTACAGGACTGGTTTTGGCCTCGGTGGCCAAATGTATATCAGAGAAGGAGAGAATCTTTCTCTTCCACCATCAAGACAAATCAGACCTCATGGCCTAAACAGTCTAGTGGCTGTTTGTGTTTTATGCTTCATCTTGTTTCCCTGACACTATGAAGCTGGTCACTGGGAATATATTAAAAAAAAAAAGAAAAAAAGCAAGGGATAAAATAACCCCAGGCAAATATCTATGCTCTTTTTAAGTCTTTGTATGGCCAAAATGTCACCTTTGGCATAGCTCAAATATATAGAGCAATAAATGCCATGAACATTTTCTTGCTTCACTGCTCTTCCTGCTTCACAGGATCCTCTTGGCTCAGAAGGATTTCCCTAGGAGCCCAGAGCCCTAGGTCTCCATACAGGGCTGATTTGCTGGGATGTCTCCTTCTATGCCTCTGCAAACAGCTTCCTCCTATTTTTCTGCATCAGTGCTCCCTTAGCCTTTCACAATAACCCCTCAGTTTACCACAAAGCTTCTGTTTGGTTTTCTCTTACGGTTCATCACCTGTGGGAGTGGAACCTGTGACCAAGTGATGTCTACATATCAAACCATCCCCAGTAGAAATTTTCTTCCTTGATCCATTCAGAAAATGTACAGACTTTTTCTGGTACTAAAATCTGGCTTAAGATATCCCTGCCATTCTGGGTCAGTCATCTTTTGCTTTTATCACTTCTGTATTTTATTCATTTCACACCTTATGAAAACTGAACTAGCAGCAGCACAGCAAAGTTTTATGGTAAAACTACACCTTTTTAAAAAAATAAAACAATGCAGTGGGGTAGGAGATTTCAAATTTTATTTCAACTTCCAAATTAAATTAGAGAAAATTGGGTGGAACTATGCATTTATTTGAGGTCTTGTTTAGTACTAGGCAGTTGTCACATATTTTTGACTGTCTGTGCTAACCCAAGCGTGTCAGTATAACACATGCACTAATATCCATTATTTTTCAATTCCACACTGAAAAAAATAGCTTTTCAGAAGAGGAAACAAATCATTAAGCTTTATTAAAAAGATAAAGAAATCAAGATTTAACAGAAGTAATGTAGTAGTCTCCAGCTGATGTTTCCTGACTGCTCAAAGGTATCTGACCAAGGAATGCTGCTTTTGTTTGTATCTCCTAAATGTATTTGATGGCATAAATGCTAAAATAATTTTGAATGAATAAAGGTTTCATGTCAGACTGTTCATGTAATGAGGAATTAACATTTAATTTCCAAAATAATGACTTTGATATCAGTACAGCATGGCTGAGTTTATTTTCCCATTTCTAAGAACAGCATTTAAGGTCTGTTCTCCATCTGCCATTCACTGTGTAATTTCCTGTCAATGACAAGAATTACTCAACTAGAGCAACAGTAGTTTACAGTAGAAGAACAAGCAAAATTTTGAACTGTCATATATTTTTGTTTTTAAATTTGGTTGTTAGTTAAAACCACTGTGTATTCTCTGCACATCTGTGCTATTTTTATCCTTTACTTTTAAATGTGATGGTACTTTTTTGCTAAGACTTGAAGTATTTTTGTTAGAAGGAAACAAATGAGGTAGCTGGAGTTGAACAGAACTATATTATCTCCTTTTTCCTTTACACAGACCTAAATGGGCTTTAGTTGAATATTCAAGTATGGAGTAGTCACTTGTATTTGATTAGACTTGCATTCAGAATATAAAGGTGTACTAGCTGTCCTGTGTCTGGAGAATTGTATTATTTGGATAAATTGTATTAGATTGCCTCAGTTCTACTTGTTCCTTCACTACAGAAGTTTTATCTTCCTTCTCAGCTTGTAACGATCCCTTTGGCCACATATGCCTAAAGAATGATCATAGCTGTAGATTTTATTCTGGCCAGGAAAGAGTTCAGCCTCCTCACTGTACAATATAGTGCAGAGATCAAATCGGATCTTTAAATACTCATCAACAATTTTCACTTGATGGAACTCTGGCTCATGCCTGTAAATTTAGAGTACCAACTGTTATCAGATGCAGGGGAACAGTTCTGGACAAAAGTTGAGCTATTATATGTAAATATGTATACAATGAACTACTTTTATTGGTGCACTAAACAGTTATATTTCAAAACATGTCTTTTTAAGAAGGTATTTATTAGAAAACCTCCATAACTGCAAGGCAGATCTTTACTAGTCCACCATATACTAGAATGCCCATAACTATATGCTGGCTGAGATTTTTAAAACTGTTAGTTAAACCACAGAAAGAAACCCTATCTGATTTTTTTCCCTATAGTAGTAATAATATTTTCAGTCATACTATCTATCTAATACCTATCAGGCATGTATAACCTAAGCAATATTTGTATCACAACTTGAAATGAAATGCACAGATTTATTAACAGAGCTGCTCTATAGTTGGTCAGCCCTCAGACTGTCCTTGTGTGGTTATTCCTCTCTAGGGGCAGGACCCTGCATTTACATTTGTTGAGCTTCACATAGTTCTTCTTTGCCCATCTCTCCAATCTGTCCCTCTGAGGGGCTGTACAGCCCTCTGGGGTATCAGCCACTCCTCCCAGATTTGTGCCATCAGTGAACACGCTGCCCCTTCATCCAAGTCATTGATGAATAAGTTAAATAACACTTTGCCCAGTACTGAACCTTAGGCAACACCCCTTGTCACAAGCTTCCAACTGGACTCTTCCACTGACCACAACTTTCTGAACTTTGTCATTCAGCAAGCTCTCATTCCATCTTCCACTTATCCAGCCCACACTTCTGGAGTGTGCCTATGAGAATTTAATGGGAGACAGTACCACATATGAGGACGTCAGGATTTAAGCAAGGGAACTCCTGAAATAAAATCTACTAAAAATAATGTTGGGAGCAGAGCAGTCTGTCATAGTCACTGCTGGACAAAGTGAAGTGCAACTTCACAAAATGCAACGTGCTGAATCTCTAGTACAAAGTAGTTTAGATCTGACAGAAGACAGATCTAAACTACAACAGATCTTGGTTACAAGACATACAGCGGCATAGCAGCTGTATATTAAACTTTTTAAATATTACCTACTTTCCTCCTAGAATTAACACTGCAAATTATGCTACCAACCTATTCTGAGAACATATGGTCTTGAGCATTGTATAGACATTAGCAGTAGTAAAACATTCCCCAGAAAGTTTACTGTACAGGCCCACAGATGCACAACAAATAAAATACAGACAGATTCAAGAGGTCAAGATTGGATGTAAGTTACACTTGCTTACATCCCTTCAATCAGTATCATCACCAGCTGCTACATCACTGGTCTAGCTACAGCCTATTGGTGGTACCCATAAGACAAATTTTCCGTTTACCACCTCTTTATCAAAACCAATGTTCAAAGGTAAAGTTGTGGTTGTGCAAAAAGAAGGTTTTCTTGCAAAATTCAAATAATCACCTGTATCCCAGAGAAGTCTGTGTCATTGCTCTATTTTTAATTTTGAAGTCTGTGTTTTATCAGTCCCTACTCAGTAAAGAACCTTTTCATACTTAGTTTTCCTTTGAATTAAGCTAAATAAAAGTCTTCTTTTAGCTTGTATAGTCAAAATCACTTTAGCTTTAATCTAGGTAGCCTAGGTGCCAGGAGCAGCCAAGATGTGGCTCACATATTCCTGCATGAAACTTTTAAAACCATTGATCTATACTCAGAGTAATGGGCAAACCAAGTATTTCTGTTCATACTGTTACTTAAGCAGATCATATCCTTGCTGCAGCTTTCATGGAGAAATCTTTCAAGTTAAATCAGCAGGACTTGAGCAGATGCTGATTGTCAAATATACACTTAACCATTTTCCTAGTCTAGTGTGGAAATCAGGACACAGAGCTGGTCTGGGTCAGAATAATCTTCATTGCTCAGAACAACTGCTGAGGAAAGCAGCTGCTACAGGCATCATTTGTCATTATGTTCCTATATTAGCATATTACAACAAGTATTCAATGTAAAAACCATTAAATATCCACCCAAAAACTCCACTGACATGAAATAAAAATATTAAGGGGCTGTTCTATAGGGTTTATAAATGCTAAATTTCATTCAGTTTGAACTACCATTACATTTCTGTATGGGCTGGAGCCTCTGAAGCTTCTGGAACTAGCTATAAACTATTAACACACACATTAGTAATATTTTTGCACGCAGAAGCATATTTTATAGGTTTTCTTTAAATGTAACAACACCTGAATTCTGCTCAAATTAAACTGAAAACACATTAAAAAGTCTGCACAGAACATATTTGCCCAGCTAGCTAAATTCAAATCCATGCTGTGAATATAGAAATAATAATCCTCTTTAGAACAGAGGCTTTGTGCTGTTTTCATATTCTCCAGACAATCTGAATTAGGTTGCCAAGACCTCATCTCCCTTTCCTATTCTGTGTCTTGTCACATGAGGGATCATAAACATGGTAATGTTACTGGAAACACCATCAGTGTGATAAAGCACACACAAAACTAGTATTTCAAATTGCATTTCTGCAGATAAGTGCAGGTCCCTTTTCACAAAGGTCTAATATTTACTGGCTCACTGACTTCTGGGAGGCTGATAGTTTGGACTTTCCTTGGATATTTTCTGTTTTCTTTAGATGGGTTGCTTCTAAATCACTGCTCACATAGCCATGGTTTTAAGAGTCTACAGGGACATTATTAAATCTTTCTATTCCATATAGTACTTTGTGGGGGTTTGCTACCTCTTATCTAGAGTTTGTTGATTGCAGGGGTGGAAGAGTCAAAAGTCTTGACTGTTGATAGATAGACTTCCATAGCAGCCTATATACACAAAAGGTAGAAATCACAATGGAACTTCTGCTCTCCCCATTATCATAATGATCATTGTTACAAAAATAAAATAAACACTCTACTGTGCCAGACACTGGAAGTTGACCATAATGTACAGATAGGAGTAATCCCGTGCAACTACCTCCAATAGGTAGATGGTAGATTTTGTGTAAAATCTTTTCAAACACTGACATTTCCCAGGTTTTATTATGATGATAATATGATTTACTACTCATGAGTTTTAATGGTAAAAATTTTAGAATTAAAAAAAGTATTTTTCTTGGAAGAACCCAGGACTAAGTATGTATTTCATTTGAAGGACAATTAGGCTAATCTTTAATACTGCAGCAAAAAATGTGCTAGTTTGCAGGCTGCTACATAATGTTTGGCCCAAAAAATGGCCCTTAGAAATACTGAAAAATATTTTAAAACATACTTGGCTATAGATAGTGGCCCGTGTCAAGGCTGGACAGCTGACCACAGGGACGGCCGGCGGCTCAGTGGCTTGATCTGAAAGTTTCCTTTTTGTTAAGTCAACTTCAGCTGAGGACTTCTTTTCCCCTTGCCGCAAGCCGGGCTTCCCTGGGATGGTGGCCACTGTCCCAAAAGCCAGAGAGCTGCTGAGAGAGAGAGTGTTCCCTTGCCTGGAAGCCAAAATCAGACACAAGACACGAGGGTCTGCTCTGCTTGGGTTCAGGGGCAAGAAGACCCCGGATGGCCCAGCTTTCAGACTTTTATTCTGAGGGTTACAACTTATCTCATAACGGTACAGGGGAGGAAAAGGGGAAGGGTCAGAAGGTCAGGGACCAGTTGGGAAGGAGTAAGGGAGGAAAAAGTGAGACACAAGATACTATTGCTTACTGAGGGGCATGAGGGGGGAGTTTGACTCCCTTTCCAAGGCCAAACTTAACTCTACCTTCAGAGGGGCCTCACTTTCTAGGCCCCCAGAAATTCTTCAGGGAATATGTCATTCTCTGAGCTTGAACCACTGCTACAATAGATGTTCTGGTGAAATATTTCTTGAAAATAGTTAAAAATTGAAATTTAAAAAATGCATTCTTGTTGTGGTAAATGTGTTTTAAAACTGGCGTGAACAATCCCTGAACTTTCCCCAATGTTACTAACACATTTAGTCGCTTCTGAGAATAAAGGATAAAATTTTCCCACTGATAAATCTCCCTCTGCTTGTAATAAGCACTTTTCCCCAACATCATCCTAAAATTCCCTAGAAAGAACCAAGTCCCACGAAGAATAAGGAAAATTATTAAACAACAAACACAAAGCCTTTTAAATCTCCTTTACAAAAAAGAAAATATTCCCCACAAGGGTTCCTGCAACTTGGAAATCAACCTCCCTCTGGGGGTGAATGAACTCAGTACCCCTCTTTCCCCAGAAAATCTCACCCAGCCACTGAGAGAAAAAAAGCTAGGAAAAGAAAAGGTAAAAGTGAAAAAGGTACCCAAAAGAGCTTCCCCAAGTTTCACTCATCTGTGAGTTTTGCCGGTGTCCTTCCACTGAACTCCAAAGCTCATCTGTCCTGGGTTGGCCATATGACCTTTTTGTATCCCCAATCGTCCTCTTGCTTATGCTGGATATTAAGCTCTACAGCTTTAAGTTAGGCCCAGAGAGACAGAGAGAGTGAAAGTGGAGGAGAAAAAAACACACGCTGTTTGTCTGCAGGAGTTACATCTTATCTCTTAGAAAAAGGCCTTGAGGCTACATTCCAGCGGGACAGTGAGATCTCACACTCTCTCGGGGTGTGCTCGAAAAAACACATAGTGGAGGGTTTCCTCGGATCTTTCTCAGCTTTTTGCAGGGGGAGACGTTTTTTTGGCTGTTCATTTTTTCCTTTTTCCTCCTCCTGGGACTGGTTGGCATCGCGTGGTCCCAAGACACCAGGGAATCCCCAGGGGACCCCCCCCCCCAACTTCTACAGCCAGGCCTGGCAATCACTCACCCCCCACTGGAGAACTGAACCGGACTCAGATGGGCTCTGAATTTACCATCTCTTCAGAGGAAGGAGAGGTTTCATTGTTTTCATATTATCCAAATTTTTCTATGCTTGTGAATATTCTATTTGTTAAATAAATAGTTTTTTTCCACTTTTCTCTGAGGAAAGTTTTCCCAAACCTGTTGGGGGAGGGGTGGTTGGAAACCCCCCAGAGGTTTCCTCCTAAAATTTGCCCTAAACCAGGACACCATCCAATTCAAACCCTACCGGCTCCAAACTCCTGGGTAAAAGAAAAAAGCTCTCAACGGTGATCCTCCAGGTCTCCTGCTGAGAGGGGTGTTGGTTGTCCCTCTGGGTAGCTCTAATAAAACTTAGATCTCCCTTTGGTGTTACAGCTGTGCCAAATCGTGACTTCTGGCAGCCTCCAGCTGCTAGGGACACTTTTCAGGGAACTCCAGCTGAAGTCCATGTTCGATGCACCATATGACATGGAGTGAGGTGGTCGATGGACCAATGCCATGTTTTCCCAAGGTGTCCCTCATGGACTCGCTCTGGCAGTGCAGCGCTAGCACCCGCACAAACACACGGTCCAACCCTGCAGGTGGATGCAGGGAGCCACTCATACACAAAATCTTTGTGCATCCTGGAGACGAAGAGGCAGGAGTGATTCTTTGCTTGGAATTCTGAGGCATTCATTGGGCCCACACCAGGGACCAAGAAGAACAGCACTTGAAAGGAGACAGAGGCAAAGAAGTGGGAATAAAGGGGAGCACATGGTTTTATCCCAAGGGGTACAGGGGGCAGGCAGCATCAATAACCAGTAATCTGAGGGCTAGGTGGTGGAGACGAGGCTGAGTGACATAACGGGCCAATGGGAGAGGGGAGGGAAGAGGAGAGAGAACCAGGGGCTAACGGGGTAGCAAGGAAAGGAGAACTTTCTAGCACAGTAGTGTGGGGAGAGACCATTTAGCAGCAACATAAGGCTGCCGCTCATGTGGACTCAGCCACCACAACATACTCTTACACATAAAAAAATGGCTACTTTATATATTTAGTCCAGCAAGGTTTTTTTAAATCCTACACTATGTCTTAAAATACTGCAAATCATATTATTTTCAGACATCAATAAAATACATAATATTAACACACACAGTGACTAAAAATACTTTGTTCACATGCATGAATTATAGCCTTTTTGTCCTGCAGCCAAAGTTACCTAGTGTAGTATCTAGTATGTACACATCTTTTATAAAATATTGCTATCCGGCACTCCAGGCTGCAGTTGTTTCCCCTCAAACACTGGTTTTCAATTTTAGTTTATTTGATAAGAAAGAGAAAGGTGATATTACTTCACTAAAGGCTTTTGTCTTCACACATGTAACTAAAATTTTTGTTCATACTTTTCCTTTTGACTGTGTCTCTGTTTTTTACTATGTTTTCTACAGAAATATAAATTAAAATTTCTCCTTGCTTGTTCAGTTAGAATGCTGTTTCAAACATATTTTTCTTCATATTTTACTTTAGGCATGTTAAAATTTTTATTTTGATAAAATAATGAATTAAGAATCTGAGAAAGGTGCTAAAAACTTGTGAGCTAACCTGAAGAATGATATAAACCATGCAGGGAGAAAAGGTTGCAGAAGCACTTCAGAAGGTTAATAATATAAAGTACCTGACCCAGATGAAATGCCAAAAAACTACATTTAAATCATGGGAATTAAAGGAATCAAATAGTTTGCCAGGCTACTTAGTAATAGTCTGTGGCCATATATTTATTGCCAAATAAGTTTATATTTATTTCTTAAAAGATTTATTGCTCTTATTTTAAATAGAGGAGAGGAGAGGAGAGGAGAGGAGAGGAGAGGAGAGGAGAGGAGAGAATTTTGGTGGTACTCTAAAGAACTCTGGTGGTATTTGTAGAACCATTATTGAAATGAAAGATGGAGAGTTAATTTATCAGGGCAGGAATGCTCATGTGATACATAAATAAAATGTTTAGGAGCTTCAAAGAATTCAGTGTATATAATGTGGAGCTTAAAGAAGTGAGTTATGGTTTGAATGGTGTATAGGAAAAAAAGGGGAAAAAAAAACTTTGGAAAGGAGACTTTGTTTTGTAAAGCTTTTACTGTTCATGGCTATTTTTGCTTTTTTCCAATGAAAAAATTATTTAGGGTGGGCCCTCTGTTTACTGCCTAAACTTAATAAATATCAATTAACTTTTGGGCAAAGAACAAGTAGGAGAAAGGGAAAAAAAGACTGACCAGATTAAAAGCAGAGGAAGCTGAAGGAGTCACAGTCTTGACAAAACTAACATGCTTTTCTTCATCTTTTATGGTTAGAGTGTGGATTTAAGCATGTTTCAAGTGTCATATTCATCTTATAAATATATAGCATGAACAAGCCAAAGGTACTTTTGGCAACATTGACTATTTAAGCAATAAAAAGGGTTTACAATAATTTTTGAATATGTTATTAACTCTGCAGAAGGATGTGACTTTAAAAGGATACATGGCACTAAGCACCACTAAATGGTGTCAATCATAAGTATGTAAAGACTCACTGTACACTCTTTTGAAGTGTCTTTTCTGCTCTAATAAAGCAGTTATGTTCAGTTATCTGTTCAGCTATATATTTCCCTATATGTGAGAAAAGTGTCACAAGGAGTGCTTAAGATTAATATATTTTAGATAATAAATTCTATTTAAATGATCACTGTTACCAGCAGAAACAAAAACATCACCAACATTCTTAAGACCTCTGTAAATGTAACATATAAAATAAAAATAAGAATAAAAGAAAAAATCAAAACCATAAACTATATAATTTCCTTCAAAATGCAAATTGAAGGAAAAGCACTTTCGTCCCACTGTAGTGCTGAGCTCTCGAGCCAGCTAGGCAATTACATACCTTCCAAATTAACCCAAAGACAAATACAATTTGGCCAAAGTGTAAGCCTGCTCTCTAAGCCAATCAGCAGATGAAAAAAATATAATAAGTGTAAGTTATACTGTATTTCCTGAATTACTCATTGTAGCCTTTCATTCCTCAACATATGGCCTGCTCCTTCTAAAATTTATGAGTATGCCTAATTTAATACAGTAAAAACTCTTGTGTCCCTAAATGTATGCAGACTTCTTGGCATAGGAGTTATTAGTTCTCCATTGTTACTGCATGGGAAAAGTGTCATTCACACATTTTTTCTAGCATAGATAACTGATTGTACAAGTGGGAGGAGAAAGCTTGTGTTTTCTCATTCTCTTTGAAATTACTTATTTTTACTTTGCAAATGCAGCCGCAATGACTGAGGGAAAGAAAATAATTAACTGTAAAATAATGTTTTGAATACTCAATACAAGTTCAGATAATGACCCTTGCTGAACACTTCATGGGAAAATTAAGGGCCTTACTTGTACATCCTTGAACAAAAGGAGGAAGCCTCTCTTGGCTTTTAAAAACTGTGATTTTGTCTAGGAGAGAGAGACAGAAAGATTCAGTTTGTTTCTTCCATGGGATATGGAGTATGGGGGGTGGCGGGGGGGGGTGTATATTGTCTCTATTCCTGTTTCTTACTGTCCCTTTGTTGTCGAAGGACATCACTATTGTGCACTACCCACTTTTCACACCAACTCACATGTTAATAATCTAGTTTGTGATAATATATTTGATTCACCTGCTTTTCAGCCTGAATGTCACTGCTGCCATTTCTTTGCATATGAAGGATTTAGACCATAGATCCATAATATTGTATAATATACTTTATACAAGACTCTTCTACGGCTGTATTGGAACATCTGGTTAAACAGCAAGTAGAACAAGGCAAATAACTGAGGAGTTTGGCCACAAAATATGTAAAAAAGTTTTCAGAAGCCACAGGTGGTTAAGATCCAGATTAAGGCCTACTTCAATTGAAAATTTCAACTGAAAAGAATCTGAAAATTTAAAATAGGCATACTTACAAATCTTTTTCTTATTATTTAAATGTATATATTTTAGCATGGTGTACAGATTATTTCTGCACATAGATGAAGCTGGATTTAACTTTCTAATTTCAAGCATTACTCCAATTCTAACATTGCAGAAACATTATATGTAATCTTGATTTATTTGTGTGAAAAGGAAAACTTCAGTACCTTTCTGTATTTAAACTGCTTTTCCCGTATTTAAACTATTATTTTATTAATGTACAATATAATAATTATATAGAATTATTAGAGCTACATGAACTTTGTGTTTAAAATAGTGCTATGCAGGTTTAATGCTATTTTTCTCAAAACTGTATCTTCTGAATATTTGGGGATTATTCTAAGAATTGTAAAGTGCATAAAATTGAGATATTGCCCTTTGTACTTGTGTCCTGTGGGGGGTGTATAACCTGTGCTGGGTTAGTTTTTAGCAAGAATGCTGAGTGCCTCTATAAATTGTTCAATGAAAACAGCCATGCAAATTATTGTTAAGATGTTGATTTTAGACCAGATATGATGCAACATCCATTGGCACATCCTGAACATCCGGTAAGTTTGCTAGAGGATGGAAAATACTTGGTGACTTAGAGTGAACATTTTGGTTATAGTAGCATAACAGATAAAGCAGCAGTTATTTTTTTAAAAAGTCTTAGTCCAAAATCTAGGTGAAATTAGCAGAGGCAAGGTTGTCCCCTGCCCTTCCTCATTAGTTCAGGAGGCCACATGAGATGCCAGGCCAGCAGTGGCAGATGCAGCAGAAGTATGGCAGAAACGCACCTGTCGAGAGCAGGCAGCAACAGAATTGGGGGGCTGAACCTGGAAATGCAGGCTCTGAGCTGAGTTATGGAAACCCAGACTCAGGGTTGAATTATGGCTGTCAAACAATTAGATGATGCAATGTTGATAACATCTGTTTTGAAAATATGTGTCTGGGTTATATTTGTGGTCTGAAACCATGCCAGGTGTCTGAAGAGCCATCCAAGGCCCTGGGGGACACTGATGCTGTAGATATTCAGTGCGTTGTTGGGGTAATTAGTTTAAGCATCACAGAAACAAATGCATTTGATCAAGGGATTCCTGCTTCAATCCTGGTAATTCTGAATTAAAATAATATTTAATGGTAAAAAATAATTAATTCCTGCCTAAATTATGATGAAAAAGCTATTGTATTATCAGGTAAATTCTGTTAATTTCCTAAATTCTTTTTATGAACTCCTAAACATTTGAGGGTAGATTTAAGGAAAAGCCTGTGAACAGCAAACAGTTACAGCTGTAAAACTACTGCTGCATATCAATACAGAAACAATTTTCAAATTTTTTCTTCTTAATGGATCGCATAAGCTAGTTGAGCGATCCTTTTATGACCATTACATTTTATTAATAATTTGGGTTTTTTTGCTGTGATTATGCTCACCTTCCCATCCCTAAACTCTTGTTTCTTACAACTCCTTTATAATTGTATTAATTTTGACCAATTCTGACCACTAAACCTCCATTCTGTATGTGCTTTACATTGATTTATGTGCTTTTACTGATGAGTACAGTATCTAATAACATGACTTCAACACCCTTATTTAAAGCTTTGCGATATTCAGGAATGAATAATGAAGCTGGGAAGGTAGGATTGTATTGTTTAATGAAATGATAAATTGTAAAGAAATAAAATCAGACAGCATGGAGCAGAGGGAAACTTATTTTTATCAAAGTTACTTTGGGGAAAGATTAGAGAAGCAGTTTTATTTTGTTGGTCTTCTGAGAGTTCTCCACAAGCCTCAAGGATTGAAAATAAATACAGACTTCTGTATTTCACTAGAGAGATTAATGCTACTAGAAATTGCAACAATATTGGTAATTATTTCACCACTGTATATAGTGAACAAAAAAGTGTTAGAAAGAGTGGTGTCTGAATATTCTTGGTCATCAAAACTAATGTAATTCTTTGTGACAACTTTAATAAAACAGTGGGTGCTGGCAATGTGTCTAACATAGGAAAAGTATAAAATAACTTTACAAGCAAATAAAATAGAAGAATAAGTGGGTTGTAACTCTTTTATTTATTTATTTATTTTCATAAAGTAAGATAACCATTTATAGTATTCCTGCCCTATCCTACAGATTAAAGTTTACCCTGATAGCATTATGTGTGTGTAGCTATGGTTAAGTTATCTTGGTTGAGATACTAACAACGCAAAACAAAAAAAAATGCCTGTAAAAGATGCCTGAATTTCTCAAAATCAGAACCACTAAAACTCAGAGGAATTTATATTTCAAGGGAAGGGAAAACATTAGACACAGCTGTTGAGAGAGCCAGCTAGGGAAGGTGTCCTAGTAGACTGGTGGTTTGAGAACGGGAAAAGGCTTATGAGTGATGTGATGGTTGGAGGAAGTCTTGGGCTTAGTGATCATGAAATGATAGTGTTTTTTGGTTCTTTGAGGAGTAAGGAGAGGAATCAGTAGAACAGTCACCTTGGATTTCCTGAGGACAGACTTTGACCTGTTTAGGAGCCCAGTGCAGAGAGTTCCTTGGAAAGAAGTCCTAAAGTGGCAAAGAAGCTCAGCCAGGCTGGATGTTTTCCAAGATGCAAATCTGTGCCAGAAAAAGAGCTGGTGGGAAAGGAGAGTTTTTGGGCTTAACAGAGAGCTTTGTCTTGAATTCAATAAAAAAGGAAGGTTATTTTATGACTTTTGGAGGAAGGAGTGGCTCATTCTGAAGGACCTTGTGAGTTTATGTAGAGAGAAAATTAGAAGGGTGAAAGCCCAACTAGAACCTAATTCGACCTCTGCTATAACAGGCAATAAGTTTTCCTACAAATACATTAGCAACTAAAGGAGGGCCATGGGAATCTTCATCCTTTATTAGACAGAGGGAGTGACAAAGGATGAGAAAAAGGCTGAGATACTTACTGCCTTGTCTCAATCTTTGACAATCAGACAAATTTTTCTCAGGTTATTCAGTCCCCTGAACAAGAAGACAGAGAGAGGTTATACAATGAAGCCTCCATAACCCAAGTGGAAAAAGCCAGTGACCTGCTGCCCCATTTAGACATGCACAGGTTTTAAGGGGATGAATGGGATCCATCCAAGGAAGCTGACAGAAGTGGTCACTGAGCCCCTTTCCAGAATTTACTAGCAATCCTGGCAAACTAGAGAGATATCAGTTGACTGAAAGCTGACAAATGTGATGCCCATCTAGAAGAAATTTGTCAGCCTGACCTTGAAGGTTATGGAGCAGCTTGTCTTGAGCACCTTCATAGTCAGCTGAACCAGAGCCAGTGTGTGCCCAGGTGGCCAAGACCAATGACATCTTGGCTTGGATCAGAAAAAGCGCGGCCAGCAGGACCAGGGCAGTTATCATCCCCCTGTTTTTGGTACTTGTGATGCCATACTCAAATTTGGCATTTGGGTCTGGGCCTCGCACTACAAGAGTGGCATTGAGGTGCTGGAGCATGTCCAGAGAAGGGCAATGGAACTGATGAAGGATCTGGAACACCTCGAGTCTAATGAGAAGTGGCTGAGGGAGCTAGGGGTGTTTAGCCTGGAGAAAAGGAGACTGAGGGGACACCTTAGTGGTCTCTACAACTGAATAGAGATTGTAGACAGGTGGGGGTTGGCCTTTTCTCCCATATAGCAAGGGACAGAACAAGAGGAAACAGCCTCATGCTGCTCCAGGTGAGGTTTTAGGTTTGAGGTTCAAAAGAAAGGGTGGTCAGACATAGGAACAGCCTGCCCAAGGGAGTGGTGGAGTCACCAACCCTAGAGGTATTAAACTGTAGACATGACATGTAGGACACCATTCAGAGGCAGACTTGACAGTGCTGGGTAAATGATTTAGCTCAATGATCTTAGACATATTTTTCAAATTACGTTATTCTGTTCTATTCTATTCTATTCTATTCTAGTAGTGATTTTTTTTTGACAGGCCAGTATGTAATAAAAAAAGGCTTGAAGAAAAAAAAAGTAACGATACTCAGTAATCATATTGCATGAAAGGAAAGGAAAGAAAATTACTTAGGCAGCCACAGGATTTTCAAATGACCTTGACTATTCAATTAAAATAAATCTTAAAGGAAATAATTATTATAGGAATTGAATCAAATGAAAAAACCTTGACGTGTCTATGATACGCATTATCAAAATAGTATTAGATTGACCTTACAGATTTCCTAGAGAAGATGGACTGTTTCACAGTCATCTGTTAGTATTTCCATAAAGTCTTCAACATCATAACAAATTATTTTTAAACAAGGAGAGAGATAGGTGAATCTAATAAATTAGACAGAAAAATAAAGAAGATTGCAACAGGTTTTATTGAATGTAAGCATCAACTCAGAGTGATGTTGTTAACAGAGAATCTCAGAGAGGTGAATAATAGAAAAGAGATCAAATTCAACTGTATATATGAAACATAATGTACTTGAAAACCAGGGAATAATGACTCAATTAAAAGATAGCTATTATCAATTAATGTGTATTAATTTTTAATAATATATATATTAATTCCTCATAGGATTGTTATATAAAAATGCAAGGAAAATGTAAGATATAATTCAAGAAAATCTAAGTGTAGTTATTCCTTTAGAACAAGAAATATTTCTACTTCAAAGGCCACTAAGCTGATTTGGTATCATTGCATGTATTTTTACAGGTTGCATTTTAATTTTCCATGTGGGACAGAGTGATATATGTAGGCTAATCTCAGGACCCCAGAAATAGAGAGGACACGCTACCCAGCAGGTTTTCAAGGAGCAGGCTTTAGTAAAGCACAGTATGAATAGAATGGCTCTAACTGTTCTTAATTAAATGAGCTTATTTTCCTACTTCATGCTTATCATTTCATCTTATTTACCAGTATACAATGTTGGGCAAGAGATCAAATGGGTAAAAAATGGCTTTGAATCAAGGATCAGAAATATAAGACGAATTCTAACAAAAAAGTCTGTGATGGTTTTGAGCAAAATAGCAATAGGAGGATCAAGAGGCCTAAGTAATTTTTAAATGATTAAGTTTATGAAAGGGATTATATGACATGGTTGTCTATGATGGCAGGTGCTGCATCCAGGCAGTTCATCATAGGAACAATGGAAACAGGATTAGTAAGAAATTATTACAATAATCTTGTCTGCAATTCTCAGATATGCGTCCTATGGTTAGGAGGTGCGGAGCAATGACAGTCTTCTCAGTCTTGCAATAGGAAGAAACCGGCTGGAGTCAGATATTATCCACAGATCTGTTCATTGAATTTGATTATTTGTTTGAATTTTGTGTGTCTTTAAAGACAGAGTTGACATAATAGCTATTCAGAGAGCATTTAAGGAAAATATCAATAGATTAGCAAATACAGAAAGCTAGAGGTCAATATAACTGCAGCAGAAACTGTAAGGTGCTGATGACACTTGCCTGCAGGTAGAAAAAAAGGACAGTGTGAGAGAAATTAAAATCTAAAAGTAACTCTTCAGAGATCTCTTGTACCCTTAGGTTTAAAGCTGAATTTTCCATGCCTTGAAGGAGGAATAGTCTCTGTTATCCCATGCTGTCAGAATGTTATGTTTGAGTACTGCTACTGTTGATGTATACCCTTTGCTCTAGTGTTTAAAAGATGCTTCTGGGCTGCAATATCAATCAGCAGTATTCTTTAGAAATGTCAATAGCTGGCATATTAGCACTTCAAATCTATACCCCTTATAAATGGGGACTACTTGACATTCATTCTGTATCTCACAGCAATACTTAAATGGTGACACTATAGAAGAGAGTGAAGAGAGAACAAATACAAACTTTGAATTTTAGAAAGCGCACAAGGACTTCTGGAGTTGATAGTTTTCAAAAGGAATGGGAAAAAATATATGAATCAAGTTCTGGACCCACTGAAGTCTGGAGAGGGGGAAGGGGGTTTTACTACTGAATTCAAAGGAATACAGGTTTCATAATAAACACAGATTTTAGAAAGTATTTGTCTTAGATTTTGTACTTAAGGAATATGAATTTTCCTGCAGCCTTAGTATTTAAAGTAGAAATGTGTCACAACATATAAAGATAATATTTTTTCCTAACTAGTTAGAATAAATTCTTTGGATTAAAGACCTGCTATTGCGTTTGTACTCTGAAACAACAGATTCCATCTTCTTTTAGTTGTATTAGTGCTATTGAATACTTTAAACTCAACTGAGAATGTCAATGATACCATTAATTATAGACTTGTTACTTGTAATTAGTATCACGTATATATTAGTCAAGGCACTGTGGGTCCAACCCAGTAATGACACTGCTAGTAATATAACACAGTTTCTTGCCACAAACCAAGTAACTTGCTTAGAACAATATTCCCTGGCCTCTGTCCATCACAGCAATGTAATGTTTTAGCAAGTTAATATCCAATATCCATTCCACATCTTCTATATATAAAAAAGCCACAAATATGACAACATTCTTAAAGAAAAATCCATCAAAATATCAATTAATTTTGGGAGAAAAAACCAACCAACCAAACAAACAAAAATACCAAAATGCCACTTCGCAATTCTCATAACAAAAATTTCTACAGTAGTGGGATTATGCAAGGAACTTTACAAACGTAAAACTACTGCTACTACTATGGCCACTGAATAAATAAGGGTACATCCACAGCACAGTCAAAGATTAAATATGTATGGAAATGACTAAACTACATTTATTCTAGCGAGATGATATATTGATTAGTTTGCCCATGTCAGTACCCTGATAGTGCTGAAAGGAGTTCTGTCTGATTTGGAAGACCTTAGGTCATCAAGTAACACCTCCAGTAGGATATGCTTTCCAAGCAGTGCAGTGTCACTGTCAGGAGCTGTGTCCTCTGTGCTCACCTCATGAAGTGACTGTGCCTTCTGCCACTAGGGCTCACCTATAAGGAAAGAAGGAGACATTGCTCAGTGACTGCACTGCCCTCCCAAAGTCCAGTCTCTCTGATTCTCTTCAGTGTGGCTGCATGCACTTGTTATCATCGGAGTTTAGCTGCACCATTTTTAGACAGTTTATGCAATGACTTTGTGCTCCATCCTAAGCTGAGATAAAGAGGTATTTTGATTGGTATCCAAGCTACCTGAAGGCAATTTTCACAATGTATGCACAAACTAGAGGCCAGACTACAACAAGCTGAAAACCAGTTATTAGATTATGTTAGCACAGTGGACTTACACACTATTTTAAGCCAAGGGATTTAAAGCAATCTCACTGCTTGAATTAACATTTCATGTCAACTTTTATCTTACTCTGATTTCTTCAGCAGCTTTTATAATCAATTTTGATTTGCGTATATTCCATATTTTCACCTATTTGACATCCTTGCAAGATATTTGAATGAACTGCATTTTAATGAACCAAGCTGGAAAATCCATTTGTCTTCAATTATGCCATTTTTGTTCGCATCTATAATCAGCCAATATAATTAAAGAGACTAGCCCAAGAATGAAGTGCTGCTTAACATAATGGTTGCTCTGATGGTCCCTAAGGGATGAACCCAAAACTAACACAGTGATTCCACAACATGGGCGTGACTAGAATTTGGAAAACCCGACTCTCCACCTGATTCAAGCAAACAGACTTGGCTGTAGGACAAGCTGGAATGGGTGGAGTCATCAATGGTTACACTGGTGCATTGATGAAAATAAAGGCTTTACTCTTGATTTTTTAAAAGGATTTGGATACAGGCATCATCACTAAAATATTATCAATTTGGCAGATCCCCCTCATGACTATGTTTATAGTTTCTGTTCTCAAATGTTACCCTTTAATCTACAAGGACAAAGCACTAATGTGCAGTGCTGCTGAATGTATTTCTAAGTTTTTCTAGACTCTGTTCATCAGCTTGTGCATACAGCTCCTGCAAAATATGAAATGAAGATTGACAGAAGGACACAAGGAGCAGCAAACATGGGGAGAGACTCAGTCAGTCTAAGGAAAAAAAACCAAAATATTAACGGAATGGAACTCGGTAGGTCATGAAAGTAGATCAAGAATAATTATCTATGAAATGCTGCAAGGAACACGGCGGACTCATGAGGATCGAATTTCATGTCAGTAAGATGAAATTTTCAGGATTAATTCCTGTGACTGTTAGTGGAATTATATAGCAATTTTCTCACAACATGAATATGAACTACTGTAGATCATTTCAAAGCACAAGTTCAGCTAAATTTTGCTAGTACCTTAAAGAAGAGAGGGCCCTTAATTCAGAAACTTAGCATCCTTCTAATAAGGTATGGCTGATATTTAAACTCATTAAGAGATTATATTTTAAAAATTTAGTTTAGGGTTAATGAGTCAGACAAATGAAATATGCATGTTTAAAAGGGCCCAATTCACTGAATTAACATTAAGTACAAATCACATATTCTTAATTTTGTTTTAGTGGTGTGATTTATTCTTCTGGGTTTCACTAATATAAGTGTATTGGTTGATTACAGGTTCTCAGGGATACTACATCAGTCTGGCATGGTGTGTTGTTTTAAACCACCTGTTGTCTTAGCTTTCCTGGAGGGCTGAAACCTGTATCTCAAATTATTATCAAAACTTTACTTTCCTGAGTGGCGTTTCTGCCATTTTGCAGCACTCTTCAAGAGGAAGGGATTACAGGGTCCTC
Source organism: Petroica traversi (assembly GCA_025920805.1). Classification (NCBI taxonomy): domain Eukaryota; kingdom Metazoa; phylum Chordata; class Aves; order Passeriformes; family Petroicidae; genus Petroica; species Petroica traversi. The sequence goes on along the minus strand of JAHLSL010000006.1, from coordinate 14,454,855 downwards.
TTGAATTTTTCTGTAGCATAGCAGTTTTCATGGATTCCAGATAAAGGAAATGGCTGCCACCAGCTCCAGAATGGTATCTGAATTTGTAGCTTTTTGAACTATCCCCCTGGTGACTAGACAGAAGTTCAGCCAGCCTGTATATCAAACTCAGATAAAGGTATCTTCTGTCATAGGGGGTGGTGGTGTGTCTGGTCTACATCTAAGTAGGGTAAGAAAAGGTTCATTTGATGAGGTTTCTGTGTCAGATTCAGACCTGGAAGTAAGAAGGGGCTTAATGAGAATCTACACACATCACAAACATGAATATATGGTATCTGTGTTCTCAGCTGAGAAAAACAGAGGCTGGATCCTGTTATCAAACACATCTTAAATTTCATTTTGGAAGTTCTACCAATTAAATTCTGTCAAGGGCATAACCTGTTTAAAATAACCAGAAACACCTTTGAATCCTGCCTAATGTGAGATACATTGTTCTACTTTCTAAATCATACAATCATATAAGCATTTATGTTGGAAAAGGCCTCTAAGGTAATCAAGTCCAGCCATTAATCCAGTACTGCCAACTCTGAAACTAAACCATGTCCTTAAGCACCACATTTGCATCTTTTAAATACTTTCAGAGACAGTGTCTCAACCATTTCCACTGGCAGCCTTTTCCAGTGCTTGAGCAGCCTTTAAACACTGAACAAAAGTGTATCCATTGTTGAGAAGTATTTTTCTTCCAGTAGTTCTATGAACTTTACATAAATAATTGTCCTAGTAAAACAAAGCACAACTAACTCATCTCCAAATAAAATAGTTTTCCCCTGCTTTTTAACCATCTCCATTGCTTACATGAACACATCACATTAGCTACAGCCAATAACCAGCCCATCTCCTTGAATTTTTCCAAGAAAGTGTTAGGAGGAAGGAATGACAGAGAGGACCTGCTATGGTCTGACCTCAAGCCTCCCTTCTTCATTCCTCTGCTCTAGTTTTCTCAGGAAAATAAGTAGAGGAATCAGGGATGGAATAATGAAGTTGAACCTGCGAAGAAAAAGGGTATGGGGAGGAAGATGTTTTAGTTTTAGTCATTCTTTTCTCATCATCATACTGTATTTTACTTGGCAGTATGTCAAATTAATTTTCCTTGTGTTAAGTCTGTTTTGCCCATGACAGTACTTGATAAGTGCCCTGGTCTTTACCTTGACCCGTGAGCTTTTCCATATAGTTTTCTCCCTTTGTCTTGTTGAGGAGTGGGAATGAGAGAGTGTCTGGGGACACTTCTGGCAGCCATTCAAGTTTAACCCATCATAAGGAATTATTTTATTTGGCCTCATTGGATAATGTAAGATTCAAGTTACTGGAATATTTTTATGTGTAAAGTTTCTGTGCTCATTTTTCCACAGCAGCCCCTTTATTTTATCTCATCTCATTCCTTTCCTCTCAGACCAGCACAATTTAAACTGACACATTAGTCACAATTGAAACATGTGACTTAAAAAGACGTGTTTGATGTTACACCAATGTCATGGAGTAAGGTACAGGTTTTCCATGCAAAAGAAGTAGCTGTGGGAGACACTCCACTTGTTATTGTGTGCTGTCAGGTTGGAACACAGTCTTCTTCAGTCAGATTTACAGTGTACCTGTATGAATGGATACTTCATACAAAATCACAGAATCACGGATCAGTTAAGACTGAAAGGGAGCTCTGGGGATCATCTAGTCCAACCCCCATGACAAGGCAGGGTCACCTTGAGCAGATTACAGAGGAATGTGTCCAGGCTGGTTTTGCATATCTCCATAAAGGGAGACTCCATTACCTCCCTTTGCAGCCTTTTCCAGTGCTCTGCCACCCTCAATGTAAATAAGTGCTTTCTCATGTTGAGGTGAAATTCTTGTGTTTAAATTTATGGCTATTGTTCCTCATCCTGTCACTGGGCACCACTGATAAGAGTCTGGTACCATGCTCTTGACAAATGCCTTTGAGATATTTATATTCATTGATGAGATGCCCGCTCATTCTTCTCTTCTCCTCTCCAGATTAATCAGGCTCAGCTCCTGCAGTCTGTCCTTATAAGAGAAATGCTCCAGACCCCAAGAGTCATTTGCTTAAATTGTGATCTGCTAGCTATAACCTTGCAGACAGCTGGGCTTGAGCCTTGGCCAAAGAAGGCAAAAATTTGAGGACCTTGAATATTTTACCTCTCTTCGAGGATGCCAGGCATCTTTCAAACAATACTTTAAAAATATCAGAATAGATTTTGTGAATTGGTGTCATTTTAGGCGACCTAAAAGTGAATCTGTAAGCTATGCCAAAACTAAACTTAATTGACCTTAGACATTGTACTGTCTTTCCTGAGAGGGAAGTTCTGTGATCCAGCAACTAATTTGCTACTGAGCTGAAAGGAACTTTACTGTGCAGGTACTTAAGCAGTCTATAAGGACAGGGTAATAAACCGTGCTGCTGGAATTAATTGAAGGTGGGCATCTGGATATGCGCACATTTGTGAAAAAGGTTTCTGATTTTATCTATCAGGAATTACCCAGCTCATCTCAGTGCAGAATAACAATTTCCTCTTGGCTGGTGGATAAATACCCTATAAAATGACTAATGGACTATTTAATTGTCATATCAAAAAGAGCATGGTTGTGACTAATGTGCAAAATAAACCAACTTTGGAAACCTCATACAGTACTTACCAGCCTTAAAGTAATGAAGCATGATGATGAGATCTATACTTGATCCTAACTATTCTGTCATTCATGTCAAAGTTTTCTTCTCAAGAAATTAAATGCTCTTGCAAGAATGTTCAGAACATGAATGAGCTTGACTCTAGCATTATAAATCACCAAATTTGCCCTGAATCATTAAGTTATTTGTTTGAGCCGTAGATACTATCTTGTTCTAATGTGTTGCAGAATGACATTTAATTCCAACATTAGAAAATCCTAAGTAAATAATAATTCTTTGTTTGTGTTTCAGTGGGGCATAAAATTATAGCGTTCCAATGCTTTTAGCTTTCTTTTCTTAACATGTAACTGTTAAAATCCACTTCAGCTAATGGAGAAATATATAGCATAGCTGTCAGTTCAAATCCAGCCTATTGATTCAAGACTGTTTAATACACAACTGTAAGCACCTTGCAGTAATCTATGTGAGAGTGCAGAATCAGGCTAGATAGCAAAAAAATCTGAAAATTATTCCTGTTGCGTCTGTCTGGCATTCTTCAAGCATGTGAATTATGAAGCAGTGTTCAGGGACTACATTGCCAAAATTAACATCAATTGATATTTTTATTAACAGACCTATTAGTAAGACAAAATTATTTTAGAACCTAATTTAACAAAACTTTAAAGGGTCTGTTTAAATTCTATCCAAGACAATTTATCGTTGACTAAGATGTTAACATTTATTTAACTTCTCATTGCTTTTTACTTTATCTGCTAAATTCAGAAACAGAACCTGCAGTAGAGAGAGGACATATGATGCTGAAATCCATGTTTCTGGTTCTTTGTGAGTAAAAGATTATGTGCAGGATTTTAGTGCTCTTCTGGAGCCTGAATTGCCCATGGCAGAAGGATTAGAACTAGATAATCTTTAAGGCCCCTTCCTAGCAAAAATATTCTATGAATTCAAATGAAATACCTGAAAAAAAAAAAACACAAACAAACGTCAAGTAGAAAGTTATATGGTCAGTGAATATAATGCTTACATGTTTAAATCCCCAAACGTCTTACATTACATTCTTACTTATTGGAGAGCACCAAATCAAAACAATTTTTAATTAAACATCTCGGTGAACCATTTTTGAACACATATTTAAATTGTTTGAGCTTTTGTGACTAGCTGCTGTGTTCTCCAATAATCAACAAACAGATAAACAGACAGACATTGCTTCTAATAAAATTGTTGTCTATTTTATCAGGCATTGTATTCTCAATACACCTCCCAACATACTCTTCAGGTATCAAAGTACTTAAGGAATTTGGATGCTATCTTACCACCTTAAGGAATGTGGTTAAAGTTCATAGCAATAGCAGCTGACAGGCACATATCTGTTGTGTGCAGTAATAGCAGACTGATAGTCCTGATGACATTAATCTGTCACTTTTCAAAGGCATGAAGCTGACTGAAAATAATTTTCAGAATAGCAGCAACTAGATAAAAGTTTAATTTTAAACAAAATTAAAACATTTTCAGGTTTCTTTTGATATGCACTGCCATCAATGTCTCTGCTACCTCCAAAATATCCATCACTCCCCTTCATAAAGGGCTATATGAGTAATTGTTCAGAACATTTTGCTCATGGTTTGTAGTGTCTGAAGAAAAAAACTAAATTATAAAGGAAAACAAATCATGACTTTCATGGAAGGGCTTCAGTAATCCAATTCAGTTTAGGTAATGACATATCATTTCTTGCTTTCCAGTTTGTATACTTTAGACTTATGACATTGGTTCCAGCAATTTTATGTCTTTTTTCCCTGTCTCTTTTATGATATAAAGAAGCCTTCGTTCAAATAGGTGACATACACTTTTCAATTTCTTTCCCTCCCACCTCCACCTACTTGCAGCCATCATCTCCATCAGATTTGCAGGTCAAACCTTTAAACTTTCATGTGACATTTTTCCAGTACTGAAAGCCTTGTGTAAATGCTCAAAAATATCAGCATCCAGGCACAGCAGTCAGAGATCCAAAGCAAACATCACACAAAAGTTTCTTTCTTGACAATGCTAGCAAAATGCATGATTTGACAGTGGGGGTCATAAGCCTCATTCAGACAGTATGACCACATATCTACCTTCAAACCACAAAAAAAAGTCACACGTCAGAGATCTTTTATCAAGGAGATGGGAACAAGGGAGATCCCAAAAGATTTGGGGATGATACAGGGAAGAGTTTAGAGACACTTTGCTTAGTAAGTAAGGCACATATCTGGATTAATGGTCATAGGAAAATCTCTGCAGTAGGAATATCTCATATCTGTCCTATTTCTTTTTGCCAGATGAATTTCCTCAAGGCTTCCAAATGCATTACAGTTGCACAGAAAGTTTGACCAATACATTCATCATCATTGATCAAGCTGACTTTAGGGGTGTCCTTCAGGTGCTTCTAACAGTGATTTGAAACAAGTGCCACTTCTTGGCTGTCCTGTGTTTTTTATGGCTCCTAGTGAAGACCAATAATATGAATTTCATTTTAATTCTTCTGTGAGGGACCTTATTTATAGAGCAATTTCTCGTGCGGTGTCTTGTCTCTATGAAATGATTGCCAACTCAGGCAGCAGTTAAAGTTTACTGCTTAGGCCTTCCTTCAAGGTACCATATGGATATTACTTTCTAGAAGTAATTTAGACTTCAAATTGCTAAGAACACATTAACCCCTTGTAAGCTGCCCACCCCTTACTCAAATGTTGACCAGATTTTATGAACTAATCTAAATTAATTCAACAGGTCAACAGCTTTTCCATTCTCTTTCATCTTCAAATGTGGTTGAAAATTAACCCTGATCATTAAAGCAGTGTCAAGTGCTATTTAGCATTAACATTTTTGTCACTTAAACTATGGTGCATTGTTTTGATAGTATGTTATTCTTTATGCGTATTTGAGCAATGACAAGCTTTTTATTAAGTGTTTCCATCTCCCATGTAAGAGATCAGTAAATAAAGAAAACCATCCTCCTTTACACAAACCAGATCAGCTATGGAACCCCCAGCCCTGGGAAGGCCACATCCATGGGATATTCATGTGAGGGGCAGCAGAAGAGGTGTCATAATCCATCAAAGAACCCCCAGAGTGCTCCCCAGATTCATTCCTGAGGTCTTGCACAAGAGCACTGTATGTGATGTAAAGTGATGGAATGGATCCAGAGTCTCTTGCAAGAGACAGTGTCAAACTTGGCCCCCACACTTCTAGGGGAAGTCTCTGGGCATTCCCCCCACCTGGCCTGAATGTATATTAACCCAACAGACTCTGTTTTCAGGGGACCCTCACCACCAAGAAGACTGGAAGAGGATCAATTGGTTGCCTTCAGGATCCACAGAGTAGTGATATTTTCTACTTAGACTGTCTCTTTGTCACTCTCCTTCTCTCCCTCCCTTTATTTTCAATTTCTTTCTATATCTCTCTCTGCCTCACATTTATGTTAAATAAAATCCATACTCTTGACTTCAGCATCTGGTCTCATTTGCACCTTAATTGGGGCAGAGGCATCTCTCTAATAATTTTAATAACCAGATCATAATATACCTTTAGGTGATTTGAGAAAAAAATTATGGGTAATGGATACTGATCCCAAGTTTTCATGTATCTTGAGTAGTGGCTTATGAGCTGTCTTGTATCTGTTATGGACCTGCAGGTAAATTACTTTCATTTTAAATCCCCTCTGTGTTGCCAGTGTGGTGTAAAGGAAGATGTGTAAACAGCTTCTTGAAAAACTAACATGCTGGAGGGAAACTTCTGATCAACTGTATAAAACAGTTTTCAAAAAATGGAAGTGTCTCAAAGCCAGCAGGGTTTTTTAAGTCACAAATAGTTCTAAAAACTCAATGTCAAATTCAGTCCCCAGACAAACTCACAGAAATCTTAAATATTCTGTTAATTTCTTTCCTTTTACTGTTAGATATGAAAGCCAAAAAAACCCAAAAAAACACTTTCTACGGTGATTCTCTTGCCATGGAATAGATCACTTGCCTTTACATTTCTTATTACTATTGTTCTGAGTAAAAGCCAAGATAATAAATTATTATTATTATTATTATTATTATTATTATTATTATTATTATTATTATTATTATTATTATTATTATTATTATTATTATTTCCATTGTCAAATTGCTTATTTTGCAGTTGATAACACTCCACCATTTTGTGGCTTTCTTCCCTGCTGCAGCCTGAAAAATGAGACTTTCATAGTATTTACTCTGCATGCAAACAAGTGGTTTACATAATTTTGCATGTGTTTTCTGGTTTTGTAAAGATTACAAGAGTACCGAAATTAATCTCTAAATATTGATTTTTTTTAATTAAAAAATAAGAAAATAAGAAAAAAAAAAACAAACCCTAAACAGGATAGGAAGGGCAAGTACTCCAGGTCCATCAGGGCAGAGCTGAGACATTGTGATAGAGTTTTCTGCAGAACATCAAAATGATAACATAGTCTTGCCCATGCTCTCATCTTATCTGAAAAAGGATGAGATTTTGCCACCTTCATTTTGGAAAGAACTGGGTTCTTTCCAAAGATCACTGGGTTCAGTTGTCAGGTTATCCAGAAACATATATTTGCCTGAAAACATACTCAAAACGGTTCTCCCAAAATTGCCTGTTTAACTGTTGAATAGATTAGTAACAGTTTGTGTAAGGTTCTTGGATATGAGAGACTTTTTTATTGAAGAAGAATTATTGATTACAGAAACCTAAATTAGGTAATGACTTAATTCACAGGAATGTAATTTCTGATACACATTAGTAATTGCCATGACACAAGTGTGTGCTCTTTTCTCCTTATCTAGTCCTGACTAATTTTTCTGGCTATTGACTTCCATAGCAAATATTTCCTTTGAAACAGGTTTTTTTTTTTTCTCATATCACTGTCAGTGGGCAGCAAAGCATCAATTTTAATCTGATTTGTCATAAAAATCAAACAGATATTGAACAAATATCAAGTGGTGTTTCAGTCATGTTCTATGCCTCTAGCCTTCAAACTTCAGTCTCATTCCTTTGTCTGTTTTTATCTTTACCTAGTTCTTATTAAATCAGGTATCTGGGAACATTCTGGCCAACTGTATTGCAATTGACACCCTAAAGGTATAAGTTGAGTTTATCTCCACTGCAATAAATGCCTAAAACTAGACACTACTATAAACCTTCCCAAAACTCATTGTCATGTTGCTGTTCTCAACTATTTGTGCCTTGTGTATTCCTCACTAACTCTTTGAAAATCCATACAATAGTATGACTTTTTTTTTTTTCTCCCCTGTGGCATGAATTATTGTATTGGAAAATAAGGTTCAAACACTTTCTTTCCAAAATATAGTAGAATGTACTTTCTTTTCCCACTGAGCGAATGCTTTATTTTTGCCTACAAAAATTCTTCATATGTGAAATTATATAATATATTGAACATACAGTCATTTTTGCATTTCTGCATTTACCATTACCTGGTAGGGCATTGGTCTAGCCCTACATTGTAGATCAAAATAATATGCAGACATTTCACATGTGGCCTGAAATATAAATAATGAACATTACTGTCTTTAATTTAAAAGGAGAAAAGTTGTAATTTTTTAATAAAACTGTCCTGCAATCTACATTTAATGAAAATCTTCCTTTACTGATATTTTAGTGAACATTTAAAATAAATGAACTCTGTTTTTTACTAGATTTTGTTCTTATTTTAAATTAGATTTATTTAATTTTTTTAAACTGACTTCTTTCCTTAGTTGGAATTGTGTAAGACAAACTTCAATTTTTAGTTAAGTAAGTGAAAGTTCTGTGTTGACCAGCTGTAATGTTTCAATTCCCAGTGACTACACAGACTCTTATATCTGTGTGAATGCCATGTCTTTAACTAGCTAGCCCTAATCCTACTTAGCAAATTATTGGCAAAAAAATGATTGACTGTTTTTCTGTGTAGTAGATGTTTTAATATGAAGCTTAGAACATATTTCAGAGGACATGGGCTAAGAATCTAAAACTGCGGGAGTGAAACTTTATATGGTTTATTAAAAGCCCTGAGTTATCTCTGGTGAGCTCCTTCTGAAAAAAAGAAAATTGTCATCAGCTCAATAAAGTCTCGTAAAATACTTAGCAGTGACCTCCCTTCAATTCCATTGCCTATCTCTGCACCAGGGAAACTCAGACTCTCCATTGTCTTGAGTTTATAGCTCAGCAATATTTTCCCTCTCAGATTGCAACTGCTGTTCTGAATGTACAAACCAATTTTCCCCATGAGCCTCAGTTGTTTGATGAAGTCAGCATAAAAAAAAAGAGTTTCATGATCACAGCTTTACCTCTTTGGGGCTTGTCATACAGCCCATTTACACATGCAACTCAGCTTTGGTAACAAGGAAAGCTGTGTGCTGGAGGTATCTCAAAAGTTCAGTCCTTTCACGTCTTCTCTTTTACCTTGCTTCTTTCTTTGTCCTTTCAGTTCGACAGGCACAGCCTTGTCTCTGTGGGCTGATACTCTACATTTAGTAACTCCAAGGTATTTTTCTCTGTGTATCTCCAAGTTCCATTGTCTGCCCAGATAGAGTTGATCCTTATTGCCCTCGGTATTCGCTCTATATTAAAGTCCTATCGAAAGGGATTTTACTGCCTCTCAGTGGCAAGAGGATTTTTTTTGTAAGTAGTTACCAGATGCATTATGGAAATATACATAAACATCATTAGAAGTCTAAATTGTACTTGAGACTTGGACTTCCTCCACAGACAAAATTTATCATGAGTAAGAAGTGAGTAGATTTCTCCTGTATGCAGAGGTGATTTACTCTTAGACCCAGAAGGACTGACCTGCAGTGTAGAGAAAATATGTAATTCCCAAGCATAAATTATGAAAATCTTTAATAAATATCACTTTGGTACTACTATCAAACAGGTACCTGTTCTCAAATGAGAACTATTAGGAGACTGACATGGCAACAGAGAGATAATTTTCATTTATTCATGGATTATTTTTTTTACAAGAAGGAATGAAGGCTTATATTATTACTACACTAAAAGGTTGCATCTACCAGCTGAGCATCTTGGAACTTAAAATGAATAAATAAAGAAGCTGGCAATAACAAAGGATGAAGCAAGGGAGAAGAAAGAATGCTTAACCTTTAAAGTTAGCCTCAGGGCTTTTATTTTTGTTTGTTTGTTTTACCGGATCAGGTTTTTTGTACCTCTAAAATCTCTACCACTATGAACTGCAGAAGGTGTAGTCAAGAAAAGCATTTGCTCCATTTCTCAGTTTGAGACAGTTTTATAAATGTTCAGTGCTCCGTGAAACTCTGTGAAGGCACAATCTTCACAAGTTCATCCAAGGTGAATATTCACTTGGTCTATCCTCCTCTAAAATACTTTAAAATTTCTCTGAAAACTTTAAATATGATTTTAAGAAATGTGAGTTGAGTTCTAAATATCCTTTCAAAGTAGGTCCTCCAATGAGATTGTTTCTAAGGAGAAGATGTAAAAAAAAAAAAAAGAGAAAAGGAAAAAAATCATACCTTTAGCTTATGCACAAATTTGTAAGGTTGATACACCAGGTTCAGAAGAAGTACTTCTCATATGTGAAATAAAAAAATGGCAATAAAAATAATTATTACATCTGCAGATTCTGAAATTCCACATAAGACTGAGAAAGTTGCAAGGTTGTAGCATACTTTACAACTCCATTTTACAAATGTGAAGAGAATAAAAATGAAAACTCTTGACAGTCTGGAGAAAAATATTATCTTCTGATTACAGGATGCAGCTCTTCGACTTCAAGGTTTTTCATTTCAGTGCATTTATACAATAAATTTGGGTTATTTCAAGTTGCAGCTCTGACAATTTTCTAGTGAGAAGCATAAGTTTGGATAAAGGAATTAAACATAAAAAGTGATATCACAAAGATAATTTGGCACTGGTATAGTGGGAAACTTATGTTGAAGTTCTTCCCCAGGTAGAGGGTCATAAATGCCAGAGCTGTCCGATAAATTACTAGAAAATCTAGCAAACAAATGCCTACTAGATCTGGCCAAATCTGGCCAAAACAAACAGTTCTAGCAGCACCTTTATGTAAAATTTATAGTAGGTGAACTGAAATTTATGATAATGAAGGTCAGTAGATCTCTCTATCACAATGTTAGGATTTCAATAATCCTTTATTAGCACTGTAATTAGAGAATTCAGAACATGACTAGATTTCTAGTCTAGTGTCTTCTCTAATACTTCCTCTTTATACCATAGTTTTCCTTCAACTTTTCTTCTAAAAATATGGAACTTTCAAGCAAATAATAAGCATAAGTTATACACTTAGATCATAAAGACCAGAAAATACTGTAAAAATGTTCTAAAATTAGATACTCCCAAATGATGAAAATAGAATCACCCTCTTTGAATAACCTCTATAGTTCACTGGTATGCTAGAAATGGGAACATGAAGGGATTCATTTATTATAACTCGGGGGGAGTTTTCTGAAGCAGTACAATGAACATTTTTATCTTCACTTTGATTGTATCCAACATTAATTAAAATGTTTTGCATAGTTTCTTTTAGTAGTGACATTTCGAAAATTGGACAAAAGGCACCGTGTCTGATAGTGAATAATGTCTTTGCAACCATCAAGGTGAGACAAAAGCAATATCAACTATAAATCACTATAATGAAACAAATTAGCATGGATAGATAATGTCTTGAAAGAACTGCTACTTCCTAACCAAGGAGCTTATTCTGAGTTTGAAGCAGGCTCAGACTTCTCAGCTATGTTGTGATCATTTTAGTATTGATAGGAACACAGAATATGTTTTAATCTGATCATACAATTTTTCTTTTTCCTTGGAACAAACCAAAATCTTTCCATGACATTAATGCCTACAATGCCATTGAAAATTATCTGTGAAATAATACCATTTTTAATGTGAATTGCAGCTCCTCCCAGAAGCAGAACAAGCAAATTAGTGACATAATAGTGCTGAACCAAAGCACAAATAGGAAACAACCCACCGAGTGGCTGTCGTATGCCTGGTTTTTCATTCTTGTGAAAATAGACATGACTCCAAATTCAGTCACAAACTTGACAGCGTCTTAGGCTGCAGGGTATGGGATTTTTTTGCTGGACTGGGGTACAACAGATGTATTGTTCTGCACAAAATCAAATTTCATTTCTTTTTCCTTTCAAAATGCAAACTCTTAAAATGCTCATGATAGGAAAGAATCAGAATCCAAATATAACATGTGTTTCTGTATGCATAGCAAAGTGAGAAATGCAATTCTCCCTTTTTGCTCTTTGTGTGTCAAGCAAGCCTGGAGATTGAGAATAAAGAAAATGATATGTAATAAAATATAAATAGTTTAATCATCTTCAACTCCAAATCAGAATATGGAGTCTAGAGCCAACCTTTACTTTTATTTGTCCCATAAGAAAAACAAAACTCTAGGTGGAATAAAATACGTTTTTATTCATTAACTTTAGGAAGGTATTTGTGCCTAACAAGTAATAGAAAAAATTCAGTCTTTGAGACTCATATATATTCACATCAAAAGACATTTCATTTCAGCTGTGCATTTTTACAGCATGTGTTTCTGCTCCAGAATAAAAAAGTGAAATATTTATTAGAGATTATAAAAAGAGATTATAACAAATTGATTCTACTCCACTTTGCAAGAAAACTTCCAAGTGCTGTAATTCTTTGTGAGGGAAAATTAATCATGCTGTATCATTCTGTCCCAGGAACCAGAGTTTCTTGTATTCTCTGGAAACCCAGACAGCTGAGAAACTGCTGGGCAAGAGGGGAAAGGAGACAACTGTTGCCTCAGGCTCCCAGGTCAATGAGCCTCCAGAGCAGCTCACAGCAGAGCCAGAAAGCCAATACCTTGCACAGCTGTGCTAGGCAGTCATGCAGATGCCCAATGTAACCCATTTTATCACAGTCTGTTTGCCAGCAGAGGGCTGCTAAGGTGCGTGTGACCCCACAGAAAGCTTTCATTTCCACAGATTAGAAAATTCAGGAAAAGAACTGTTTCATAAAATGTATTCCTTTCTTCTTGGTTTCTGGTCTGTCCAGGATCTTGACATACATATGTGCATACTCACACCCTCAGATAATTTCCACTAAATATAGAAACTGAAGTTAAACTTTGAGATAATAATGCAGCTTTGGGCACTGGAACAGGCTCTCCAGGGAAGTGGTTACAGCATAAAGCCTGGCAGGACTCAAGGGTTTGGGCTGTACTCTCAGGTATATGGTGTGATTCTTGGAGATGGTGCTGTACTGGTCAGGAGTTGATCTCAGTGATCCTAATGGGTCCTTTCCAACTCAGCTTATTCTGGCGTTCTGTAATTATAAATATAATAAACTCTGGTTTTAATCCTACCTCATAAAAATTTACTAAGATAGCTTAGAGATTCAATAATTTGATTTCAAATTGTGCAACACAACAAGATTTGGCCTTGCATTGTTTAAATATGCATGAAATATCAAAGTGAATTAAGTCATTGAGCATTTCCTAGCATTTTAGAATCACAGATATTGCTTTGAGTCCTTAATGTTGCAATAAGTTTTTTATTAATAATAATTGAAAATAAAGAAAATAATGATTTCTGTGGTTTCAAACATAGCATGAAATCCAGTCTTGAGGTGAAAGCCTCCCATGTATTCTGCTTTCTTTCATACTGGGAAAAAGTAGCCTATCAAAGCTTGTAAAATGTGAAAATGTGAATAGTGTTCAAAACTCTTGTCTTGAAGAGAAAGGAGTTATTTTGGGAAGCAGTTAGCTTTTTCATGGCAAGCATAGAGGAAAGAGTGGGAATTACCTCAGCTTCTAGATGCTACTACCTCTGCTGCGGGTGGGAGGGTGCTGCCCTTGCCTTCCTGCACCAAAGGTCTTGGTCAAAATTTGTCGTGCAATTGACTTGGACTTCTGGAGAGAAGATCAATGAACAACTCACATGAGAGAAATGGACTAACCTGACATTAACCTGACATCCTGCAGGACTGCTGTCCCCAGATTACTGTTCCACATTTGCAACTGGTGTCATTGCTGTAATAATCCTACAGAATTGCAAATAAGAAGCAAATTCCACATGGCATGAATAAGAAAAAAGATCAGTTCATGAAGTTATTTCCTGTATAATGTGGTCCACCATCCCAAAATGTCATAGATTTTTTATGCAGAATATTTATAAAGCAAGATGTGTTGTGAAGAGGTTTTAGTGAGCTCTTGTGGCAAATTATTTCTGCTTGAAACTATTTTACCTGAGTTCTAGCTTAGCAAAGAAGTTTGGAAAGGCCAGTAAGCAGAACATCGATCTTAGAAGTATGTCAAAGGCAGGTGTTTAAATTAATGTACAATTCATTTTACTGCATATCTAATTTCTTACAAATCATGAAAAATTTCCTTCTCTGTGTAGGCATTTATACAGACTATTAGATCTAGTTCTAAATCATTAACCCCTCCGAGCTGCAGTTATTCATAATGTATAATGTAACTTCCTTCTACATTTCCCTTTCTTGGTGGGTTCATAAATGTTCGTTTTACTTTTTAAAAACTCAGTAAAATAAAACAGGAGTTATTAATACACACAAAACCTGAGTTCATTCATTTATATAGGCAGGGAAATTTTTCATTTAGTTTTCTGCAATGGTATTTTTCAGAGCACCCTAAATGACAGCTGAAAGGAAAAAGGAAATTCTCTATTACCTTCTGTAAGTAAACCAGTGCCCTTCAGCAAAGCATAAGTCAATCTGCAGTCAACTCAGGAATTTTTCTAAGGATGTATTTATTCTGTTACAGAGAAATTCCAACTTGCATTTTACCTGAAAGATAAAGGTAAAAAGGTACTTCGTGCTGTTGCCACCAGCTGTGAAGCATTATACTTCACAGGGTTAAAGAGAACATATACTGCATCTATTTTGTGCTTATGTATTTCCATGTAGTAGTATTTGTCATGTGACCAGTCACGTTCATTTAATTACTTTTATATTTTTAAGAGAAGAACCTCATTCTTTTGACTTCTTTAAGAACGACGATCACCAAAACACATACTAGAACCTCTCCCTCCATGAAATGTAACTAGTATGCTTTCCTGTTGCAAGCCAATCCATCAGTTCCACAGCCCTTCAGCAAAAATCCCCTGCATCTCCCCTCATGAGAGAGGCATTCTCCCATTTTGAGAAATTCTTAAGGGAAAAAGCTTAGAGTCAGTATGACTCTAGCCTTAAGCACAAACCCAAGGATAAGGCACATTCCAACACTATATCTGGGAAAACACTGTCACTTATTCGCATCAGATCTTTGTGAAAAAGACCGAGTTAGAGTATGATTTCAAGCTCAGCTCCTTACTGTTTTCCTTGTTTATTCCTGTACCAAGTTAGAAAATTAACTTATTCAGAAATCCTACTGTGATTCTGGAGAGTGTCAGGCACAGAAAGCTGCCATTTATGTCAGTGAAGCAGCAGATGCACAGATTCAACTGTTTCAGAGATTCATGGTTTCTCTGAACTGTTGGGTTCTACAGGGAGAAAAAAATGTCTGCACTGCACATGGGATGCCCTTACAGGTCAGTGCAAATATCACTGCAGGTTAGTACAGTAGCATATTGTGATTGCAACATATGCAAGAAAATGTTTCTCTCTGTTTTACCTTGGCAATTAACAATATTCACAAAACTGGAGTGCTTTAAGAAACTTGCCTGTGAAACTCCAGATTTTGTGCCGCTATTACTAACATTTTGCAGCTATAATTTTTACAGCTGGTTTCTATAAAGGAGGAAGATGAGGAGCTAGAGTTTCCTTTTACAGACAACAAGGTCGTAGTAATTTGTTCCTCTCATCAAAATGGAGGGGCTTGAGAAAGTAAAACTGAAAGATTTATTTTGTTCAAAGGCCAAAAATATGAGAATGATATTATTACACCGAATCTCCAAACAATGAGAAACCTTGGCTCAGTTTTACCACTATAGCCTGCATTTCAAAAAATAATTTGGATTTAATGTTCTTCAAGGTACTGCCTGAAACACAAATCTTCTCAGGAATTCCTCGCTTTCTTTCTCAGTAACATTATTCATAAACCTAGTTTATTCTCTCATTTTATAAGTTTTCATATGCTCTTTTCAGATCTGTTGAAGGTAGTCTCTATTTTCATTATTTTCCTCTACCCCTCTTTCATCTGCACTGGTTGAAATTTCAGAACAGACCCTTGTAATCATCCTGAAATCTTTTGAGAGTAAAGAGATTTTTCTAAGTACATAACAGGCCTTACCAGCCAGGGACTGTCCCAGTGCCCAAGCAGAAGCAGGGCAGCAGGGGCTCCCCAAGGCAGACCCAGGGCCACCATCAGGCTCCTCCCTGGGGACAGGTCCAGCCAGGTTGGTATATTGCCCTGCAGGTGGCTGTCACACATACTCTGTGTTAGGGGCATTTCATGCAGAGACAGTCCCACTGCTCACCAAAGGGAAGAGTCTTCCTAGGTGGGGTGAGGAACACTTGGCAGGTAAAGAGTACTCAGCGCTGTAATTTTTAAGCCAGAGGAGGCTGTGGGATCCCCCTTTTTGGTTATCACCAAGCTGCTAGTAAGGCTTAGCTATAAATAACATGAAATGGCACCCTCAGGCTGTTCTTCCCTGTGGGCTGAGGAAAATTAGGGCTGCATGCCCCACTGCCCACTTTCAGCAACAGCATTCAGGAATTGCAACTTTCACTCACTCTTTCAGCAAGAAAGCCTTTTGTGAGCAGGGAGAGCTACTTGCCTTCTCTCATACGGGCCTGTTATGTTGCTCATTTAACCAAGGTCTCAGCCTACTATGAAAGGCCACCAGGCTTTTTTTGAATGGCAGGAATACTATAACCATGCTTGAGTGAAGTGTCATTCCCAAAGAAACTGGAAAGCACGACAACATTCCCTCTACAACAAAGCACTATATTCATACACCTTCCAGGACAAAAGAATAACTATCATAAGGACTCTTGGGGCTGTGTGCATTCACTGAGTGTTCTAAGGGTGAAAAACTGTGGCCTCTTGCTATTCTTATAAAGCAAGAAAAGACTTCTGCCCCTCTGAGTGATTCTGGTTTTTCATCTGCCTTTTGTTACTTAAACTGAGCTATATTTGAATGTTTTAGGAAAAACACAGATATGCTTTTGTGGTTAAGGGCTTTTGTAGGGCTGAGGGTTAATGCAATCTCGTTATAGCACACTAAATTGTTCACTGAAGCAGGACTGTAGAATCCCAAATATTGCTTTTATTTATTTTCTCTAGGATCTCGGAAATTTTCTTAAGAATGGATGGATTGAAAGAAAAACAAGTTGGGTAGACAACCAATGAGTTTTACTGCAGTGTTGTAGGAATGCTCATGGAAACCATGTGAAACTTTGAATTTAATCTTGAGTACAGGGATATACACAAAACCAATGGCATTGTAGTGTCTGTTATTAAACCTATTTAGCAACAGTAAAGGTTGCCAAAGTCACAAAGTCCAAATACTGTCTGAATAAACCTGGAACCTATCAGCTGAATCAAACCACAATGGGAATTGTGTCTCAAGGTAAATAACATGTACATCTTAAATAAGCTTTAATTGGCTAATTAAATAATTTGAAAAACATTGCAAAGGCTAGGGCTATGTTATTTAATTTTAACTACTGAATCTAAAGTCTCCCTGCAGTATCAAATAATGTCATATTCTAATTGAATTCCCTCCCTAAACTAATAGAAATCCTTAAAAATTATGACGATAAAAGCGGCTAATTAGAAGTAGCAAATATAATTCAAAAAATTAATAAAATAAAAATGCCTCTGGTTAATATTAACGATGGCATCTTTCTTTGATATTTAAACTAAAATGTCCTCCTCAAAATACATGAATAAAAAAGGTTCCATTATCAGCTTTCTTGAGTAGAATTTTACAATAACTGACTTCATGCAGATGATTGCTGCATTACAATCTTAACTTTGAATCCAAGCACAGAGTCAGATGAATGGTTGTCATTCAAATGCTCAATGGAAAGTCAAAGAAGCAGACATTGACATTTTGTGTGTGGAGACGGGTATGAGGCTTCTGGTAACTGAAGGAAAAATAACAAAAATAAAAGACCACTGAAAGTGTATTTGAGCCACCGATAAATTAACCGCTTTATGATAAGGAAGGGTTTCTATCATTTTCCACCTTCTTCTTTTCAAACTTAGACTCTCATGCATTCTCTGTGTGAGGGAGGGATCCTCACAAACAGAGATGATAGAAACATAAACCCATCATACTCTATTGAATCTGTAACTGGAGTCTTCAAAAGGAGACAGTGCATAAGCTGTTTTATACAAGGCACAAACCAAGGCAAGGCAAGAAACTCAGGGAGAAAATATCTTTTTTGCTGACAAATTAATGAAGACTTTCCTAATATAAGTGAATAGGACTGATAATGAATTGTCGAATCCAAGTATATAACCTATTTCTTCTTCCTGGCTGAATCAATTATTCTGGACACAAAAGAGCCAAGCACAGTCTCACCTTTTGCTCCTCACCTGTTCCAAGGAGGGGTTAAGACAATATGCAGTCAAATCTGTATCAAAATGTCTTTTTCATTAAAAGCAAATTGAATTGTCACTACCACAAGAATGAAGGATGCAGGCTTGGCTGGCCTGATATGAGATAGATGGAGAAACATAAGGGGATAAAACTAAGTCAGGAGGAATTTTGAAGAAATAGAGCTGTCTTAAGCCATCATCGCATCTGCTGCTCTGCTTGGTACCAAATTTTTTTCTCCCCTTTAAAATCAGATTTTTCTATTTTTTTTCCCGGTTTCTGTCTGTGTGGTAAAAGTAATTCTGACTTTATATACATACAAACCAGAAACCAGGACCATAGCTATCAGGTCACTTGGTTCAATCTATTGCTTGGAAACCTTAAGTGGAAAAGCTCATAACCCTCTTTCCTCCCTCCTGGATGTTTCATCTGATGTGACAGTTACTCTGCCAGAACTGACCTGAAGGTGGTCCTGCCTGTTTTTGTAATCTGACCCAGGTAGTCCAACTAAAACTTGTGTCTGTGCGCTTGAGTAAGTATTTAGTCCAAACTACATGTTGATTGATATGATGTCTGGGTTGGTTACCATGAAAGCAGGAAAGGGTTTTTGCTATTACCGTTTGGTCGACTAAAAAACCTTGATGAAATCATAGATACAGATTTTATTTTTGGTCTGTGTATAATATAGAATCAATGAGCATTTTTTAGCATATTTTGCATTGTACTTTTATTTGACCTGCACTCATCCTTCAGTTTCAATCAGTATTATACCAACATATTTCAGTGCTATGTGATAAAATAAAACTAGTTCTGAGAAAGTGCCGCTGTTTATTGAATCCATATACAAAGTTTTCCATTCAAATATTAAATATCTCTAGCCATGCATTTAAAATGACAATGTCAGAATGTACCTGAAACATAAAATATTTATATGAATGGACCAAATCAAACAATGAAAAAGATGAAAGTAATTATTTAGGATATTTTAGTGGTGTTTGGGGGGGGGGGGGGACAAGTGACTGTTTTGGTTTCAGTTTGAAGGGCCAATACATAAGAATTTAAAAAAAAAATTTAAATTACAGGCTGATGTAAGGTTTTGACGGATCAAACTTGGAATGTTACTGACGCTCAACTGGTTATATTTTTTCATGCTATGCACCATCACAATAGAATGTTAGTTAAGAATCCAACTTTTCTGTTAAACAAGTGTGTTTAAAACATCTTTCTTCTACTGCACTATTTTGAAATCTATGTGATTTCTATCCTCTACCACATAAAACACAACCTTAGGAGGAAAGTGAATTGTGTTCACTGTGCAATGATGAGAAATAAAACATAGTTTAAAAAATGCACATAACTCCACATGCACAAAAAGAATACATGTGTTTTGAGCAAGAAGTAATTTTCCACAGAAGACTTATCCTCTACAAGATAATAAATAATTTTAAGTGATTATATAAAACAATTTTTCACAAACAGTAAAATTTCATGGCAAAGTATCATGGAGAAACTCTATGATGTTAACATTTTTCAGACCTGGCAAGACAAACTTTTGTACAATGTTAAAAATATGATTGTTCCAGACCAAAGTCTGGATTTAGTATTTTAGCAATTTAAAGGTGATTTTCTAAAAGGGTTATGTATTTTTTCACAATTAGTAAAATTATTTAACAGTTTGTCTACAGCAGTTTGAAGTAATACTATCCAAAAAATCCTGTACTGGAAGCCAAATTCTGAAACATCCTTTTTCAGAGTTTATCTATTGCAGATTATATGAGTTGAGCAAGAACACAAGTCAGTCAAAAACCTAATAAATTATTTTGTTACTCGTTTCATAATAAAAATCAGACTGATAGAACTTTTTTTTTAACAGACTGAAATCAGATTAGAAATAAACTGACAGAAAGAATAAAAAGAATAAACACAACTGTTTGTTTAATGAACATGATGAAAAACTATTATCATGAATAAAATTTTAAAATCTTCAGCTATTAGAATGGCCTAAGACTCCAAGCGAGAAGCAGTCAGGGGAGGTCATGGATTTATGCCCATGTGGAGTACCTAGTGTTCTTCTAAAAGGCTTTTTAATTCAGTTGCCTCCACAAGTTATCCCTGAGAGTTTTGCAAAACACTGCAATTCAAAACTGTTGATTTTCCACGCTTATTGCTATAATTTGTCTTTTCAGTTTAGAACAAAGCCTTTAAAAGTGTTCATATGAAAATTATGAGTTCTACAAATATTTTTTCTCAGCTCTGAATTTGTTTCCTATTTCCCTCAACAAAACCAGCTGCTGGAATTTGAATATAACTGAACAAATAAGGATAACAGTACTGATTTTCTTAAGGCCAGAAGGCACCATCTTATCTAATTTCATTGAAGGAAAGGCTGATTGTGTGAATGTCCCTGGTTAGTTAACAGGCACTAATTTGAATGTGATGAGTAACACTTAAATTGTCATTATGCATTTTTTCATGTTTCCACCCATCTGCTACCCAAATTTCTCTCTCCTATTTTTCTTTCATTCTTTTAATATTTCTTTTTGTTTTCTTCCCAGGATAATTCAAATCATGATTTTTTTAATTTTTTTTATTTAATTTAATAAAATTTTATTTAATTTAATAAAATTCCTAGTAGGGAGGAATTTTAATAAAATTAAATTTATTAAATTATTTTAATAAATTTTTTTAAATTTATAAATAATTTTATTAAATTAATTTAATAAAATTTAATAAAATTCCTAGTAGGGAGAAAATTTTAAAGCAAAGTTAATTTTAAACTACTAAACTAATAAAGACTATCATAATCTATCTATCTGGGTCATCTGGTCATGAAAGGAGAACAGGTTGGTCAAGTAGGACCTTAATTTTTCTAAACCCATGACAGCTGGACCTGATTCCCTAGTTGTCCTGAATTTTCCACATGATCATCCTAAAGAAAATCAGTTCATAATCCATCTGGGCACTGAGGTCAAGATTCCAGGCCTGTAGTTTTCAGACCCCACTTCCAACCCTTCCTGTAAGAGGGCATCTCATTGGCCAACCTCCCATCTCTCAGTCCTCCCTGGTTAGCTAGGACTGATAAGAAATAATTTACAGTGGCTTGATGAGCTCTTTCATCAGCTCCATCACTATAATGAGATGAACCCCATCCAATCCCATAGACTTCTGAGTGTCTAAGGAGCTCAGCAGATCCCCAACTACTTTCCTGGATTACAGAGGTTCAATTTTGCCCCCTGTCCCTGTCTACCAGCTCAGGGGACTGGTTGCCCAGAAGAAAACTGGGCTTTCTGTTGAAGACTGAGGTAAAGAAGATATTAAGCACCTCAGCCTTTTCCTCATTCTTGGTGACAAGGTCACCACCATCATCCAATAAAGGATGGAGATTTTCCTTGACCCTCTTTTTGTTGCAGACATATCTATAAAATCACTTATTATCTTTTACAGCAGTGGACAGATTGAGTTCTAGCTGAATTTTAAACTTTCCGTCTTCCTCTCAATGTGACCTAACAACATTCTTGTAGTCTTCTGTCACATTTTTCAAAGGTCATAAACGCTCTTATTTCTCCCTGAGTTCCAACGAAAGCTCTCTGTTCAGCCAGGTCAGTTTCCTTCCCTGAAGGCTCATCTTTTGGCACACAGGTACAGCCTGTTCCTGCACCTTTAGGTTTTCCCTCTTAATGTGTTTCAAGCCTGGCTAGACCCTTCTGTTATTTGGAATTATTTTCCAAGGGAATTTCTAAACCAGCACCCTGAACAAGCCAAAGTTCTTCCTCAAGAAGTCCAAGGCAGAGGTTTTATTGACCCTCTTCCTTACTTCACCAAGGATTGAAAACTCAGTCATTTCTCTGAGCCCAAGACAGCCTCTTACCAATACATCTCCCACCAGCCCTTCTCTGTTTGTAGACAGCCTGTCTAGCAGGTCACTGCCCCTGGTGGGGTCACTTACCAGCTGTGTCAGGAAGCTCCGCACACTCCAGGAACCTCCTAGAACTCCCTCCCACCCACTGCGTGGAGTTTCTAAGAGACATCCAGCAAGTTAAAGTCTCCCACAAGAACAAGGGCCAGCAATTGTGAAAATGCAGCCAGGCACATCTAGAATACTTCTTCTTTATCCTGCCTGGGTGCTCTATGACAGACTGCAAATACCAAACTGCCTTAATGGCTTTCCCTCTAATTCTTATCCATAGGCACTCAAACTTGTTTTCACAATTCTTGAGCTCCCTCAAACTGCTTCTCAATGTACAGAGACACTACCCCTCCTCTCCTTTCTTGTCTGTGCCTTCTGAAGAACTTGTGGCCATTCATTGCAGCATCCAGTCATGTGAGTCATTCCACCACGTTTCCGTGATGGTGGCTATGCTATATCTTTCCTGCTGCACCGTGGCTTCCAGCTCCTCCTGTTTGTTATCCATGCTGTGTGCATTGGACTTCAGCTGGGCTGCTGGTTTCACCCCCAACACTGAAACGCCTTCCATATCTAGCGAGCACCAGTCTTATCTCCTTCCTCCTTCAAACCTAGTTTAAAGCCTTCTCAATCTACCGTGCCAATTCATGGGATAGAATCCTTTTCCCCCTTTTAGACAGGTGAACCCCATCTGTTTATACAACAGGTCTGCTGCTATACAAGCCACTTCATGATTTAAAAAGCCAAAATTCCATCAATTACACCTGTCTTTAAGCCCCATGTTCCTCGGGTGGGTTCTTCTGTTTCTTTCATCATTCTTCCCTGTTACTGAAGGGATTGAGGAAACACAGCATGTGTGCTCCTGTACCTTCAACAAGTTGTCACAATGCCCTGAAGTCCTTTTTGTTTGTCCTAGGGCTTCTCTCCTCAATGTTGTCACCGCTGACCTAGGCAACCAGAATTGGGCAATAATCAGAGAGCCAAATCAGTCCAGGGAGTCTCCTATTAATATCTCTTACTTCCCTGTGGACTGGATCTGGTTTGCATACAGGGTGCTCAGTTCCCCTAGAAGAGAATAATGTAAAACTTAAAAGCTTTTCTCTTATTTCTTAATAACTTTTTAACTGGATTTAGAAGTGCAAATTTTCTCATGCTTCAGTGTTCCTTCTCCTAAACCTGCAGAATAGTATTATGTGTAGATAATTCATCATTATCAATCTTTCTCCTTGACACAGTAAGTTAATTTACAGATAAACATTACTTTTTTTTTTTTGGTCTTTTTGTTACTTTATGTAAATCCTTCAACAGTTTTGGCCAAAAGGCATAGCTGAAAATGTTACTATGTTCTGTTGAAAGGGGAGATTCCACTTCTATACAAACACATGACATTTTCCTCAACTGATTGTTTTAGAAGAAAAATGTTTTAGACTCGGTTGCAATTCAATTCCTTTGTAAAATCTTTATTTTGCAATTAATTAACTCATAATCTGTTTGCAATTATGATTGTTCTAGTAGTAAAGTGATGGTCTTCTTGTTAAAATATTATACCAACACTCCAGAGGCTTTAGTTCTGTCAGTGACATCCTGTGGGACTTTGAAAAAAAACATTTTAGTCAGTGTTTTCAAAAGTGTCTATGTTCTTTCCCCAAAGTCAGTGGAAATTCAGACTCCTAAAGGACTTTGATAATTTTGTGCCAATTACTATGGTAATTTTGTACGTAATATTTTCCTTATTCTGAGAATAAAATAATAAAAATACAAAGTTTCTTTCAGAAATTTCAGGATGTTCAAGCCAGCTGGAATAACTGCTGCAGTAGCCCTCATATAATGAAAGAAATTTTAATAACATCTGAATGCTTTTGTGAAGAATTAGAAGTTGGAGGACTATTGTCAATATTTTCTGATTTTGGAAAGTTCTTTTTTTCATTGTAGCACCCCATTAATTTATTTTGGGGTTATCAGGTAGTTTACGTGTGGATCGTGGTAGTACTAATTGTAGTAAACTTTACAAGACAAGGATAGATAAAAGTAATTAACTTGGATCCTAGGAAATAAATTCAAATATAAACCTGAAATATTATATATTAGGAGGATCAAAAGGAGATGAAAATCTCCTTAACATCCCTGTCCAAAACTACAAATTTGCTAGTTCCTGCTTTTTTTCACCCACCCTCTTGTGCCTATTTTCAGCAGATGAATGTCTGACGCTGAATTAAATGCATGCCTCCTGTGGCAATAGGGGATGTCCCCCCCCCAACCTCTTTCCCAGAGGGATTTTACTTCTAAAGCAAGTTGGCAGGTAGAAAACTTACTGTTCTTGGTCCTCACAGAACAGCAACGTGACATAGTGCTTTGTCCCTCCAAACCAGTCTTTTACCTCATAGATATGCAAATGTTGTGGGAAGAGCTGCCTAGTTGAGATCATGAAAGATGAATGGTCATAAAACATAGAAATGTTTACAAATATGAACTCTAACTTGTTTATTCTAAAGCATCATTTAATTCTGTGTTAAAAAAAAAAAAGTGGAAAAAATCTAGAGTTCTTTATACTGGAGCAAGTAACAATACTTGCACAATGGAAATGCCTCAAGAAGAGCACGCATTCCAGATTTCTGGGTTAAAAGCAGGATTTTAGTTCTTGGACAAGCACAGATCAGCGCTGCAGGTTATAATAAAGTATAAAGAAAGGTTAGGGGGTAGTACAGGTCTGTATACATTCGTTTCTGGTGGCTACTGGGATAGAAGGAAGAAAATTGCCACAGAAGCAATGTGTGCAATCCTAGGGTGAGACAGCACAAATCTGTCTTTGCTAAATCTGTCTATGCTTTTGTAATGATTTTAATCAGTGATATAATTCAGGTAATCAAACAGAGTTTGCCTGTTCATTATACACAAGCAGCTGAGTTTACACATTATTCATTAAGGTAGCTCTGATTTTATGGTTTTGCTCTATGAATGAATATAAGTATTCTAAATATTTTAAGCCTCTTTTTGTCTCAGGTGCTGCAGTGTAAATTTTCATCACATGGTATAGTCATTGTTGTAAAAAGTTCATTAGGGAAATCGAGAAATAAAGGATTTTCTTCTTTATCATGCCTAGTGCCATAGAGCCTTGATTATTTCCTCTTATTATAGGATTTATCGATTAACAATAAAAATTATCAACATCTGATCCCACTATAGATTTAATAAATAGTTCACTGTCCAGTGAATGGAAGTAAAACGCACAATTTGAAAAGGGTATGACTTTTGAAACCAGAACAGCTGTAACTAAGATCCTACTCCTGGAACTGTGCCATGATCACGTGTTTATTTTGTGTGTCTGAAGAGTGAAGCTGTTGGGCCAATGTCACAAAAATCATTTAGCCTCATATTTTCAGTAGGATGTCATGAGGGAAGACAAGGTCTCAGCTGAACTCTGCCTCCAGAACAGACAGTCCAGTCAACGTGTCCTGCACACATTCACAGGCTACCAGGTCAACGGTATTGAGTTTTATATTCAGCAAAGTGAAATATTATATTTCACTTATATAATATAAGTGAACTTATATTAAAAAGTGAGAACCTTCCTAGCTCTAATTGCAATATGATCCTCCTATTTATTTGAGCCACAACTAAATTCTGCAGCTTTGACAGGTTGAAAATGCAGTTCTGTTCTGTTACGCTCCTGTAACATAGCAGCTGAAATTACTAATTATCAGAGTTCACAATTTAGGACTACAAATATAAATAATTGTGGATAGAAAATCTGTATTTTTTTGGATGTAATATATATATTTCAATGCCTAAATCTTGTTTTCCAGAGCTAAATAGTTATTTGAAATTTCTGCTTGCTATTCCTCCCCATATAACTTTTATTTTTTATATATATTTTAACATGGATGGAGTTACAGTCTATTGTCTGGGATCTCCAGTGATTCATTTATATTCATCCATCAGTCAAAAAAACCCAGGGAAACTGGCCACACTCAGCTACCTTTTCACCTCAGGAGCACAGAAGCTGAATATCTATTGAACACCTGTGACCTAATGGGTACAAGAATAATAATATACATAAAAACACATCAATTGGCTAGTGACAACCTGCAATGAAGATGTTCTCCAAATCACACATATTTGCCCTGTTATTCCCCAAAGTTTTTTGTTTTTTATTTTTATGTTCTTGTAATCTGCTTTAGCCAAAATCCAAATTAGGCATAATATAGAAACTGTCAGAAAAAAGTATGAAAATTGCACTAGATTATCATATTTGTTTCCAATATATGTTTTCTAAGCAGGTATTTAGATAACTCTACAAAAAATGAAAATACTTGAAAATTTTTGCATTATTGATTTTTGAATCATTATTTATAGTTGTGTTATAAAAATAAATTATATGCCTTTTAATTATATTTATATTTTGTAATACTAATTTCCTGGCCCAATGTTCCTGAAACATTTAAACTGCTATAATTAATGTCATAAATGAGAACAGAACAATGAAAATGGAACTCTTTGGAATTAGAAACTTAGAGATGTATTTCTGTTCTCTAAAGGAAGAAGCTTATATTTCTCTATTCCTTAAACTCTCTTTCAATAAAATATTAACACACTATTTTTAATGAATAAACTCTTCTTGTGCATTTGTTTCTTCCCAATTCTTTATTTTGGTTGAGGGAACGACTTTGGTATGATTATGGGAATTGTAAGGTTACAGTGCCATTGTGTTGTTACAGGCTTTGCATGCTGCACTTTCTGCTTGAGTGGATTTCAAGATAACATTTACTCAACAGTAAAATTGCAAACACATCAGAAAACAGAGAGGAATGAATGCAGAACTGAAGAAGACCCTAATATCCTAGAGAGCAATGGACTGTCTTGGTATAAGGGAAAAAGAGATTGCACTGTCAAAGACATCACGAAAGGAATATCAAATGTGCTTTCCTGGCTTGGCAAGTGCTCATCAGGTGATTAAACTGTCAGTGTGGAATGAGTTTACAAAAATGTGCAGATAACCTTCAGTTTTAGGCAGGTTTTCTATAGTTCCCAGAGAAAACACAATATTCTAAATGCTCTATTTTTTTCTATTCTTTAATTTCTGCTCTGGACATCGTAGGTTGAATCATCTCTTGTCACTGCCAGACAGATTAAAAATAGTTGTGTGGGTTTCATATGAAATATCAGCTGAAGGCTGAGCAAAAAGCTTTATGGAAACAGAAGGTGAAGTGGGTATCACTAATATCACATAACGTTTTAGATCTTATGTTGCAACTGCCAGAAATACGTTGTCAGAAGGAAAATCAGAATCTGTTGTTTTCCTTTTCTTCCTTTAGTAACTGTATTGTTTGAGTTAGATATTGAAAGATATTAAGCTTTCAGCCCTCACAGTTTTTCTAGAAACTTCATGATGTTTCACACTCATCCTAAATTCCCAAGTACTGTGATGTGGAATAATCTTAAACTTTTTTCACTTTGTTTTTTCTTTAATTCTTTATGAAAGCTTTTAGGCCTCATATCCACAGAGCAAAGTTCAGCCTCTGTGTGTACTGAATACTGGCAATAATAAACCACCAGGGAAAGGAAGAAGAAAAAAAGTGAAGAAGAAAATACAAGACTATATTATTGCAGTAGAATCAAATGGCTTTGAAGAGGATAAATAATTTTTGAGGTGACTGTCAGTAATGGTGCTTGAGTATCAGAGTCTGACTTCTTGAAATTTCAGCTTAATTTTGTGTGTATAATATTCGGGATTTAAGAGACAAACAGATCTTGCACGAACCCTGCTGGCATTTCGTAATGCCCCTGCAATGGAAGTGGTCAGCTTTTCACAAGCTGTGCCTTATCATGTGAATTCATATATATTTTGCTCCACACAATATTCCTGTTTGAGTACAGAAATTGCATTTGCATATTGATTGCAAGCAGTAGTATTGTTGATCTTAATATATCTATTGTTTTTGTTTCTGGCTCTATCCATTTATTCTTCAAGCAGGGATATTTTCCTCACAGCTTTGTTTTATTTACAGATTTTGTGATAAGCCTCATTATTGATTTCCTTATTCATGTGGTCTCTTCATTGCCTTTGTTATTTTATAGAGAAAATACTGTAATATAATGAAATATGAGTAATAAATAATAAGAAAATTATTGCCTTTAAAAGAAAGAAGAACTAAATATAGCTTTGCAATTCTGAATGCAGAATACACTTATAGGTGTATTCTGAGAATCTGTATACAAGAATATTCCTTCTCCCATCTACAAAAACACCTGCATCCCGCAGAACAGGGCTATAAATGTGTCTTTATTTTGGGCTTTTGCACCTGTATAGGCTAAGGTGCCCCAGTGGTGGCCTGGCCCAGATGGTGCCAGTGGCTGCAGCGGCTGCAGCGGCCCCAGCACAGGGCATGGCTGAGTCCCTCAGCCACAGGCAATTTTTCATCCCCAGAATGTCGACTCATGAGAGATCAATCTCCACCCATGGCTTAGAGAGGTAAATTTGTGAGGAAAGCACTGCAAATCGTTTCTATTGCTCTATATTCACATAACCACTATGTCCTTTCTTAATTTGTTTCTTAATTAGCGGGGCATGAGCTGGGTCTGTTTTGAGGATTCATTTCAATAGAAAAGAGGATTCTTTGATTTAAAAAGAAAAATAAAACCCCACAAGCTACAAAACACCTTTCTGTATTAGCTACATGAAATCATCATAATAAACGATACCCTTATGGTATCATAAAAACTAAAATCAAAGCTTCTCAAGGAAATTTATCATGATTTTGTTTGAATAGAAATGATGCTGAAATTTTCCTGCCAATTATCTCTTTCTTCTTAACCATCTCAGATTGATTTTTTTGGTCTTTTGGTTTGGGTTTTTTTGGGTATTTATTTTTGTTTTCCTTCTTTCTTTAATCTAAGAAAGGGTGTAAAAAGTTTTCTTAGTCCTTCTGCAGGCAGAAATGACTGCTGTGGGTCAGCTGTTACCAGACGTTTAAGTCAGGTTGCTGTTTAAGCCATTCATTAAGACATTTCACAGTTAGAATGGAGATTCCATTTAACATGATAACTAGCACTCTCCATTCCTAGTCTTTTAAAGTGAGGAATTTGCTGCATACATTTTTTGTACAAGTCCTGTTTCTTCTTTCTCTCATGCAATCTACTTCTAAAGAAAAACAATCTTCTTCCTATCTTCCTTGTTGATATTTTAATACAAAATAAATTCTCAAATGTTGAGGTACAAACTCAGTCCTACAGCTATGGGAACATTTCCTCTTTAACAGGAGTTTTAGAAATTAAATATTAATAATGATAACTTTTGCCTTTAGATGATAACTTCTTGTAAGTCTTGAAATTGTTAGACACTGTAGTAGCAATCCAATGAGATTAAAAATAACCAACAGCTTTCTGTACCCACTTTCTTTGATATAGGTTGTCATTGAAAGTCTCAGTTCTTTGACCAGCTCTGTGAAGGATATAGGTACATTTTTTCCTCAGAACTGCTCACAGAATCTCAGGCTCATCTAAGTTTGAGAAGAGACATTCAGATTCTTTTCTTGACTCTTAATATTTTCTATCTGGATAATAATATATTCAAAATCTACTACATGGTTGAATTTTAGTGACAATATGAAAAAAATCAGAGGTACATTTAGCAACATATCTTTTGGAATTATAAAAGCAATAAGCAGGAAGTCTAAAAATAAGAGTGAAAGGATTTCTAATGAAATTGCGTGATCTATCTCATAAGTTATATGTAGACTCTCTTTAATATTATATCCACGGGAATTTACACAGGAATACTAAATAGAGTTCTTTTATAATCTGAGAAAGATGTCTTATATTAACTGCATTTCACTATCACATTTGTTGATGCCAACTAATGTCAAAATTTATTATTATTGTTATTATTATTGTTATTGTTGTTGTTGTTGTTGTTGTTGTTATTATTATTATTATTATTATTATTATTATTATTACTATTATGCCAAAATTTACTGAGGGATCTTATTTTCTTTATGATCTAAGGGAAGCTCTCTCTTTTCTGTTTTTTTGGTTTTTTTTCTTCAGTGATAAAAAAGACACATGTGATACAGGAGGATATTGCTAGAATTTTTTTTTTTTTCCTGGCACATCATAAGTGGTAGATGCAACAGAACAGTTACAGAAGTACCATGTCTAAAATTTCAGTTTCCATTTTTCAGTACTATGGATATGAACACTCAAGTTTCATCATGTGCTTAATCTTTTAGCAAAGCTGCACTTGCTATTTTAAATTTAAAAAAAAGGTGGTGTGGTTGATAATATTGTTTAGGTTATCTGCAGTCAGACATTCTTTCTGGTTTATAGCTGGATTGTATTAAATATGTGAGATGATATTTGTTGGTTGTTTTACATACGATTTCAAGCTATAATCACCAGAAAGCACCATAATTAAGTTTCTGTATCAATCAAAGTTGTTTCCTTTCAAAGGTACCTACTATGTATACTGTTTTGGAGAAGCATCTAAAAGAAACCTCAAGGATCCTCTTTTCTACTATTAAACACTGTGGAAAAGCTTTAAAATCAAAGTCTGTGTTGCATCCATCTTCATTATCCTTTTATGTTAACATTGTTTCACAACTAGCTGTTCCTAATCTGCTCTGATAAGCTTGAAGAAAAATGGGTCAATTATTTAATGTATGTTTTTGTTTACTTAAAGAGGTATCCAGTAAGGATAATCATGCTTATTTTTTTTATTTCTGACTATAAGGTGATCTTCATCTCCAATGTAGGAACACATAGGAACAAAGAAAATCATTAACTTGTACACAACTATAAAAATGGCCAGTGCTAAGAAACTGCACTAAAAGGTGTGGAAAGAGGCCAGTTATTTTTAAAATGCATATATAGGTAGGAAGAAGTCAACATGAATAAAATATATCCACAGTTCAGCTTAAGAAGGGATGTCAAAGACATTCTCACAAAGACGTGTCAAGGAGCCTACTGAAATGCTGGATTTTTTATTAAAAATAGGTCGGCAGAAAAAAATAGTCTTAAAGCCACAGAAAGCATTACTTCACCGAGACTTAAAATTGTCCTGAAAGACAATGCACAGCAAGTGACTAATAATATCAAATCTGATTCAAAGATCTGTTTCACAGAATTATATATGAATCATATAGAATAACAGGTGGCAAGGGGACCTCAAGGATCATCTGCACCAAACTTTCTTTTCAAAAGCATGGTCTAGATGAGATGACCCTTCCATTTGGACCTTAGAAGTATTCTGCATTAGGGAATTCTCCATTTCCCTGGGGAGAGTA
The DNA here is from genome assembly GCA_025920805.1 of Petroica traversi. Taxonomy (NCBI): domain Eukaryota; kingdom Metazoa; phylum Chordata; class Aves; order Passeriformes; family Petroicidae; genus Petroica; species Petroica traversi. The sequence goes on along the minus strand of JAHLSL010000006.1, from coordinate 14,423,487 downwards.
TTACCATGGCTTGTTAGATTGTAGCCCTTCTCTGGTTCTTTAGCAGTCCCAGTGCCTCACCTGCCCTGTCATCTCCTGTACCTGGGATCCCTGGAGAGATTAGCTGAGGCACTGACACTGCCGGCCAGGTGTGCATCGCAGATCCCAAGCTGAGCCACATATCTTGCAGATAGAGTCGGGAGGGGTTCTTGGAATAGAGTTTCAGGTATTTTATTTCATCAACCCCTAGGGAGATCAAATCATCCAGGTATTTTATCTCAACCCCTAGAGAGGTTCGATCTTCTAGGTGGATTCCACACCTGAAGGAGCCCAGTGACCAAGAACAACAGACTTTTAACTGAACAGGCTGACCAATGGCCACAGGGGCTGGGGCAGAACAGAGGAGTGGTTCTGGAATGATTTTTGTCTTTTCTTTTATATGCCTTTTACACAGTTCTCTGTATCCACAAGTATTAGCAGTATGCATACTTGCAACCTTTTACTTAGTTTAGTGCTTAGTGTTTTGTAAGTGTTCTGCAGGCCTGAGACTAAACACCCCAGAACTGCAGAGCCAGGGAGACCAAGCATTCCTACTGTCTCAGGAACCCAAGGTCTCTGAGCAGGACAGATTCTGTAAACTAGGGGTTAGCCCACCCCAGACCCATTATTGGGCCCCCTTGTTAGATATGCTAATGTGTAAAGTCTATAACTGGTGTGTATGATTGACGGGGGATGTGCATTTTGCCATGCTGTCACCTGGGTGAAGTGGATGCACCAAACAGGATCCTGATTAAAATACTGAGGTAAAGACCCCAACCCCTTAACCATGTCTAGTTTCATTTTCCTAACATGAGGAAAAAGGCATCAGCAGAGGCTCCAACCAAGAAAAATCAGGGGAGGGAAAAAGAGGAACAGACCAATGGGGCATTGAGGAAGGAGGAACTTTCCAGAACTTAATACATATGTAAACAAGGAGGGAATTACAGATGCCAGTCAAGGTAAGGGAATTAGCATAACTTCAAAGTCATTGGGGTCAACCATTCAGGGGATCAGGGGGAGAACTTACTAGAACAGATACATACAGGGGAAAAAGGGGTGGGAAGGCCAACGGGTTAACTAACAAAGGAGGATTATCATAACTGAGAGATGTAACAAGAGGACGAACCAACTAGCAACAACATGGGGGATGTCGCTTCCAATGTGAACTCATTCACCACAACAGTGGCTGATTGTTCCCATTGTGAAAAATTGTCATCTTGTGTCTAATCAGAATCTCCCCAGTTGTAACTTAAACACATTACCTGTTTGTTCTATGTGATTCCTTGTAAAAAGGGAGTCTCTTCTTTGTTGTCACCCTTTAAATAGTGGCACGTAGTGGTAAGATCTACCCTAAGCCTTCTTTTCTAAAGACTGAACAAACCCAGTCCTCTCAGCCTTTCCTCACATGTCAAAATTTCCAGTCCTTTCGTCATCTTTGGAGTCCTTCTCAGGACCTTTTTCAACCTGTCCACTTGTTTTTTTGCACAGCAGGGACCAAAAGTGAGCACATTATTCCAGGTGTGGCCTGACAAGCACTTGATAGAGTTGGATAATGACTTCTCTGTCTCTGCTGGTGATGCCCTTTTTGATGCAGCCCAGCATCCCATTGGAATGTTTTGATACAGCAGCAAACTGTTCACTCATATTGAGCTTGCTGGCCATGCCAAGTCACTTTCCAAAGAGCTGTTCCCCTTTATTGGTGACAAATTCATCTTGTCTAACAGCAGGCAAATATTTTCCTTCTGTTTCTCCTTGTTGTTTACATACTTGAAGGACACTTGTGGGTTTTGAAATCACTTGAACCCCAAGAGCTTTACAGTCCTCCTTGATTTAGCTCAGATTCTAGCTTGGGTTGTTAACTATGCCCCAATAGTGTTCTCTTTTCAGTTTAGATTATCATGCAGTACAAACCTATGTCACCTAAAATGGATTTAGCTGCTAAACTCCTGTTGGATGCGCATCTTAATGAAATCTTGTTGGCCCATTGTCACTTCAGTGTTTCGGGGCTCAAGTCAGCCACTTATAAAACAGGAGAAATGAGAATGATATTATGAAATATGTGTAAGAACAGGTTGTTAATATTGTTAATTTCCGTAAGGTCCTGGATCACATAAAATGATTTGTGATCATATTCCAGTAACACTGTCCTCATCTCTGTTCCTCTTATTTTTTTGCTGACTGTATCCCATTTAACATACACTTTGAAAAACCAGGATGACACAGCATGACATAATATTTATTGGAAAATTACTGATGTTACTTTACCACTTCCATTGCTCAGTATCTGCCACCATACTCTTTATATAACTCAAGAAAGCAAATACATTAAATTTATGGTATAATGAGCACATGCAGCAGTTTTGTTCATTGCTTATATACACTGAATGCAAGCTGTATGCCACTGATAAAGTTTTTTTGCTAACACTCTGGATTCCTTCTTTATTTGTACTACTTGAGCTGCTTAGTAGACTTTTAACCAGCTAGCAGATGGAGAGAAGACCAACAAAGTCATACAATGTCTCTACATACAAAGAGTTTGCTGATTCACTGGCTCAATTGATTAAATCTCAGACAGGTGCAAGAACAGCTGAAATGTTTTTATTGCAAAATGTTTCTATCTTGCATCAATTTATCTGGAAGTATTTTTTTTCTGGATACAGGATTTTTTATTTTCAAAATAGAATTGCTGACAGCTTATGGTGTTTAGAGAATTTTATAGGCAGAAATAAAAACAACACCAAAGCTCTCACACATTTTAATCTGTGCTAATCTGATTATTTTAAGAAATTGTGACAAAATTAAGAAAATAAACAGGCAAACCAACAAAACACAGTGTCATTTTTTTTGTTTTTTTTCTGAATCAAAGAGCCTACTGATTGAGTTTAGCAAGCCTGCCATTTACTCAGGTAATTTTCCTGACAGGACTTATCACCTGCATCCTTCATCATCTAGAAATAGAAGTGTTTGATTTGTCTATTATACCAGACCTCAATCCATCAAGAATGCAATTTCATTTCTAGTAGGAATTAATACTGGGTAATCCTGAAGACTTCTTCTCTCTTGGTCAATACCCTTTTCTGTAAATCAATAGTTTATGAATTAATAACCTAAAATAATTATTTGAGTAGAGCCAGGGATGAAGTCTAATCTAACTCTCGAATGCATAATATCTGGTTACATTTGGAAGTAGAGAAACAGTCTTTGTCTTTCCAGAATGGCAATTATAAACCAATAAGGAAACCTTTATTGCAGTTGAAACCCCAATGAACATGTTGTCTGTTTTCATATAAATTTTAGCACAGAAAACAATCAGGTAACGAGCTATCTGTCAAAAATATATCTGGTCATCCCTCTTTGCTAAAACACAGACAAAAAATAATGCTTTGCAGTGGTGTCGCATAATGGAAAAGTGTTCTGTGTCCTTTAGCAGGCTGGATGGTCTGGGGGGGCTGCAGACAGGTCAAGCCTAAGTGACAGTGCAGGCTCACGGCCCCAGCCTGTCAGGCTGGGGCTTACAAATGTGAGAGGCAGGAAAGGTCCTTAGTCCTGCAGTGCTCTGAAAATGGCAAGTATTCATTGCCTGGTAATGAAGAAGAGAAGACAGGACCATTTAGCTCTTAAAAGTGTTTTATTTATAGGGCAAGTGGAAAGCACAAGTTAAAACTGCCTCTCAACTTGGCTGTAAAGAGCACATCAGAATTTACTAGCTGAGGTGTCTGCTGAGCAGCCAGCAGCCATGGTGGCTTTTAATAAAACTGTAGAGCAATTCAAGTTACTGGCATCTGGAAATAAGTGACATTTCCACATAAAAGTGTTCCCTAAGACAACATATGGGAATGAATAATGGCAATAATAAATCTGTTTCCAAGGAGGAGAGGCAAAGGCAGAGGCAGTTATTTCTGGCAAAGTAAACAGCACTTAATTTTCTTTCCGATACAAAACATCCTCCATTCATATGTATGACCAACTCTCTATTCTTAGTGATACATTATTGAAAATTATTAATTCAGGGAAGTATTTTGCAAACAGAAGGAGAAGTCTTGTTGTGAGACAGAAACGCCTGTGAAGTATTTGGAATTTGCTAATATCAAAACAATTGATTTTTCTATTTAGGATTTATTTTTAATCAGCTTATCATAAATACATACTACTGTAAAACTTATGCCAAACCCCATTTTTTTAGTGCTTTTCAGTCACAATCTATGCAAAAACTAGAAAACTAGAAAATAAAAATGCAAAGGATGGTTTTATTTCTCTTTTCCTTTTCAAAGCACCAGGCTAAGTTGTTCCCAACTTCTAACTCTACCACCAAACTATCTTTGTTAGTATGTTCTTCATCATGAGAAATCATTGTGTCCTGTGAAAAGGGAGCCGGAATTATTTTCCTCGATGCATTAGCTGAGGAAGAGCTTAGGACTAGCTACAAGTCAAAATTAAAACAATCTTTCATACAGAAAAAGGTGTTCAATTTTTTTTGTAATATTTTTTATTTATTAGGGGGAAGGTAATAAATATTTTCAAAGACAGATGAAGATTTGACAGCATCTATCAGAAATATATAAGCATAGCTTACGCTGCGTTGGAGACAGAGCAGTTAAGTGATGTTATAGTCCCTCCCATTCTATTATCTATGATTTTAGGAACCTAGAATTGAGCTTTCAAGGGCTATCTGAAGTGTTGTGGAACTTTCTCCATTATTTTTGAAAGATATTGTTTTCTCCAAATACTGAAAAAAATCTTTTTTAATCATCCAAAACACTGAACCTTGCAGGAAAATAACTGCAGCATTTTAAACTACACTGGTAGAACGGTGTGTGCTTTCTAAATTAAGTTTTTCCCAAGGGTAGGTTTTCTAGCACTTTGCCCTATCTTGTTTTAATGACTAATGTTAATGAGAATACCAAAGGGAAACCGTAAACTTGACAGGAAAGATTCATTACACAGAATACAGAAAGAATGACAAGAGCTTACAGGAAACAACATTCTTGGTATATCACCTTTAAGCAAGCAATTAAAAAACTTTGGGTGAGTTTTCACCACAAGACATGGACAAAGTACTTCCAAATTTTCTTTCCTGAGTGTAATGCTTATAGGTAAATAGTTGAGGCTTTTTATAGGACTTTTTTTTTTTACATTGGCATTGAACTTCATCTTGTATACATTAGAAGGTTCAGAATCTGTGATTTGCAAGGTTTTGTTTTTAGAAAATAAAAAGACCAAAGCAAGGTATGGCATCTATAAAAGGAGAGACTCAGGAATGTGAGGATCAAATAACCTAAATTTGATAACACTTTTTTAAAGGAAGGGTCTTTAACTGTGTCAATAATACGGCAATACATGAAATAAAATGGTATCATCTGAGAAAATTAGATCTTGTAATATCTAGTTTTGTGTGTATTTTTATTTGACTGAAAAGATGAGGCCACATTTTCTAGGAGGAACTTAATAATTTCATGCTAATAAGTCACACTTCTGAGTCTTTATGTTTGTAATTGAAGCCAAAAGTTTAATGGCCATATGTTGGCTTACACATCAAAACTAGTTGTTGCATGGTGTAATGGTGGTGCTGGGATACATCAGAAAACTGAAGCAAAAATTGATGCTAAGCAGCCAACATTTCCCTAGACAGAAGACCAAATGGCAGGGTGATACAGAGGTAATTATAAAAAATGAGCCCTATTCACACAAAGTTTCTTTGATCAGGGAGTGCAAGTCATGTCCCTTCTTCTACTTTTGCAGTTATTGAAGTGGAGATAGAGAAAGAAAAATTAGCAAACTAGAATGAAAATATAATACAGAGTTCTGTTGCCTACATACAGAGTTCTGCCATCCTACTCCAGCTTCTCATTTACATTTTCAGCAATCCTATAAGTGTCTGAAAACAATTAATACCTCTTGCATTTTTTACATCAAATAAACTCTAACATCAGCAGATCTGCTCTTACACATGTCCTGGGTTGCCTTGGTCTTGCCAATATTATATAGCTCCCTACCTATTTTATTCCTAGGCAATAGGAATTTTGAAAGTCCCAAATCAAATACTTCAAAGTATTCTGCAACCAATCTCCCTTGAAGTACTTGATTTGGGACCTTCAAAAACATCTGATATACTTTGTAATGCACTTGCCCCAAGCATCTGTGCAAGACAAAGTTTCAGACACCTGGTCAGTTCCTTTTAATTAGAAATGGAATTTTCAAGTCACATAAAATTTTCATGGACACGAGGAGCAAGACTCTGCTTTGGTGGATATTCCCGGTACTAACACTTTTCAGTGTCCACTTATCAGCTTCAGTACTGTCTGCCTTTTAGGAGTCCAGGTATATGCTACAGTTGTCTAGATCCTATTTCCTATGTATTGCTTCCTCAACATAAATGTACCGAGTCACCTGAGAGAAGGCATAAGGAAACATAGGAAATGTGTATGTTTTCTATGTCCTTTCTTGCCATTTCTATGTCCTCTGAATAACTTTCAGTCACTCAATATCTCATTATTATTTTAATAAACAATACAAAAACCTATTTGACTAGGACAAAATACTCCAATGAGAAAAAATCCCAATCATATTGCAACTATTGTTAGATCTTGTTTGTTTGTATTGAAACTCATGGCTGTAAATTGACAAAGAAACCACTAAAATAGACCCCAAAAATCTCCACTGAGGCATCTTCTTCAGGACTGTCCTTAATACATTTCCAGTATATTAAATGGTGTAGTGCATGCTCCTGTCCCTTCAGTCACTTTATGCTCTGTTCATCCTGTCTGTTTGAAATGTTTTGATTTTGAGGCAGATGATTCATACAGACAAGACTTTGTTCCAGTGAAATACCTCTCTCAATTTTACTATTCCCTTCTTACCTTCCCCCGCCCACCCCGTCTTTGCCCCTTAATGGGTCTAGCAGAGAACAAGGAAAAGCAGAGCTACAAGAAATTGCCTGCCTTCAATGACAAATTTAGGTTTTGTAAAAAAATGCTTCTGCCCATGGTTCAGTTTTGTGTGCAGGCACTCAGGATCTCATTTTTATCCAGATGAGTTTATAGTTTATATTCCAGCTGCATTTTCTATCGTTTAAGTGCATGAGGACTGAATTACGGAAAATCCTGAGACAATTGTTTGTCATGAGTACGTGTCTTGTAATGGATATTGAGGTTAGTGTTATGTTTAATCTTACCTCATCTATCTTTTGCTGTTAACAGGAGCAACCCAATGACAGAGTTGCCTAAGAATTTTTTGACAACATCACTGAAACTTTTTTTCCCTTTTTTAACAAGGTCTTTCAGCTTAGGGTCATCAAAAGTGTGATTTTTTTTCTTGTCTGGTGTACTATAACTATATCTGCTTTCTTAAAACTCCTTTACACCACCTATTGTGATGGATAGATGAAAGAAGAAATTTGATAACTTTCTGAGCAAAGAATAATGCTTTACTCAAGTCTTTAGAGACTCATTTATGTGAATCTAATTGTTTTGTTATAGCCTTGTCCTCATGCTCCCCTGTGTGAATGCTTCAAAATATAATCTCATTGTCTGGAAACCCAAAATCAATACAAAAGGAAGCGAAGCAGCTAAAATGTGAAAGGAGGAATTTTTCAAGTTAGAAATTAGCATGCCATCTTTCCATTTGGCCTATTAGAATGAAATGATTTTTATGTAAAATGTATTTACCAACTCTTTAGTCCATTAATATCCATTTAATAATAAATAAAAGTCATATTAATTGCAATAGTTCAGTAGGACTTTTTAATATCTTCTACCTGAGGGGGTTTTAATAATGTAACATTTAGAATGATACACGGATTATATATACAAATGTATTTAAGTTATTCATAGCTTAAAATTTGACTTATCTTCACAAAGAGACAAAAGACTAGTCTGCTATCTTCTTGACCAAAGTGCTCCCAGTATTAGAGAATTCAATACAAGAAATCACAGTGGACTGTTAGCATGTAATCTGCTCCTAAAGGACATGATGAAAGCTTTTATTTTTGCCTGTAGAGAAGATTTAAATTTCATAAGTTGGAATGCTGGAGTGCCTGCCTTGGATTTAGTAAACCTGCACTTATACTCTTGCTATGACAGAGATTTATGTATTTTGCACCAAAAACACAGGTAAAAGGAGTCTGAACATAAAGTATAATTTCCTCTGTTGATTAAGTGACTGTAGCTACAGGAGAGGTTGCAGGAAGGATGAAGCGCTTTGTACAGGGTGGTACACAGGCAGCTGGAAATGCCATACTGATGTGTTCCTATTCATTGCAGCTTTCCCAGACTCTGGAGCCCTATCCCAATGCCTGTCCCTGAAATCTGTCAGGAAGGGGCACACACACATTGCTTTTCTCATATACCTAATCCTTCTGCATTGTGTATCTGTTCAATAGCTGAGCTTCTAATGGCCTTTGAGGCGGATAAGGGAGCTGTTTTTTCTCTGTCTGATTAATTTGGTCATTAATTCATCTGAAGAACAAATTTCTATGATACCCACAGTGCTCCCCATCCCCTTAGCAGGAGGTGGACCCACTCCTACTTTTTCTGTGTCTCTACTCTCTACCAGACCACAAAAAAAAAAAAAAATTTAAAAAAAAAAAAAGGAGGGCTAAATCACATGTTCTTTATCCTGCAGTTCATGTATCCACACTGCTGGTTCTAGGATTCTGGGTAGCTGAGATGAGACATTCATGCTGTTTTCTAAGGACAGTCATATTCAGCAAGTACAGACACTGAACTGTTACAGTGTTTGGCACCTCAATTTCTGTGGCAGAGCTGCTTACTCAGTTCTTGGATGCACCACACTATTGGCATCCTGATAGATTGCTTCTGAGTGTCCCTTGATCAAGTTGGTGGTCAGCAGTGGAAATCCTTGGGGTATTTGGTTTTGTGGCTCTTCTCATATGAATCCCCACCTCCAAAATGGTAGATATTAGCACTGCCCTGCCCTGAAAGCTGTTGTATGGATAAACCTTGCACTTCACAGTAACAGTGACATTTAGCCTACGTAAACCTAATAATATAAAACTTTAAACATTTTAACCCCCATTTACTGCAAACCTAGATATACAAACCATAGAGAATATCTGCTGCTTTTAAGCACTGTGGTCTCTTTCAATGGCAAGTCCTTTGCATTTTTAAATTTTTGTTTATATAATAACTCTAAGAAATGACATTATTTGCAGTTTTTCTCTTCAGTCCACTGCATATACTTTTATTTTCATACAAAAATAAAAGGGCTGTAGTATAACTCAGATTATCTTGTCTGTATCCCTGATATTTTTTCTTTTTTTCTAACTGTATCATTTCTTTCTTGAAGTAAGGAAAATCCTAAATCTATATCTTTAACTTGTATTTAAATTTCTTAATACATCTAATTATTAATGTCACTCTACCACATACATTTTCATGAGAGCCTTCTGACACAGTGGCTTAGTGACTGTTTTAATACAGGTTAGGAAAGAAAAAAATAATACTAAAAAAGGTTTCTTTATTGTCCAAGAGAGACAATGGGTTTTTAAGCACAAGAAAGAGGGAGCAGTTGCTTCCTTCTATTGATTTACAGCTAAACTGGCCTTAACTTATTTTCAGCAACACTTTACAACTGGCAAGTTTAAATATGTGCTTCAAACTTCACGGTAGGAGACTAGTTTGAATGCAATCTTTCAACCCAAGTTCCTAGGAATGTTTGTTTTGTATTATTTTTAAAGCTTTTTTTCATCACCTAAGGAGTGATGAAACACTCCTTAGGTTGAAGACAAATATTATTAGATTTCTGCACACTTGAAGACATTTTTATTGTGTTAGTGAGGCTGTAAAGTGGTCTAGTGTAAACTCAGATGGGAAAATCCTGACTCCAGTCACTGACAAAATTCACATTGGTTTTAATGGAACTAAATTTCACTCAACTTTTAGGACTGGAAGAGGCCATAATAATCAACTAGTCAGAACTACAACATAATACAAGACAGAATTCCTTCAAGTGTTTCCTGCATAAAGTCTATAATTTCTGCTTGAGCTATTTCATATCTTTCAGGAACATACAATTTTCATTTAAAGTTCTCAGTGATGATGAACCAAGTACTTCCCTAAGTAAATAGTCCAAGTAGTTGATTAGAGTCACTGATAAAAATATGCACCTAGTCTAATATCAATCATCTAGCTTTCATCCTCAAATATTGGATCTCGTTATGCTTCATTTGTTAAATTAAAGGGCTATTTGCAATCAGAAATATTCTCATTGTAAGTAATTGTAGGCTGTAATCAAGTCACCTCTTACCCTTTCCCTGGATATACCAGCAACTCTGCAAACCACCTTTTTCAAGTCTCAGGTTGTTCAAGTAGTGGTCTTTTTAGGGAAGTTTTCTGCTTGTCTGTAGCTTTTTTACATTGTGGACACCAAAAGAGATGATCTTTAATATCAGAATATTAGTGGAGGAGGGGGACAGGAGAGTACAGAAGTCTCTATATGGATCTATTTTATATTAATCCCTCTGCCAGGAGTTAAACAGAAGGTGTTTTTTTAGAGATAATGAACAAACAATAGTAAATACATGATGTAGGGAGCAAACATCTGCAAAGTAGTCCAGAGTGCTTATGCCCATAGAATGGAAAATAGTTATATACAATTTGGCATATTTTACATGTGGTTAATTATTTCCAAAGCTAAGTCTAGAATCAAAGACAACTTAAGTGTTATAAAGTTTGGTTGGGAAAGATGAAGTGCTGTCATCACAGTGTGGATGCAACATAGAGTGAGCAGCAGACCCCAGGTCCGAAGCCATTAGACTTGTTGCTGAAATGGAGAGAAGGAAACTTAACCATAGCTGAGTTATATAGCATAAAGGTAAACACCCATGTATCTGGGGTGCTGTGTTGTGCTGCATATACAGAATGCAGTGTTCTTGTCCCCTCTTGGAATTTAAAGCTGGTATCCAATATGCACTTTCAACATCACTTAAATCAGCTGTTTTTGCAAGTACCTGTGGTACAAGGTTGCAAATGTACCAAGTGTGGTAGGTTTGGCACAGGTGGTCAAAAAGAGAATTTTCTGAGACACTATTTCTTGGAGTAGCTGTAAGGTCAAGAAAGGAGCTCTGTGACACACATTCAGCCAAAACTCTCAAGAGCCATAAAGTGTGTCCTATATGTCGGTCTTTTGTGATGTTTGTGAAAAACCTAGTCCCCATTTTCACTGTTTCCTCCTCTATACATCTCTGTGCTTTCACAGCATTCCTTACTACCTTAGCATTATGCTGCATCAGCAGTTTATTTTGGGTCAACCATATATGTCATTTTACCAAAGGCCTTTCCATACTTTCTGCTTTCCAAAATACAGTCTGGCCTAGCTGGTGAGTGTGTTTTTCATTCTTAGTTTTCAAACAGGATTTGAGATTTACCTGCGTACCTAAGATCAACTGAGGCTGTGTTACCAAGTAACGCATATTCTCTTCAAGCTTTGTAAGACTGATTTGCTCTTAGCATTATTTATTATAAATCTGAAAAATTTAATGACATTGATGCTCCACATAATTTATCCAGCTATTAAAATGGTACAAAATTTTTGCTCTTTTAAGAGTACCATCCATCCCTTCAACCTTGTAACTATGAATTCCTGTCACCCTTTTTTTACTTTTTTTATTACAGAGTATTTTAAACGTCCTCTTAGTTCCTTGCTCAATGGTACAACTGTATCTGCAATGTCAGAGAAAATATGAGCCAGTATTGTTATTCTCATGACTGCACTGTACAGTGAGCTCATTTTGTAGTTAGCCACATTAACTTCCAGTTTGGTGATCTTCACTTGGAAACATCAACTCTGTTAGTCTGAACCACCTTTTTAAAATCTCATAGACCTTTCATCTATCTGCAGAACTGTAGTCAGTTGAATCTAAAGGAACCTCCTGAGAGGGCCCGTGGTGAGAGAAATCATAGGTATGTGAGTAGGCTTTACACTAAAAAATAGAGAAAATTAAAAAAAAAAAAAAAAGAAAAAGAAGAAAAAAAAAGGAAAAAACAACTTTTAAAGTATCAACTATTTATGAAGTAGATAGTTTGCCTGTGTCTGGGGTTCTCCAGACTGGAATTAAACTCATATATTGAACATTCCTGCCTGATTCTGAATACATAATAATGAAACAGTATATATAACCTGAAATGTAACTATAGGCAGAATTTCCACATGCTCAGTAGGTGCTCTCAACTAGAGGAGTCCCCAGCACCTCTGAAGTTCTTTATAATGATATATAAAAGGGTAAAGTCTCATTTTGGATCCTGCTCCTGACACAGTTAGCCTTCTCCAAAACATTAATCTCAAGTCAAATTAATAAGTTCTTTTGCAGAATCTACTTTATTATTCATGCTCTAACTCAGCTGCACGATCTTCATCTCCTCTTGCATCCAGCCTGCTATACTTTTCAGAGCATGAGTGACTTTAATGTTTCTTCCAGCACTGGGCAGGAAACAACAACAAAAAAAAAGTCAAGCCTAAATTTGTATGTGTGCGTCATGGTGCTGAGGCAGGAAAGACTTGAACAAAATTCTGGAAAGCTGACACTGCTGTAAGATCAGAGTTAATGTTAATTGTTACAGTGGTTTTTTTCTAAAATAGGTTATTCTATTTGCAACATTATATGATCTGGGTTTAGAAAATGCAATGCTATGAAGCATCAGCTTATTACAGTGCATTTTAAAGGCATATTAAGTTTATATTAATTTTAACTACCAGACACAGATTGTATAAATACAACAAGATAACATATGAAGTATGTACAATAATATATGTAATGTACATATATGTAATCGCTTTACATATGTGTAGTTGAGAGATTTTAATTTATATCCCACGAACATTTCAGGCAAAAATATTTTATAAGAAGCACAGTTGTTAGGTGTTTGTCTGTAATTCTCTAGATTATTGACTTAGTAATGCTAAAAATTAACATTCCATAACATAGACTGAACATTTAAATTATAACCCCCATTTCTGAGTGAAAGAAATGCAAGAAATATGGAAGTTTTATGTATCTGTCTTTTAGTTTACTGTGTCAGAGAACACAGATTTATTCAGGTTGTGAAGGGATTTTGTGAGGCTGTCGCTTTGTCTCCTGCTCAATGCTACTTCAACATTGAATTCAGTCCAGAATGCTCAGGGGTTTATCCAGCTGGGTCTTGTAGACCCTCAAGGATGAAGTCTGCACAGTCATTCTGGGCAGCTTGTTCTACTGCTGGACTTGTGTATATGGTGATTTTTTTTTTTTTTGTTTCTTTTACCCTTCAGAACCTGTATATATTTGCAAACACATATTTCTACTTAATAAACTTTCCTGGGAACATGGCAGCCCAAGTACTGTTACTGTGTATTTGAAATACTCCTTATGTTTCTTTGTATCTAGATTTAACAGACTGCATTTTAGTTCAAGAAAACCTAATGTCAGATTAACAAAATGTTGAGTGGGTTTGGTTTTTTGTTGTTTGGTTTTGTTTTGTTTTTTTTTTTGTTGGTTTGTATAGTTGGTTGACTGGGTTTTCTGGGTTTGGGGTTTTTTTATTATTATTATTGTTTTTCTTTTCTTTGCTTTTTGTTTTCTTCCCCAAATGCTTATTCTCTGGGAAAATGAACTCTCTAGAATGTTTTCTCTAAAAAAGACAAAGTATCAGTTTGTGAAGAGTCTGGGGTTTTGCAAATACTATTTCTCAGTTTGTATTTTCACTTCTGGTTTGAATTCCTTGAGAGAAAATGAGTTTTTTCATTACTATTTTCCAAATATTTCACATATAAACATGGCTTCCTAGGCGGCAGTAAAATGTGACATAGCTAGGGAGATGGAGTAGATTTCTTTCAGTGGGTGCCTGAAGAAGAAGAAATATTTGTAGGGGTGTGATGGCCAAAAAATGCTTCTGGAAAAAAAAAAATAAAATAAATACAGTAAGTCATAAAAGTGGTGGCACAAAAGAAAGATCTTATATTTTGAGCATATCTGCTGGATTATCATGTGTCATTCAAGATAATGTTAATAACATCATCACATTCAGCTGCACCATTCGCTTAATGTCGTTCATACCTCAACTAGCAAAGGCGTTTGAGGGTAGAAAGGAGAGAAAAAGAAAAGTGCAATACAGCCAGCCAGCTCAACATGACATTTCAGACTCACTAATTTCTTGGGGATTATACCCATGCTCACAATACAGCATGTGCAAATAACTGGTAAAAATATGACAGAATTTATGTAGACTATTTTCAATACTTTTGAATTAAATTTTAAAATAGCTTCATTCCACATAACTATAACAAGAGCTCCAATACAAGAATGAGTAAGGAGGTGTTTTAAAATGAAAGTCATCTTGTAGTCCTCCATAACAGGGACTGTTGCCAACATATTCACTTTTATATTTGTTCTGTCGTATTTGATTACACTCAAATTCCAGTAAGTCCTTTAGTTGAATTACAAATTATGTCTTTATTTGGAAACAAATATGACCACAAATGCGTTGTGTACCTTCTTTGTGCAGTGTGCAGTGTTGGTGACTGCAGAGAGAGAGCAAACTACTTTGGGCGTTTTTCCTGCCATTCAAATAATTGTATGTGATCATTTCAAAACAGTTGCCATTGGAAAACAATGAAATCCATTTTAGTTTGTCACAAAGGAATAGAAGTCAAATTCCTTCTGGGAGAAGAAGAGAGTGTATGTATGTGTGTATAATATATATTATGCATGCTACATAGGTATTCAAATATTTCCAGGCCAGAGTCAGTACTATATATTTTTGCAAACTGATAAATAATTCACAACATTATATATTAGAATACTTCTTATAATCCTTAATACTTTGGAACCCAGGCAAGAGTTGCAAACAAATGCCTTTTTTTCTCACACTGTCTATTTTACAATTTGCACTGGAAGATGAAGGTAATTCCTATTTAATTTTTTTTTTCAATTTCAAGTATGCTTTTATCTTTGAGGTTAGATAAAAGCCATAGTCAGTTGATGTAAACCACTGTTTCATTGTGACTATGGGCACCAGCTGATTTTCATGCCACTAAATAGGTTCTTAAAAGAACTTTGAGATGGGAAAACTTTGATTGATCACATAGGTCTTCATGTAATAAGAATCTAAGTAATAAGCAGTAACAAGCTATCACAGCTGAAAGGTTTGTACACTGGGACTGGAAAAAGGCTTCAAAAATATGTCACATTCATTCAACGAGTATCTCACATGCACATCACTGACATTGCTGAGATATTGTCATTAGAAAGCCAAATAATTGATTTGTTCTGATTTGTACTGATTTGATCTTTGCTATTGATTTGCTGACTAGTTATGTTTTCTGGTTTTTAATGACATTTCATAAAAATGCTAGATGGGAGTTCGCTGTTTCATCAAGCATTCCTATCTGAACATAGTTACAAAGAGAAATGTAATGAAACAGAAAGTAATTTCCATTAGATAATAATCTTATTTTATCAACTTTTTTTGTCTAGCTCTACATATTAACTTAATAAACTTCTTCAAACTCCCTTCCCTGCTTCTCATTAAAACACTGAAGGGAAAAATCTTTGTTTAAAGTAATAACTTTTTGTCTTTATTTCAAAAACTTACAATTCAAGACTAAGAATTACCATGTATTACTGTAAAATCTGCATTTGAGAGCATGAATAGTAAATTTCTGTGTTTTGAGACTAAGAAGCAGAGTGGATACATTTTGAAGC
The DNA here is from genome assembly GCA_025920805.1 of Petroica traversi. Classification (NCBI taxonomy): domain Eukaryota; kingdom Metazoa; phylum Chordata; class Aves; order Passeriformes; family Petroicidae; genus Petroica; species Petroica traversi. Next base: position 14,407,775 of record JAHLSL010000006.1, on the reverse strand, counting down.
AGGCAGGTAAAGCATGAACAGCACAAGCTTCCTTTTGGCAGCTGAGATTTCCTTCAAATCTTCTGGTTTTATTTTTTCTAAATGAAATTAATTATTCCAGCTCATTCTGCCTTTAAATCATGCTCCTGCGACTTCATATTGCATCAAGCACAATATGCCAGCTTGCACTTCTCTCAGCCCTCAGAAACACTTTTGACTCATTATTCTTCTTCTTGCTAAATATAAATAATCTGCAATTTAATCACTTGCTTGCAAGCAATCACTCTCTAACTTGATATGCTTGGCAGATTTCCTATTTAGAGCTGTCAGGTATAGACACAACAGGAATCTGCCACATCCTACTGCTAGTTCATGTGCAGGGTCACTAGCCAGGACACGGCTAAGCGGCTGATGATGTATGTGTTCACTGAAATTATTTCAGACACAATATCAGGTCTTTCTTGCTAGATGCCCAGGAGATAATTATAGCAGATGGTTATAGACAAGCTAGATCACAGGGGAAAATGCTCCATACAGTCCTAGCCTAACATCTAATATCAGTCATTATAAAACTCACCTATTTCCAAGTGTTACCAGATACATATTTAAATTGCTTGTGCTGCAACTGAAATCAAATAACTGCTCTGATGCCTGTAATTTTTACCCATTGTCTGATGATTTACGGACAGTTGTATGCAAATTCAGAAAATTACATATTAATCTTTTTCCTCTTTTTTTTTTTAAATAATCACACTAATAGCATTCTAGAAGTGTTTAAAAAGTTCAAGCAAGATCAGCTGTATCTTGTGAATAGACTGTGCATCTGCACCTTCCCCACAAAGGGAGTAACAGAAAAAGTTTTATGAGTCCAACACCCTTATATTTCCTCACTGTCTTACTTGATGATCCTTAAATAAGTACTTCCACTGTTATAGTGATGGCATTTTCCTGGTGTTAGGAAAATGAAGCTAGACACGGTTAGAGGGTTGGGGGTTGTTACCTTGGTATTTTAATTAGGATCCTGTTTGATGCATCCACTTCAACCAGGTGACAGCTTCGCAATGCACACCCCTTGTCAGTCACGTACACAAGTTATAGACTTTACACATCATCATATCTAACAAGGGGGCCCAGTAATGGGTCTGGGGTGGGCTCACCTCTAGTTTACAGAATCTGTCCTACTAGGGGACCTTGGGTTTGGTCTCCCTGGCTCTGCAGTTCTGGGGTGTTTAGTCTAAGGGCCTGCAGGACACTTACAGAAAACTAAGCACTAAACTAAGTGAAGGGTTACAAGTCTGCATGCTAATACTTGTGGATACACAGAATTTTGTAAAAGGTATATGAAAGGAAAAAATCATTCCGGCATCAATAGACTATTGTTGTTGTTTGTTGTTGTCGTTATTATTATTAAAAAGAATAAGCAAAGCAGAATAAAGAAAACCAAGTGATGTAAAAGCAATCACTCACGAGCAGCTGATGGATACCCAGCCTAATTAAAGCTGACTCTGGTTTTATTACTGGACTAATCCTTTGGTTAATTTGTATCAGCTGTCCCAGTTGTGTCCCTTCTCAGCTTTTTATCTTCCCCCATCTATTCACTACTGGGGGAAGAGTGGGAAATAGAGAAAGCCTTGCTGTTGTGTAAGTACTGTTCAACAACAGCTAAAACATCGGCATGTTATCAACAGTGTTTTGGTCACAAACCTGAAATTTAGGGCTGCTACAAATGAAAAAACTCCATTTCAGGCAAAACCTCTACAGGACATAAGCATGTTTGGTGTCATTTGGAAGCTTTTCCAGACATCCACATCCTTTCTGCACTGCATGGGAAATGAGGAAAAAAAAGCAAACCAAAATCTAACTTAATCCTTATATATTCAAATGGTATTTTAGAGACTACACACAGGATTTTTAAGACAGCTAGAAAAGTGTCCTCCTAAGATATAGCAAAATAGCTCATCAGATTCTAGGGGGCTTGATACATGTTTTAGGTGGGCAAAGAATTGACTCAAGTCACTTTATTTTGGCTGCTCTAGGGTTTTTTAATTCCTTGGATCTGTACAGAGACTCCTACCATTTCAGCTGAAAAAAACTTTTGGCTATTTCTGCAATGTCAATCATATAAGGAAAGAATTTCTGGCTTGGTATAAAAGCTAATAATTTCTCAGAAGGTTTCTCATTAAACAGGCCCCTTTTCACAATGAAAAGTAAATTAAATTCCTACTTAATTATTTTCTGTTTATTTGCATAATATGCATTAATTTCCAAAATCAAATCTCTAATTTTGTACTGATTTTATTTTCTACTTGTTTCTCTAAGAAATACAAACAAAAAGTCAGAAAAGCAGGAAATGGTAAGATGCACACATTGAAGAGATCCTTATCCTACCAAAAAAAAAAAAAAAAAAAAAAAAAAAAAAAAGATCCAGAAATGAAAGAGGCAGACCTCCTGCCAGTATATAAAATATTGATTTACATCTTATATTTTTGATGAAACCCAAATGATATTATATCTACAAATTAACATTTTATTACATGCATTTGTTTCTTCCTAAGTAGATAAGTGGAACTTTTTGTTTACAGTAATATAAATTTGTTTGGAGGGTAAACTGCAGCTAATATATAAACCTCACTGTCATCTTTCAAGTCCTACTCCCCTGAAAGGATCACATTTTCCTCCCTCTCTCTATCTCATACATGCAAGAACTCTATAAAACCATTAAATTACTACATTTGAAGGGAAATAGATGGGCTCCAATTTCCCTTAAAATGGGTTCATTTGTTAACTCCTAAACTTTCCCTTAGTAATTTTCAGACGTAATGTATAGTGCCAGTCTCTCAGCATTTCCAGCGCTCAGTGTTTCTCTCACTTGAGGCAGTTGTTAATGTGTTCACTCCATAGTTGTTTAGAGTACTGGAGACTTCATTTAAATTACTATTGCAGTTGTCTGTATTGCTTACACTTGCTGTACTGTATAGCAAAGGAAGTTTTATTATATAGTTCTAACCCTACATGCTGAGAGAGCAATTAGAATACGCACTTTTATACCTATTTATTTTTGTGAACTCTGTGCAAACACATGCCTGAGTTGAACTTTAGCAAGGATTTTAGTCAGAAAAATACAGAAACGGGAATCAAAGTCTTTTAATTTATGCTAAACATATCTATCACATAATATTGAATTCTTTCTTGAACTGGACAAGAAATATAATGAAGATATTTCTGAAAAAAAAAAGATAAAAAAGACAATGATTTTTTTTTACATTGCAAATTTATATTCAAGAATTTTTCTGGCTTCTGTTAGCTTAATATTGGAGCACCAAGATCTAAATGAGTCTTACTGTTTTGAGCCTGCAATTTAGAGAAATATTATAATATTTTTCAAATAGTGCAACAGATGTCAAGATTTGTCTTATGTGAAAGCCAGGTACTTAATTTAAATCAGGTTTGTGGGATGCCTTAAAAACTAACGCAGGTAGTCCTGTATCATAGACACTGAATACTCAGGTTGTCCTATCTTTTAATTTCATTTCTGCTGAATTTGGAATACATGGTAGGTCATATTTACCCATTGAGTTTACTGTTGATAAAAATGATTCATTTTAGCAGAATCTGAATATAAGTTTAAGAATGGTATAACATAAAATCTGCCCAATTTATATAGAATTGCAAATCTCTTCAACAGTGTTGAAACAAATGCTAAGTACATTTGTTGGTTGGTTAACATTTTATGCCAGAATAAAAAATGTGAAGGATGCTGTGTGGCATCAAATGTAGGGAGCTTCACATGTTCTCCATTGCCCAGCACTAAACTACACTGCAGCAATTCCAGTGCTTTGAGCAGCTACAGGCCATGACACCTGGTGAAACCCAAAATTTTATTTGCACTGTTCTTAGTAAAAGGTCCTGTTGAACAATTGACAGAAAGAAAACTATCAGATTAAAGAGAGAAATATATAAACTCATAGCTATGAGCCAACCCAGGACAGGTATAAACCTTACAGCTGTTCCCTTATCATCTTTCCAAGTAATAAAACTACAAAAAGGTGGACAATTTTTGGAGCTCATGAAAACAGAAACTGCAGGACAGACTGATATAGCAGTGAGATATCATAGGGTTCTTCATTTATGCTTTTCTCAGGGATCTCTTTTAATTCAAGAAAGCTTGTTTTCCACTACTTCTTGCTTTTTTTTGCAACCCCAAAGCTTAAAAATCATCAGATCACAAGCACAAAACATTGGCCATTTTTGTGCTGGTGACCAGAACATTTATATAATAAATGGTGTATTTCAAGATTCTTCAGATTTTTATTCTCATAGCCTTTCAAAACAACTTCTTATTGATTTTTAACTTTTCTTATTTTTTTCTTTATATCTTATCCATTATTACTCTCCTTCAATGCTGAGGTCACTTACCCCACACCCCAATTATCATTGAATATATTTGCATAATTACTGCACATATCTGCACATGCGGCATTGCTCAAATCTGTGTAAAAAAAAGAATCAACAGAAAAGCTTAACTTTCTAAAATAAAAACTTCAGCAAGACAAGAAAGATTGGGGTACACTAACGATATTGCTAATTCTGTTTTTCCCAAAGTTTCCTGTTCTTTAGTGGTGGGGCTACAATGAAGTTCTTCTTTTTCATTTTCAGAGTTGATGCTTCTTTTTGACAGATTTTTTCCAGTAAGTGTTTACTCCAGAAAGCTAAAACCCCAATTGTTCTGGTGTGTCACACTCATCCACAAATAGAGCAACAGGTTATGGATGTGAAAGGCCACTTTCCATAGACTATGGAAAATGAGAAGATTTTGTTAAAATATGTTGAACATATTGTTGAGTGGGAAGCTGCTATTTATTGATCTCTATTGCCATTATGTGGTTTTGCCTGGTGCTTATCCTGAACAGCCACTGTGACACCTCCTTATCATGAATGTCATTGTCAGAGCACCCCTCAGGAAAGGCATAAAAACAGCTTTAGAGTTTTCGATCTCTTTATATCATGGTATCTCACAGCAATCAGCATTAAAGCCTCTCATTGTTCTGTACAGTTCTGCCAGTTGGTCCAGTCTTGGAACACGTATATACACACTGGAGAGATCAGTGCAGCTTGTATTTAAAAAAACCTTATACACTGATGTAGGCTGGAACAATCAAATAAAAATATTTATTGGTTGTCTCTATCCCTGTAATTTATTTTCTTCCATGCAACTCGTTGGAGAGGTTTTGAATACGCATAGAAATTAATTATACAGCAAAAAAAAAAAAATCTTGAAACAGGCATCCTTGGATAAAGTAATATGCGCTATAGTGGTGTACATTTTTCCATTAAAATTCCTGTTATCAATAACCCTCTTCGTCTTCTGCAACTGCCTTAAACATTCCAATGTCTGAAACCTTTTCTTTCTGAGAGAGGGCTCCTAAGAACCATTAACCACTGCTAAGAATGTAGATAAATAAAAAAACAGCCACAGATTTGTGCTTTATATTCCCTATGGGTTAATTTTAAGCTCTTCTGTGACCTAAAATGAGACTTTCTTCCTGTTTGGATTATTTGGCAATAGTATAATAGAAACAGAAATAATTGTAGAGAAGACAAACAATGAAAATAGAACCAGGTTTTCCTTATGTTAAGCATTTCATCTGAACTTTAACACATGTTGTTTTATTTATTCAGAATATATATTTACTTATTTTTTAATTACATTCCAGTGAAAAAATACTGCTTTCATTTAAATTACTTTTTCTAGTATGAAAGCAGTAAAAGAAAATGGAAAAAAATTGAAAATAATTGCTAAAAATTGTATAATTGATGACTTTCCATATGCTATAATTTCTTTTACAAGTATCTGTACTTTTTCAAGTACAATGCATCTGGAAATATATAACATGCAAAACTGAAATTGGCCATATGAACCCTTGCATAAGACAGTACCAATTGTCTGAGTTTCACAGATTCTAGAAAGTTTCATTTGACCTTCTAGAAAGACATTTGACCTTGATCCAATACCTTCAAATCAGGGAAAAAATAATTAATTATTTAACACTGTGAAAATATGTTCTTTTTTTCCCCCCCATGTTCAGCCTCCAGCTATTGTGCTTCATTATATTTTCTTTTCCTGAATCCAAATTAGAGAATCACCTGCTTTCAGAAATATGTTCCCTGGGTTGGTACTTCAAGCTTAAGATAAAAAAACCTCTTAACCTTCTCATGGCTAAACTGTGAAAGTTAAATTTAATCAGTAAATTGCTGGGTTTGTCACAGATGTTTCCATGAGAAGTAGCTCCACTTTCAGATGTGATTATTTGAACATTGTGTTCACCTGTTAACCTGAAGTGAGCACCATCAGCTGGTTTTGAAAGTGCAACACCATCAGCTGATTTTTAAAGTATTTTCATTGATGCTGTTTGATGCTGTTTTTCACCTTTACCTATCGGAGTTGGATTTTCTTCCTAGATATTTGAGCTCACATTTTGGCAATATAAAAAAATTATTATTATTATTGCTATTATTCTACAAATTTTTACTTAAACTCCAGATAAAAATAACATGAGGCCAGGAATAGGTTCCTGTGGAACTCTATTAACATTATCCTTGTTTCTCATTAAAATACCACTGAGATCTAGCATTAAACTACTTTTAAAATTATTAATAAGCTTTCCACTGATACTGTATGATGCTAATTTAATTCAGCCTGTTATGCAGGATTAGGTAAAATGCCCCATAGAAACCAACTATACAAACCAGTTACTTTTATAAATGAACCTTGCAAAAACAATTAAAGCTGATATGAGTCTGATTTTTTCAAGTGTTCCCAGAAACTATGCTGAATGGCATAGAATTATTCTCTAAGCCTCTGTCAGTTGCATTTCCTCTCAACGTGTCTGTGAAATGGCTTAAGAAATATGTACAAGCAATTGACCCTTGACTACCTGTCTTGTTAAATATTAGTAAATAAGGACCAACAAATATTCTCTTATCAGACCTGAAGGCACTTAAATTAGTGGCAGTTGAGTTAGTGATTGTGATTTCCAGCCTCCTGAAGATAGTAAACGTGTTGCCAATTTTTGAAAGCATTCCAGCCTCTTCCACCTGTGTTCCACAGAACAATGATGCTCACTTTTGTTTCTTCTTGGATAACTGGTAAAATTTCGTGTAAAAAATATAACTAGTGTCTTTTTTAGAGACAGAAATCACAAATCTATGGGAGTTCTTTGAGAGAAGCGATGAGCCTGTGCACAAAGGTTGATATGACATCCTTTGATTTCCAAAGGCAATCAACACAATCCCTCAGCAAAGACTCTTAAAGAAACTAAGCTGCCATGAGATAAGAGAGCCAGTCTTCACATGGATAAATAACTTATTAAAAGATAAGAAACAAAGCACTGAAATAAATGATATTTTTTTTAAAGTGAAGATGACAGGAGTATGCCCTGGAGGTTCTTTGCTCAATATCAATGAAATAGTCATATAACGAAGCTTGTTGGTACTAGCAGATACTACAGAGTGCTAAAGGTGAAGGCCAGTTGCACAGTCTCAGAGCTAGAACTGCAGATGCAGCTTAATGTGGAAAAATGTAAGCCATGGATATGGAAATATGCAACCTTCAGTATGCTTGGATGGGCTCCTCACTCTACATTCAGGACTCATATTTTGGGTTTATGATAGATTGCTCTTCTAAGTGTCGGTTCATTTTTCATGAACACCAGACAAACAAAAGTGGGTTTTCAGAATTAAGAAAGGAAAATGGTTCTTTCTTCTTGTCTGAATGGTGGTGTGTGAACAGGTTAAAAATAGTAGATTTGGATCTGGTGTCTTTCTGTTTTAGTAGGTAGGCGTGATCTTGAAGTGAGATAAACATGTTTCTGCATCACACTCCTTGCATATAAAATTTTGCTTTTGATCTTTCAGTGGGATAATGAAGCCAGAAAAATAGCTAGCAGAAGGACAGCATACAGATATACACAAAAAAAATTAAATCAGCTCTAGGTCATGCATACAAAGAAGAAACACTTTTAGCTAGAATAAATAATGACTAAACAAACAAGTAACATATTAAAAAAAAAAACAAAACAACCCTTCTCTTGTGATTTGGTATTTGTGGAAAGAGTTGAAGAAGAAATATGATGGAGAAAAAACCACAGAGACAAAATTAAAAAACAAAAAAAAATGAAGAATTTAGTTTTCAATTGGTGTATCTGTACCACTCCCCAGAACAAAGAAATCAAAAATTACTTGGAAATAGCAAACTACTCAGTGCACCAGAGAAGACAGTGTTAGGAAAGCAATAATCCATATGTAGAAGACATTTAAAACATTCTAATAGTAAAAATATTTATATTTTCTTATTCTAGAACACTTTCCACTATATCCATAAACATCAGATTATGTCTTTCTAGAACATGGAGGTTCCACAATAAATAAAATATGTTTTAAAATTCATATATGTCATGAATACACACCACTACTCTAATAATTCTTTTTCCTATGTATTTTCCTAGTCATCACAAATATTGTGGATACACTAACACAATGACATCTCATCGAGTGTGTTTCTCTTTAATTAGTAAAAACTTATGAATGTTTTTAAAATTATAAGTACCTGTGCTTACATATGTGTGAAAACTACACATAACAAAAATACTAAGTTTTCATTTTATTGTATCTCATTAGTATTTAATAGATTCTTGTATATCCTACATAAGCCCTGACAAAATCTTTGAATATCTTAATTTCATAAGCACATCTGGAAAAAACCCAACAAAACCAACTAACCAATGAACCAGCCAACCAACAAATAAATGATTGATTTATACCATAGAGAGGTCAATTTATTTTTTAGAACATGTAAATATTAAAGTAATAAATAAAAGATCAGAATGATAGATCGTTATTCCTGTTGCTGCATAAACACTTTTGAGTAGTTATGACCTGCTTTTGAGTAGGAACCATCCAGTGGATGTGCAATTTAGGGAACCCTTTTACACTGCTCTGAATATTTTGACAATCATCTTAAAAAAAAAGAAGCAAACAACAAATATGCCTTGTCTGTGTCATTTTAATATTTATTTTTTTTTGCTTCAAAATACTACCCGCTCAAAAAAGGATGAAAATTAAAAACTGAGCAGTAAGTGCGCAAAACACAACTTTTGGTTGTCCAAAATGACAAGACCCCATCAAGGCTCTTGCAAGGCATCTCTCTAGTCAAGCCAAGTACTATTGCTAACATGCCCTTTTCCTTTTTCAAGTCATTATTTAGTTTTAATGTCCCTAATCAGAAAACCTGTCTAGATACACAGCTTCAATGTATTGTTTCTGCATTAATTCCGTATCTTGTGTGTTACCAGCTGTGGTGTTGATCCTTGTACGTAAAACACCACTGAGGTTAATCACTGTTGTGTTCTCTGACACAGCAAACCCGGTACTGTGCTCATGATCTGGCATGTCTTTTGGTTTTGTATCTCCCCTGCAGGCTGCCAGCATAAAGCTTAACTCAGGCCATCTATAAATCCCATCTGCTCTGCTAGCAGATGATCTATCATGGTGCTGGTGGGAAGGATATGGACCTGTCCCAGTTGCCCCTCTTTGCAAAGCCAAATAGGATAGCCTAGATCTGACAGCAGAGACAAGACCGCCTCTAATTAGCATCTGCTTGTACATGATCCAAGGTGCACTCTGCAGAAAAAGGCATTCACAAATAGGAGAGGAGATAAATTAAATGTGCAGGCAGCAAATGTAAATGCAAGCTGGTCTTTGAGGCTGCTCCTTGTTCTCTGTAGTGACAACCAATGTAACTTTGTGTGAATACATCCATGACTGGGTTTAAGACCGCTTTGCTTACAGAATGTCTCAGACACTTTTAGACAGAAGGTTGTGGTTCACAGGGGCAGCTGGTTTCCTTGTCACATACTACCAGTCACTAGTTAACAAAACTCTGTAATTTTTTTCAGTGCTGACAAGGCTCAGAAATGCTCTCAGTTACTCAACTTTAGGTGCATTAAACAAAATTATGATATTTTTCCTAAGTTTAATTAAAACAAGGGGGTGGAAGGTAAAATGTACTCTGCAACCTGGAGCCAGGGATCACAACCTAATATGTAATGGCTGCATTTAATGAGCATTCTGTGAGTAGTTTAGTTATGAATAAACATAAGGGTGTTGGCTATGGTTATAGATTTGTTTTCACCTTTGCATGTAGTGGAGGTCAGGAGATATTTGAGTGATAAGTTTTCTCTGCAAGACAAGCACTGAAACTTAAGCTTTTGAAAATACAAAAAGTTTTTACCATTCTGTTACTGGATTATTGCTGTAAATACAGCTCACCCTTTAGACCAGCTTGGACTATATCTGATCCCAGGATTAAATCTTTAATAAACTGTTAATCTGTCCAGAGTTATAGTTTTTACTCAGCATACATAAAGAAGAACACTCTTTTGTCATAAGAAAAGTTACTTAAAGTTTGTACAAGATGTAGATAATCCATACAAGATATCTGTATTTATATCTACAGGACATGGGTATGAAGATTTATTCACCAGAAACCGAGGGAGCAAAGGTCAAGCAGCCAGAACCTTGCCTTGTATTAAAAGGGAAAACTGTATGTGACTCTTCTCTGTGCAAAAAGAAATCTCACCATAGACATTATTGCACCAGGTTTTCAGGTATTAATGGTTGCTTCAAAAGACCAATAATCAGAAGAGTGGGTGCTTTTTACCATTCCTTAGTTGTGTTTCATATTTTATTCAGAGAAAAAATAGTTTTTTCAGTGTAGCGGTGGTTCAAGCTCAGAGAATGACATATCCCCTGAAGAATTTCTGGGGGCCTAGAAAGTGAGGCCCCTCTGAAGGTAGAGTTAAGTTTGGCCTTAGAAAGGGAGTCAAACTCCCCCCGCCTACCCCTCAGTTAACAATAGTATCTTGAGTCTCACTCTTTCCTCCCTTCCTCCTTCCTGACTGCACGCTGACCTCCCGACCCTTGCCTGGTTCCTCCCCTGTACCGTTATGAGATAAGTTGTAACCCTCAGAATAAAAGTCTGAATGTTGGGCCATTCCGGGGTCTTTTGGCCCTGAGCCCAAGCAGAGCGGACCCTCGTGTCTTGTGTCTGATTTGGGCTCCAGGCAAAGGAACACTCTCTCTCTCAGCAACTCTCCGGTTTTTAGGACAGCGGCCACCATCCCAGGGAAGCCCGGCTCGCGGCGAGGGGAAAAGAAGTCCCTAGCTGAAGTTGACTTAACGAAAAGGAAACTCTCAGAACAAGCCGCCGAGCTGCCGGCCGTCCCTGTGGTCAGCTGTCCGGCCCACACCATCGGCCGCATTTCAGTAAAATCTTGGAAGTGAAGGATGATTGTCCCTAAATTAAAAATTACTCTTCTTACATTTTGGCTAGAAATAATAACAAAAATATCTTGTTTGTGAAATTGTTTTGTGGTATTTCATGGGAATATTGCATAGGTACTTAGTTTTATCCTTCCATTCCTACTTTATTTGTATTTCTAATTGTGCTTTCCACTTTGCTTTGAGAATAATTTTCTATGTAACTTCTCTTGGTGTCAGGATAAACTGTGGGAGATAAATACTGGACAAAAAATTAAATTTATATAGAAGAAGGAAAGAAATAATCCCAAAGGGATTATTGTTTTTTTTTAATATTTAATGTTTGTAATTTTTTAAAAAATAGTACTTTCCATTAAAAAAAATTCTTCCAAAGATGTCTGGTTTATAAATAGAATGGGTACTTGAATACAGTAATAATTCTGGTTGGGACTTGTTTGTTGCAGTAACAAACACCTCACACACAAAACTAAAAATTTTATTACTCTATAAAAAATTCTATAATTTGGTCAAAAATTTGTTTGCTATTGTGCTGTGTAAGGGGAAACATTTAGATATATAAAATATCCAGACATTAGGTATATAATTTCTCAATGCAACAGCTTATGAGAAGTTTCACACTGTGAATGCAAGCCTAGAGAGAAAGGAAGAGGGTTTGGCAAACAGATGATATGAACAAATTTAGGTATTTTCTTAGTTTATTCACTACTGACTTGTGGATTAAACAGAGACATGATTGTAAAGAGATCAGGCAACCAAATGAAGAAGAAAAGGCTAGAAATCTGAAGTACTTTATCTGTAGCTTGGGCTCAGCAGATGCAAACAGAGTTTCCATCAAAAGGTCTGCTGGCCTCACAGCAGTCTGGAGTGATCTGCAGTTCTGCTGCAGTGAGTCCTCTGCCTGACTCCATGGCTTCCTTTAGTTCCTCAGTCTAGGATCTGAGTGAACCTCATGGAGACCAAACTGCCTTGCAAAAGCTCCTGGAAAGCTAACCTTTTTCTTGCATTTCCTGTAAAGTACAGAAAGTGTTCTTTTCTTCTGCATTTTCAACAGAAATTTCAAATAAATTCCAAATATTTCAAAATAAATTCAAAGGTGGGTCATGAAAAAGACCTTTCAGTGTTAACTTGGGAGGGGGGAGTGGTGTTTTTTTGCTTGTTTGCTTGTTTGTTTGTTTGTTTTTAATAAAGATGAATACATTTCCACAGGGTTGCCTACAATTATCAGAAGTTTTTAATATCACAGAACCATGGAACCATAGAATGGTTTTGGTTGAAAAGGACCATAAAAACCATCTAGCTCCAATCCCCATGCCACGGAACAGGGGAGATACCTTTCACTAGACCACGTTATTCAAAGTCTTATTGAACCTGGCTTTGAATGCTTCCAGGGATGTTTCTCTGGGCAGCCTGTTCCTGTGCCTCACCACTCTCACAATCAAGAATTTCTTCATAACACCTGTGCTAAATCTACTCTCTTGCAGTTTGAAGCCATAACCCCTTTCACTGCATGCTCTCGTGGAAAGCCCCTCTTTATCTTCTCATCTCTATCTAAAGTTGAGTAGGCCACTGTTAGGCAGGGGAAAATGCTCTAAGATCTCCCAAGAGCCTTTTCTTTTCAATACCTAACACCCGCAACTCTCCCAGCCTGTCCTTCAGTTATTTCATTTGTTCCTTTCCTCCAGTTTCAATGACCTCTTGAAGACGGTTTGACCTCATCAGCACAGTTAACAACTCCATTTATGAATAACATCTACTGCAGTAATGCAGGATGAATATTCGACACATGCAGATAAGAAGCACAGCTGGTATCTTCAGAAGAAAGAGCGAACTTTCAGAAGAAAGAGCTCTTTCAGAAGAAAGAGCGAACCCAAGGGTCAGAACTAAAGATCTCTGTTAGACCAAGCTACTAAAGGGCAGCAACTAAGCTTCAGATATGAGTGATAACATTTCATGAAAGAATTAATAAATTGAAGTCTACGTTGTTGAATGAATTGTTGACAAACCCTCTGAAAATTTTTATTACCTTTTGGAAAAGTTATTCTAAACCATATAGATGAAATTATATAAACACACATATGCATTTTTTTTTAAATTAAACAGAGATATTCTTACTGTATTTCATCCATATAATGAATAAGTATTTAATTTCTATAGTAAATCTGTGGAACCCTGGAGGATTTTTGAAGTGACACAGTTTAGTTTGGATCTTTGACATCAAAAAATTAAGTCCCTAGAGCTTTCAAAAATAAAATATCCCTTAAATAATAATAATATATTAAAATTATTTTATGTATTGTATTATAATAATAATAAATAAAACTAGAAATAATTTTAGGGACTATTGGACTAGTGCTACTAAATGGTCTATCAGATAATAAAGATCTTATATTTCTTTTCTTTACAGATGTAAGGGGTAGTGGTTTTGCGGTTTGTGTTTTGCTGTTTTGTTTTTTTCCACCTCTGACAAATAAATACTGGAAGGAGAGCTGCACATGCATATTATGAATTCTTTTCTATTTCATATTTTTTAAGCTCATCCTCATTGTGTTTATCTTAGGTGATAAATCTAAGTTACTTTTTTGCCAAGCTGAGTTTTTTAATAGGACAAAATTCAAGATGATATGCTGATATAGCTTTTTGAATATTTTTATCCCCTGGTAAAAGACACTGTGTCCTCTACCAATTCACAGGAGTTAGAAAAATGCTGGCACAGTTGTACAGATAGGAAATAAAACAGCTAAAGAGCAGTAGGCCACTGACTTTTATAGGATTACAAAGGCAATTAAAACCCGTAATTAAAATGCATGATGAGGGTCCATCATCTTGCTCTCTTCCTTCCTGGTAATTATTTATCGGTCAGCTGTGGCAAATTTTGCCAACATCACCTTCATTCTTATTTATGACACAGACTTCCCAATCAAACCAATTTTATGGTCTGAAATATTTATTTTGAGGAAAACTCCTATAGCAAAATATAGTGAAGTGCATTTGATGCTGTTGATTTTGAACCAGAGATGATAATTTTACATCATACCCTGCCAGTCCCCCAAAGCCTCCTCCACAAAAAAAAAAAAACAAAAAAAAAACCCAAAAAATGCCAAACAAAATTTCGAAATACAACAGTTCTTGTGCTTTTTACAAGGAAGTGAAAAAAGCTACTAACTGATTTCCCCATGAGTCCATTGCAAATTTTCACTTTTCAGGCTACCTTCTGGTTTGTCCATGATATCAAGCTTCACTGACATTTAGAGTATGCTGAAAGACACATTCACTCAGACTTATTCTGAGAAGGGCAAAGGTGGTAGAATTGTCACTTCAGTGTTCCACTCTCTGCTTTTTGGTTAAAGTTGTCTGTCTCTATGAAATTATATTTTCAGTATATGACTAAAATGTCTCAACCATGACTGTTGCATCCTGAACCAAACAGATGATCAACATAATGAAACCTAGATTTTATCAGTTTGAGTGTGTCACACAAAGCTTGGACTCAATGCACTATTTGCATTGCGATTGTGGTCCATTACTTTTCCTGGATCTTTTACTTTGTGGTGTGGTAAAACCCCTCCTAGGACATGTGGTAGGAAACTCAGTAGCACATCAGAGTCCAGCCATATCATACATGTTTGAGTGGGAATATATTTTCCCATCTGAACATGCCCCTATCATTCCTCACAGAGCTGAATATTTGACTTGTGAGCACTCATATAGGTCAGACTGGGGAACTTCCTGTGACTTTTTACTTGAAAACATAACCAAACAACAACTGTCAATAAACTGATAATACAGGCAATTTGGTGGCAATTGAAAGTTTGAATGGTTCCACACAGCTCCATCTCATCCTTTATTATCTGCATAGAATGTTTAGTTTGAGTACTGTAACATTTACTGAAATAATGTAAGAACAAGGTCAGAAATGACCTTACCAGCCTCCCAAGTTGCTATTCATTCAGGCCATCTAATCTTGGCTCAATAAAGACTGGTAGGCATATCATGTCTAGAACAGTTAAAGATATTTTCTCATCATGTTTACAATAATGTTCTTGCTTATCCTGCTTATAGATTTAACTCAGAAATAAAACAGATGACAAAAATGTCACTCGAACTAATATACTCCATGAATATCTCTTTTGCATCTAAATGGATATAGAAGGTAACTATTCAGAGTTTCTTACACAGTGAACAAAACTCAAAAGCTCCAGCACCTTCTGAGATTCACACCTGAGAGAAAATAAATTTTAATCATGAGGTTGAATGATTTAGAAATATATACTATTTCTTCAAAGAAATTATATTTAAATTGTACTTAACTATATATATACATTTTCCCCCTTTATCCTATCCTCTGTCTGAAAATGAAAAAAGAAACCCAACAAAACAAAACAGAAATACCTTGCCTTAATGAGTACATCAAAGGTTTTTTAGCATTTAAGAACTGGTGTCTTGCTCTGAGACAATAATAATAGGTAATGATAAACTACGGTTATAATTTTACTAACAAGAATGAAGGAATGAGATCTTAGATTAAAAGAAATGCAGTATGTGAAGAGCAGAAACTCTATACTTTTTCTAAAATATAATATGAGCTGGGGAAGAGAAGAACAAGAGGCATAAAAGTAAAACTATTATCCTAATCATTATGATATTGACATGGGAGGAAGGCTGGGGGTGGGATGAGAATGAGAAGTGGAATGCAATTTGGAAGCACTTATTTGTTCATGGGAAGACTCAAGAGATTTTAGGTTGTTTTTTTTTCCGCACCAGTTCCAAAATCTTTTCATTTCCATATTCTGGTGCCTTCTTTCAGAAAAGAGTCAGTACCTTAACTATTACTAATGCTGCTGAACTCAACATGAATGGCAAATTATTTCAGCTGCCAAGGAGAAATATTTTGTAATGTTAAAATATTTACAGGTATCCTAAAGTGTAAAAATCTGCCCCACTTTTAGAACATGAAATATCCCAGAACCCTTACGTGTTGGACAATGAACTGAAACCTACAAAGTTCTCATGTGTACTTTCTGTTTGCATATTTAAACATAAGTGGGACTCTGTTCTTAAATATTGCAACCAGGGAAGGCTCTCGCCATAAAAATAACAGGGTTCAGATTCACCAGTGCTCAGATCCTCAGAAAAATCTTATTTCCCTCACATACTACACAAGAATGGAGCCCTGGTCCATACAAAATACAAGTACAAAGCATATAACACCAGCAGAAGTACACTGTTTTTGTGGATATGCCCCACCACCTAGAAATCTTTAGAGGTGAAAGCGATCACATACAAAATTTTATGTGTTTCAAAAATCTAATTTCTCCTCTTGAAGACAGACAGGTGCTTAATCTTCTTTTCAAAAACTAAATGTGATGGCCTAAAGCTGAAAAAACAGAGGGAATCTTCACCTTTCATAAAAGAAAGTGCATTCCAGGGCAACTACTAATGCCTGAAATTATTTTTCTTGCATCAAATTAATATTATTTCTGCAGGTGTGACCATGACTAGCACAATTTCTGTTCTGCAAGACTGCAATAACAGATCTGAAAATAGATCTCAGCAGTTTTGTGTTCTATTAGTCAGTTTTTAAATTTATTATATACAAACAAGAATGGAAATATATCTGATTGGTTCAGCCTCCAGTCACTCTGAACTGCATGTCAGAGATTCTTGTGAAGAACGAATTTATTCTGCTTTGTCTCTTTCCCACCAGGATGCTTGTGTTCCTTTTAAAATGGACTCTGTTGGTAAGCCAGAACTTTCAGTAACACTGTCTTTTGCATGTCACCTTTTAGCACTTACATCATTTCCCTCTGAGCTGTCTTTTCATTCCTCTTATCACCTTAGCAAATGCAAATGAAGTAATTATCTAGTTAAATTCTGAACAGGCATTATTCATTTGAGAAATCGTTACTTTGTAGTGCTAAGGAAGCGTTTTTTCCCCCACCTTTGGCACTTTACAATAAACTCATTCTGATATAAATTGATTGCTCTGGGATTATCTTGGAGTCATTAAAATAATGCTGTATTGACTTTCACTAATGTCTTTAATTAGCAATTTAAAATTTCAACATTTTGAATTAAATATGCACAGGTATATCTCATTTTAGCTGTATATAACTCTGATATGACTTTGATTCAAATCTTATTTTGAATATTACATAACTAGTCTCAGAACCAATTATGGTTTTGGTGGAGTGAAGGTGATGGCAGCAAGGAGGGAAAGGAGCACCCTGTATGTGTTCAGATAGGGAAACAAAAAGAAGAGCAGTAGGTCCCCCGTCTTCCAGGAGTGACTTAACTACAAATGTGTTGTGAATTACAACTCCAAACAATTCATCAAATTCTGTTTTATACCATAGCTTTCAGACTGATTTTCCATCCAGTTTGTATATATATAAAGAGCAACTGAAGGCAAGAATATTCTTTTCATATGCAAGAAAATATGATGTTTTAAGTGAAGATCTTGTAAAACTTTACATGAAGGGCTGATTTAGCTACAGTTAGTAGTGAAATTGGTGTGTGTGATTTCAGATCTAGGAAATATATTTATTGTTGGAATCTTTGTTTCATTAATTTAACAGATAAGAAATTGATGCCTTTTTCCTGGTGTTAGGAAAATGAAGCTAGACACAGTTAGAGGGGTTGGGGTCTTTACCTCAGTATTTTAATCAGGATCCTGTTTGATGCATCCACTTCACCCAGGTGACAGCATGGCAAAATGCACATCCCCCGTCAATCATACACACCAGTTATAGACTTTACACATTAGCATATCTAACAAGGGGGCCCAATAATGGGTCTGGGGTGGGCTAACCCCTAGTTTACAGAATCTGTCCTGCTCAGAGACCTTGGGTTCCTGAGACAGTAGGAATGCTTGGTCTCCCTGGCTCTGCAGTTCTGGGGTGTTTAGTCTCAGGCCTGCAGAACACTTACAAAACACTAAGCACTAAACTAAGTAAAAGGTTACAAGTATGCATACTGCTAATACTTGTGGATACAGAGAACTGTGTAAAAGGTATATAAAAGAAAAGACAAAAATCATTCCAGCATCAAATATCATAGAATTTTTCGTGATAGCTTTCTCTTAGATTAAATCTTAAATTTGCAGAGCAGGTTAACCCTATTAGACTCAGATTTTCTCCTCCTTATCTACTTCTATAGAACTTTAAGTATTTAATCTTTGTGTGAGAACAGAAAGTGTGCCACAAAAACATCACAATTTTCTATGATTTCTTCACATCCTTGGTAGCACCCACATTTCATGGGTTCTTCTTCTACCTCTGTAACTAGAAACGTTCTTATTTCTTTCTGGGCTTCAGTAGCTGGACATGGTCCTGACAATGGCTCTTGGCAGTCCTCCTTGAGCGGGAAGTTGAAAGAGATTATCTCCAGATTATCATTCCAACCTCAACCATTCTGTGATTTGTAAACTCATTAGTGTTTGAGGAAAGATTTGAAGGTGGCCATGCTGCTGGTAGATATAATTAACATAGTTTTAATTACTGTTGAGTTATTTAGTTTGTTTGCTTGTTATAGGAATTCATCATATATTGAAAAACAAATAACTAACAAAATTACACCACCAGCTGTTTTACAGAGCTTTTCTTACAGAAGTGTTTTGGTCATGTGGCAATGAGTAGCAGTCTTCTGCTTTCTTAGGGTAGTAGCAGCATAAGTTCCATCTAGTAAAAATTGCATTTGCTTAATGAAAAACACTTAACCAGATGTTAAATAGTTGTGAAAATGTATGCTTTGAATTTTTAAAATGTGTCTGATGTGTAAAGGATGCAAGACATTGTATACAGAGATTATTTAGTCCCAGTAGCCTCTGTGAAAGGTAGTTGAGGTAGTATCTGTTGATGTTAACCCAAATTCATTCAAAATGTTCTGACTCAAAAACTTTGGAGGCAACTTTGAATAATTATCATTTTATGATCAAGGAAATCAACATTTTTTTTTAATTGTGAGACTACTGCCATGAGAAGAATGAAAATTCAAGGACTTCCACATTTCATACAAATAAAAAATTCTTAGTGCTCTTGCACTTTTAGTTAAAGTAGGGGTAAATATGTATATCTATTATCTTAAGCATTTATATAATCTGTCTACATACATTTGTGTAGTTCAAGAGATCGACAGATGTTGACACAAAATGTGAGAAGTCAGGATGTGTTCTTCCCCTTACATTATACTAAAAGTTTTGATGACTAATAATTCTCGACTGGCTTTTAAAAGCCATTAATGGCTTTTCATGACCTCCTTATAGACTGCACATGGAGAGACAACAGGTTAAGGAAGGTTAGCAATGAAATGAGAAAAAAGACAGAGACCTACACATTTCTTTTCTGCTGTGAAATAACAAAGCATTGGAATTTTTCGGCATTTGAATGTTCACTCAAGCTGGGAAAATCATGGAGTAGAAGAGAGTTCTGAAGACAAGGGAAGCTCAGTTTTCTACTGTCCATAGTCTTATGGAGACTGTTTACTTGTTTCCAACAAGAGGGAAAGAAAACCTTTCATTTCATACCTTTTCTCAAATTTCTGCCCTTACTCCCTTTAGTTGCTGGAATTGCATAAAGGAGTAGAAAATAATAGGAGTAGTGGAGGTAACTGTTTCACCAGATATGTTTTCCATAGTAGCAAATTTAAATTCCAGAGCAAGAAAGTGGATTTTTTTTTTTTTCGCTTTTCTATTGTGCTCAGAAGTGTTTATAAAACTTAGAAGCAAAGTCTTGAAGCGAATATCAGGGTTTGTGAAACATAGCTTTGACACAACTTGTATTGTTGAGCCTTTGTGGATGCTAAGAATCTGACCAACAATAAAAAAGGTGTTTAGAATTTGACCTTTCAAAGTTGAATTAATTAGAATTTTAAATTTACATATAGAACTGCATTACCAAAAAAGTTTTTCTGTCCTCTGAAGTTATTTTTCTGAAATTTCAAGTACCCTAACCTTAGAGGGCATATAAATCAAGACATTGAACTTTATTATGACTTTATCTGAAACATCAATTAAGAAAAAAGAAATGTGGTTAAATAATTTTTAAAAATATATTTTAAAGATTTTTTTAAATTAATGGACTATACTTCAAAATATAACCTAAAATTTTAGATATTTTTAATATCAATATCAAAACTATATTGAGCTATTTAAAAGTTTTTTTTAAACTCTAAACATGAGTTTGAAAATACTTAATTTCAATGGACTGATATTTTTTGACAGAATCCATTAGTTTGGTCAAACATAAAAGATCCAGTTCCCATTCCTTTAAATTTACATTGTTAGCACCAAAGAAAACTAGACAGAACCTGTTTTTCTTAAGACTGTTGATAATCCTCCTTATTGTTCATATTAATAAAACAACAAAGAATACAAATTCTGGATCAATAATTCAGTGGATTGTTACCATAGATTTATTCCAGGACCATCAAATACAATCAATGTTGCTGTCAAGAATTTAGTTGTATTCATAAAACAGGGAATTGCCAGAATGGTGCTTAGGGGGGGGTGAGGGGTTGTCATCTTTTGTTTTGTTTTGTTTTGCTTTGTTTTTTTTTAAATAATAACAATTCTGGGAACCTGAATGCATTGGAGAACTGTATTTGGCTGTCCATCTCTGACAGTTATCACAGACATCTCTTTGTTGTTGGTATTTAGGAATATTTATATAAAACTATTACCATAACTTGAAATTAAGAAAGTGCTATTGACCCAAGGGACATCAAAATTGTAACCAAGTCCAGGATTCCTAACATTCTCATTACATTTTCTAATACATTCTTTGTTTTACAAAGATGTCAAAGGATCAAGTCAAGGTTAACCTCCACAATGACCTTTCAAATAGTATCTTTAAGAGCCCAGCAGTCTGTTCCACTCTGCCTTGCTCACTCTATCATTTCCGAGGGAATGGTTCCTTATTTAGGCTGAGATTCTCACTGTTGGTGTGGAGATTGATCAATACTAATTTTATAGCTATGTTTTTATGGTAAAGGTAAGATCCATTTATTGTAATTTAAAGCAATCATTTGTTAAATAGAAATTGGTTTGGGGAAAATAACACCCAATGAAAACAGCATTTTATGAATAATCTGCATTTCATCCAGTCATTCTAGAAGTCTAGATATATGAATATGAAATAATGAACTCTATTTTCAAAGGTAAATTTAATTGATAGTCAGATTCTGATGTCTAAATCACATTGTACATTTTTAATTCCTTACATATCTGACAATATGGAACTCTACAATTTCACTCGGAGGTAACAGGCAGAACCATCCACTGTCTGAGCTCAGAAAAAACTTGTCATTGTTCAGTCATTGTTCATTGGAATGGAACAGCAGATATTGCAAGCACTCCAATTCAGCCCCAAAGTCTTAATTAAAAAGAAAAAAATGCATCCAGAACTCAATATTTTATGTGTATTCTGCAAAGGTTTGGTTAGCTACAAAAAAAGAAAGATTATTTCTCAGTTCCACTAGAGGGATTGTTTCCCCCTACCTGCAACAATTTCAACTTGAGATAACCATTTCTATTTCCAGAAATCACCGTCTCTTGTTTATAAAATATAGCTGTGAGACAGTGATTCACTGACACCTTGGAGTCAGTCTGCAAAATAACAGTTTCCAAAGGTCATTTTTGCAAGAATGGCATCTAATCAGAATCAGTCACAATTTAGTGTCAATGAGGCACTGGATCTCACCAAATAAATGGAAGCAATTAATTTGAAAATATCTGGTATCAATGGAATTTCTGAATAATGATCTCAACAGTTCATTATTGCTCTTTGAACTCTCATTTCTCCATCTCCTACCAATCACTTTCCCCTTTTAATTAATTTCTTGAGTTTAAGAAAATGTAAATAGCAAAAAATTTTAAATCTATATATTAAAAAATACCATTTTCTGATACTTATATGATTAATAAAACACATTGATTTGAGCGCTTCTTGGGTTTCCATTTCCACAGAAGAATTGGAAGCACTTATCATCCTGATATCTATATCTATACTAGATATCCTGCTTATCTCTACTTTTTTCTTTCATGAATCTGAATTACTGGAAATAGTCAAAAAATCTGTTATAAATCAGCTCTGCACTGCTGGCCAATTTGTGTTGTAAGTTTTTCAGTATTCTGCCGTCCTCAATGCTGCTCAGGAATGCTCATAAGGTAAATTACAGGGCCCTACTGTGGCATTAAGACAGAAAAAATCCTTGGTTTAAAAAGGAAAAAATCCAAACAAGGATGTTCTGGGTATGTGTGCGATTACCACAGGTCACTTTCTGGGTGTTTTTGCTTATGTTAGTAATGATGCTGAAGCTGGAAAAAACTTGAATGCATTTCAAGTGTATGTATTTACCCTGAATTATTTTCTCTCATTTCATTGCTGTTCTCACATTGGTTTTTTTTCATAAAAAGGAATTATTTTCATAGACAGGTAGATTCTATGAGATCCACTACAGGTTTTTGGTGTTGATACCCAGTTCGCATAGGAAGTAATGATGTAGCATGCTATATTAAAATGTGATTTCTCTCCCTTTTCCCTGCATTTTTTTAATCAAGAAGAAAATGTAGTAGTTTATCCATGCTTCCCCTCTGGAATGATTTGCTGGCACTTCAGGAGGAATTCTACACACAGCTTGTCAAAGAATCGTTTTGGTTGGCTGTGGTTCATCCATACAAATTGAATACTTCAAAGATTTTTCTCACTTTGACCTGCATCTCAAAATCCCTGCAGGAAACTGCATCACACACAGAAAAAGCAGAGAGATCAGAGTGCATAATCTTGGACCTTACAGAAGGGCTCAGAACTAATGTCTCATTGCTATTTGCTTATCAGTACCTGCTAGCTCACCTGTGGGCTCACAGTTTTAATGTAAAATGCAGGCCTTAAATTCCTTCAAACTGAAACATAAGACAAAATTGATGTTGTGTGTGCCACCTCCATCAGAATCTCTGCATTAGAAATACACCTCCTACCAAGCAGACTTGCCCCCACAGGGGTTTGTGTGCATATGTTTGTGATGGCTGTGAGGAAGGAGCTGCTTAATGCAAAATGAGGCAGCTCTACAGAAATCTGTGGTTCTGCCTAATGTAAGAGACAACTCCGTATGGAAAATGACATACAGAAAGAGCTTTATCAAGCTTTTGTGTAGAACCAATGAAGCTTGTTATATGTGTTTTAAAAAGGTGCCATGGAAAATTTTAGTTTGATTAAAAATTTTTCAATAATCAGTTTCACCTAAAATCCATCTGTAAAATTGCTGGAATAACATCTGTGCAATAGCACTTAGAATTATAAGGGTGTAAAAGTAAAACATTTCCATTAGTTTGAAAAGGAATGTGTAGTAAATATTTTGGGTAACACAAAAAGTCCTAAATTTGGCTTTCATTCCTATTCAATATTTAATTAAACACAACATGATTTTTCACTGACAGATTTTCTTTTTATATTTTTTAATATTTAATTTTTACCTGGCTAAAATTTTATTTTTCTGAACATTTAATGAAAAGCATTATATGCAAAAGATGAAATTACTAAAATCCCCCAACCATAGCAATTTGCAAATATTATGCCACTAAAATTATTAGTGTAAATAAAATGTCATTTAAGATACCATTGGAATTTATTCCTTAGCAGTACACATTTCTAACTTATCTGATACAGGTTCAGTCCTGAAGCACAATTCATGGAATTCGGCAGAAAATATTCTTTTATTACATCTTCTAAATAATAAAACTTTTGGTCTATGCTTCAAGGCTCAGTTGAACTAAAATTCATGTTTTAATTGTTTCAGCAAGGGTATTTTTTTAACAAGAAAATAAGAGACATAGAGAAAAATAATATTCTACAGTAAGTTTCATTTGACCATTTTCATAGCAGCTTATTAATTTCCATACAATGAAAAGCAGTTCCAATGTCAATGGACTTGATTTGAAGCACTGCTTCTCTAAACTTATTGTCATTTCACTGCCACTTATTGTTGCATGTATCACACTTTCATTAGCACAGAAATGGTGGTATAGAGTTTTGGATCAATAATCTTCAGTGAAAAAAATTGTGATTTTTATTGACACAGCTGTAATAAAGTAGCTTTGAAAAATATCATTTTCAGTCACCTGTCAACATTTTTCTGAGTCCTTTACTTACTCATAAAAATCAGTATAACTCCCTAGGAGTATGTGCTACAAAAGAAAAACTGTCATTCTGAGTTCTGTCATTCCGAGTTTGTGCTTTGATTTTTTTTTTTTTAATATTAAGAAAAATCCTGAAACCACACAAAAGACTCCATTTTAGTTTTTAGAAAGAGAATTTTAAATGTTTTTTGGTAAAAATTGTGGTTAGACCATCAATTTCCCTATATATCTACTTAATAACCACCGTGTATAATAATGTACATAAACATAATTGGAAAATGACCAGCGCCCTGTATCTTCTCCTGGTAGGAAGAAGAGTTCTATCAGATGCTAAGGCAAGGAGCAGGACTAAATGTTTTTGCTTAATTTGTTGTCATTCACTTTTTATTTGTTTTTGCTTCTCACCTGTTTTGATGGAAGAAAGAACAATGGAGAGGCAGATACAAGCCGGTGAGTGACTTGAAGGTCATTCCCATGGTGTTGGAAAAGCCCGTTGAAATCATACATTCTGGATTTCAGACACTGCATAACTAGTTCTCTGCCTGCCCACTGAGATTTCTTTTTCCCAGATGTCAAGTTCTTCTTCCAGAGCTTTATAATATTTATTGTCCTAAAGGACAATAACTGTCTTCTTGGTTCAAAGACTTCTATGTTATCTTTAATGTAGCCAGAGCCTGAACTATTAATTGAAATCTCTTTAGGGCACTGCAAAAAATACATGGCTAGAAACAACAAAGTCACAATGACATTAGCTTTGAGGCTGCTAACTTCAACAAATCAAATAATTATAATTATTTCATCTGAAATTTTAGCTTTCCCTCTTCTGTGTATGAAACTTAGTGTCTTTCAATGTGATATAAATGTAAATTCTATTTGTATGACTCTGGAGTTGTTTTCAAAATCAGTGGGATTACTGTGTGCATTTGGGGAAACTGATACTTTTTGGCACTTTACTCAGTGGTTATCTCTAGAGGAACAAGTATATTTCTTAAATAAATTGTGTTCTTTTAAATATTATTTTAGATTTTTAATATTTTAATCTAAATTAATTTGTTTCACACCAGAGGAGTCAAATTCCTAATTTTCTTTTTTTTTTTTTAAAGAGTGGAATACCTTTTTTGTTTGGGTTTTTTGTGGGGTTTTTTTACTCCTCAAAAACAACTATTTACATGAGTATATTTGGAGTGTGGCTGAAGTTTACACAGTTCTGCCAGAGATGAATTTGTCAATTTTGAATTTTATAGTCCTGTACAACAGGAAAGCTGAACAACAGGTTCTGTCAAGAGCTGATCATAGCTGTCACAGAATAAATAGGCGAAAATTAACTGATTTTAATGAAATATATTTATCATCTCAAAACTGCTAAAAGAAAATTTAAAAAATCATTTGTATAACAGGAAAAAACAGAGTAGTGTGTAACATTTCCTCTCTCTTTTTTCCATTCTTTATCCCACTCCCTTTTTTATATCCTTCAGACAAATCCAGGCAATTACTCAAGGCAGTGAGTTTTCTGGCAGGGGAACAGATTTTTTTTTCCATGTTTGCATAGTGCCTTCTATAATGCTCAGGCCCTGATGAGGACTACCAAATACCAGTGAGATACAACCAGAAAAATAATTCTATCTGAGCAGAAATTATTAAGCTTGATTCCTTTAATATTCATGTCCTGTAGCTGGATTCATGGTTGTGTATAAGAGAGTGAACTTATTTTAAAATTTTCCTGTGGTTTGGGCATTTATAATAGCTTTCTCCTACATTGATCTCTAAGGTTTAAAAAGACTCGAGTCTGCTTAATGTAAGAGACAATTCCTGTATGGAAAATAGGGTACAGAAAGAATTTGTCGAGAGTTTGTTTATACAGAACCAGGTGCTTGAAATACGTGTTTTAAAAGGGTCCCTTGGAAACTGCTGGTTTGACTCATCCTTCTTCCCTTCATTGAAGGCTTTTTTAAAAGTCTCTCTATATACATTTTTCTACTTTTTTGATGCTTACCTGATAATATCACCTATATCTTTGTTAGACATGATCAAAATTGACCAACTAGTTCTAAGGATTTCAGGGAGAAACTGAGAGAACTATTTTCTTAGGAAACCAGGCTACAGACCTATTATAATAATTGTATAATTATCTTGCTTCCTATGTTTGCAAAGCACAGGGATAGAGGTTTTTTTTTCTCCTTCTCACTAGGAAAATAAAATATGTTTCAGTAAGAAATGGCAATATTCATCTAGATCCCACTTCACTGGAATGTAGCCAAGCCTGGGACTTCTTTAAGAGCAAACAAGAAGTAAACCATCTTGGAGCAAAGCAAGCCTATCCTTCTGCTAACAGGATTTCCTATCACGAACTTATGTGGACCCAGTCCTGCCAAAAACTGGATGCTTGGAGTCATGGACCTAGGAGGAATAAAGTGTGACAGACATATTGTTTCTCCCCTTGGCTGGCCTTTGCTCAGCTCTGCCAATTCCATTTGACCTTGGTACTGTTACTCCCTTCAGGGACTACACAGACCTCCCTCTATGCTCACTGTCTGTTAATACAAATGTTCAGTTTTCCTATCATAGTGATGCAGCACTGATCATTGAATTTTTTCATAAACTGTTTCACAGTTTATGAACACAGGCTTAAGGAGACTAAAACCGAACAGAGTTATTTCACAGGAAATTGCATGTATGGATACTTTTGAGATTTTGGGTTTACATGTCTAAGGTAAGCCATAGTAAACTATCCTCTCTATCATTAGGCAGGCTTTAAGTCAGTAAAAGGGAATATTGAGTTGTCAATTTATTCTGTCAGTTCACTCTATTTAGAAAATAGACTGTCAAACAAATCTAACACTTGCTTTTACCTCCTTTATTTCTCTCCTCTGCACCCCCCCTGTTAGTATTCCCTTTAGTCTGCACAGTTATTCAGGCTGCGCTTTTTCACTTCTTTTGTACAATATGTCATCTACAGTCTGTAATTGTTTATCCTGCCATTACATACACCACAAGCTTTTACACACAGTGAAATGGTTTCTGGGTATAAA
>JAHLSL010000006.1:14352629-14380291 GCA_025920805.1 Petroica traversi | reverse complement strand
TCAGTAATGTAACTGATATATTTTTTAAATGGCATGAATGAGGATGAAGGTAAAACTTGGCCTGTAGCATCTAAGGATTCAGTGTTTCTGTGATGATTCTTTGTAGGAACATTTTGACACGAAACATTTTCAGATTTTATTGAGGACTGAAGTTCAATAATTACTTAGAAACCTGAGATTCTAATGTAAGTCAACCACAACTAGTTTCAAGCCAAAGTAGTTGTGCACCACCTCTCAGAAAGACAGAAATCTTGAAGCAAGTTGAGAGTTGGGCACCTAGGTGCCACAGGATGGGAGGTTCCTCAGGGTGAGAGCTAAGGGGGTTCTCCCAGGCCATGCCCCATGGAGGCTGCAGGCTTTCCTTGAGTGACCTGACCCCTTCCTGCAGCTGCACTGCTGCCCACTCCCCTGTGTGACCCCCTTCTTTGTGGAGCTGAAACCGAGCAGCTCCCTGCTGCTGCTCTCTGGGGGCAGCTGTGTGTCCACTTCGTGTGGTACTGGTGGTCATTGTTGCTCCTGGGCCCTTACACATCTCTTGTTCAACAATGGCACAAAGGGGACTCTGTGCCTCCTTGTCACAGGGTTGTTTCAGCCACAC
The DNA here is from genome assembly GCA_025920805.1 of Petroica traversi. NCBI lineage: Eukaryota > Metazoa > Chordata > Aves > Passeriformes > Petroicidae > Petroica > Petroica traversi. The sequence goes on along the minus strand of JAHLSL010000006.1, from coordinate 14,379,693 downwards.
AGCAGGGGAAGCATGCCCTCCACAACCAAATGTAGCAAAAGGCACACTCTGGCTCAGCAAGAGGCCTCCTGAGTCTTACCTGGGCATGTTTTTAGAGAAATTGCATTTTATCCTTCCTCCTGAATAAAAGAAAGATCCCCTTTCCATACTCATAGACATCTCAGGTAATCCACAAGAGCCTCTTCTTATCAGTCTCACTAAATCCATTGTTAAACTGTCTATCAAGACTGGTAAGAAAAATTGAGTGTTTATCCACACTGAGTTGTGCAGTTGCCAGTTTTATTGTTATTTTTTGCATAAAGCATCTGTGTTCCTTTTTTGACTGACATATTTTCCAATGTTTTTGAATGTAAGCTACTGATATTTTTGGGGTTTCTCTGAACAGCTCTGCAAGCAAAAAAATAATACTTTCATGTCTCACTCCTTCACTCCTCCTTTATTCCACCCTCCTGCCCCAAAACCTGTAGCTGAATATTCTCACGTATCCCTTCCCTTGAGTCCGGTTGCTGATATTAAAAAGGAAAAAATACATCACTGTGGGACTCTTGAACATATTGCAAGAGTTGGCAATGCGCAACACAGGGAGGATAACATTTTAGAGGATACATTAAGGATGACATCTCCAAGAAATTATTTAGTCACTGAAAAAACTCTCATAGGGAAGTCAGATAGGATTTTTTCCTATTTATGCAATGTTCATGGAGGAGTATAGATTTCTACTAATTATTAAGTCCTAGGCATTCATAAATCAGCTGTTGAATAAAATCATTGAGATTTTATTGATACAAGTATGACTAAATCTGCTGACATTCATCTCATCTCTTGCATTGGTTTCATTTTCAACTTTAATCATAAGAATCTATATCAAATTGCAAAGAACTGTACCCTACATATACCTGTTCCAGGTACTCTTATTTTACTTCCCCTTAAGAGGACGAAGGGAAAAAATAATTTTAAGAAACAAGCATTTGTCCTGCTTCTATCTTTGGGATTCTTCTGGATGATTCCTATTTGAACTAATGGATGTAGGTCAAACTCAGATGGCATTTGTTCTGCATCCATTAGTGTCCTTTTTCCACCTAGTGTGTAATGCCCTTTCTCTCTACTGTTGGATTCTTTCAATATAAAGCTTTTTGCCCTTTGCTAGAAGCGCATTGACAAATCATTCTGCATTTCTTACACTAATTTTAAAATATCAATTAAATACGTAATTTTTAGGATTTTAAGATATGCTCCATTTTATAATTTCCACCAAGTAAATTGATTTAGAACAAATTTTTGCACAAGTCTTAGAACATACAGCACCTAATAACATATTTTATATCATAGATGAGGTCACACTTTCATAAGTATTCTTTGTTTTAGTTTGATTTGTTTCCCAGAACACAGTCCATAGTTCTAACCATATAATGTCACTTTTGTGACGTACTGTTCACCAGTATCAAAATATCCCTTTCAAAAATAAATAAAGCATTACCTATAAGAAAGCTTGCATCTTCCCTATGGATATTTCAGAGGCTTCTGGGTGCTCCTCATTTGTCTCGTTATTTTCTGGCTTGGATTTATGAGGAATAATAGTGCTAATATCCTATTCCATGTTTTAACATAATTGAAAATTCAGACCAGAATTTAAAATAGGGCGATATATACAGAACAGTAGTCTGTTCAAATGAGGGGAGCAGAGTATCTGCAGTGTAGGTATATAATGGCTGGCCATCATCAATAATCAGAAAGCTTTGCTGCTAGAAAAGTAAATTTGGTGATGGACTCAGAACTCTTCAATATTTTGTGATATCTTGAAATCCATTCATTAAAATTATGTATAATCGAGATTTTGAAATAAATTAACACTTTGTTTAAGTATGGTGTATGTGAATATATAAAAATCTAGTATCAACTATGCTTTGACAATTTTTGCTTTCGGAAGTCAGGTTCAACTTCTTTCTTAGTTAAGACCTTCAATAATTATATTTGCAAACATCTCATTGATAGCAATTAAAGAAAAGTGTTTTGCAAGCCATCTTTCTTATGTATTTATCATCAAATATTGTGGTCTGTGGAGATTAATCACAAATAAAGACTAATATCATAACTGCACTGGCTTCTTAGTCCTATGCAAATTCTTCAAATTGATTAAGAATTACAGATTCAATGTCTCTCTATCATTTATTCAGTTGGTTTCTTTAAGCAGACCAAAGGTCCATTTAAGACTCTCAGTCGTTCAGTTGCAAATTTGATTTCTTAATTATATACAAATCCAGAGTTGGACTATAAAAGAAAAATAGATTATGTGCCTGATTCTCCATCTGAAATAGGTTTGAAAGAGTAAAAAAAAAAATAAATAAAGCAACTGAAGAACCAAGCCACATTCTTTTGAAAGTACTACTGAAAAGGATTTGGGGGTTTGTTATTTTTGTTGATTGGTGGTTTTCTTGAGAACTGCAGGACAATTTTTCAGAATTATTTTTTAAGTAGGAATATGTCTTCACTCTGTTTTGTTAAAAGCCTCAGTAGTAGAAAAAACTCTTGTTTTTTCTTTGAGTTTTCAGTCAAGATTACACTATACAGAGAACATGCATTACTATTTCAAATTTCCATAGGTGCGGGAAGACATTCCCTGGGGATTTAAAATCCCCTCTAGTTTCTGTTGTGACCAAGCTGTCAGAATAACACTGCAAACAAAATTTGTGCCTCAGACTGTTTTCCTTCTAAGTGTAAGTTTTTCACAGAAGGCAGCATATTTATATATTGAAAGGACTTAAAACAAAGAATTTGATCTTAGAAGTCTCATAAAAGAAAGCAATTTCACACATTGTAATCATTGCCCTGTCCAAGGTGCAAAATTCTGTGATTTTTGAATTTATATTTCTCTCAACTAATTTGAAGGTAGTGTAAATTTGACAATAATAATTGGTGACATGTAAAGCAAAGGAGAAATACATCTCTGTTTTTCTTACATAGCTCTTTGAGCAGGGTTTTTAATAATTTATATTTCTATAAACTTGGATTAAAGTGGAAGGTCACTATAAATTCACACTAAAATTTCCTGCAAATTAAAATTCTGTAGGTTCATGAACAAATTTATGTACTCTCTGATAAAAACTTTTTTTCCAGTCAATACAGTTTCTGGTTATGGCACTTGACTTGCTCAGGAAAATGAGATATCATGAAAAAGTACATATCTTAACATTCTTCAATTTTTTTTTGTTCACTCTGATGGTGTGTAACATCAACCACAGGTCACTGCACAAGTATAATTCACTTGTGTAAACTCACATTTACTTCTCTTGCACTGATTTTTGAATTTTCCTTCTGGTTGTTCCTAAAGCATCTTGTTAAAGTTTACCACTATGCCAGCTTCAACTTCATTGGGGTGATAAGGCAAAATTACTTTCTGTGTAGTCAAGCACAGAAAAGAGAGACAATCTTTGCTTGGACATTCCTTGTTCTCACTCTTAGCAAACTACCTGAATTATATAAATGATAAGTATTTTCTTTGAATCACTGTGTAGTCCAATCATAAATTAATGTCTTCTCATTTTTAAATAATTATAAAATTTTATTCTTTTTTTTTTTCATTGCAATGAGAACAGGCAACAATAGGATCTGCCAGATGTATAACTAATTTCCTAAGATCTTAAAAAAACTTAAAAATTACCTAGTTATATATTTATAAAGAAAGAAACAGAAAATAGCAAAATTACTGCACAGCTTCCCCACAGAGTTAAAATTTCTTGACGATCTCTTCAGGGTCTTTTAGATACTGTGTCTATTTCTAAATGGAAATGCACAAGTTGTGAATGTGATATATCTGAGTGCTTGGAGTTTTGAAAGGTTGAAGCCCTAAGTGATTGCTATTTTTATATCATGTTTATTTTAGCCGTGTAAAGAAAATAATAAAGACTTGTTGGGAAGAAATAATGAAGTACTGTGAAAATAGTTGTTAATCAATATTTTATTACAAACGTAAATAAATGTTTAATTGTAATAATGTTGAACTTTAGGGAGTGCTATCATGTCAAATTATTTACTAGTATGAAAGATATATTTTTGATAGGTAATAAAGCCTTTTGTAATTTCTTTCAGTAATCCTTGAATTTGAAATAAAAGTTGTGTTATCACTGCCAGACAAAATGTATAAACCATTGTTTATTTTAACATATGTCAGTATCTCAAAAAGATCAATCTCGAGTGCACTTAATTCTTGGTCCATGGTTGTTAGGTGATACTGTAAAAGGAATGTTTATGTGACAACTGACCTTCTTCTGACGCTGCTGCTTCTTGTCTTGCAAAGAGAAAGTTGAGCTTTGAATACAAATAATGTGTGAAACCCTGGTTAACTGCCCAGTAATTTCAGGCACTTCTCATTCTACAAACAAGTGCACAAAAGGTTGAAAGGCCCTGGAGATACTGAAAAAAAAAAAAAAAAAAGAAAAGAAGAGAGAAAGCTTTGCATCCTATATAGGGAATGCAAGCTTTCTATTCTCCAACTGTAATTTAAACAAATAATTTTCAATATTTTACAGAACTCATCCCCAGAACTTTGAATCTTCTATTAAGTATACTAAAGAATGGTTTACCTGACATTATTTTCCCTCATGCTTTAAGATGCATGCTGTTGATGATTTTGTTGGCTAACTTTTCATTTAAGCAGTGTAGAAAATCAGAACTGAATTGCAATGATTCAGGATGAAGTTCCAGAAGGCCTGATTAGCACCTGTGGGACTCCAGTGAGGTTTATGCTTATCAAATTTACTTTAGCAGAGGTACAAATGAGAAAAGAACAAGACACTGTTTGAGTTTTCCCTCACCAAGAGAATGGAAACAAGACAAAAATTAAGGAAACATGTCAAGTCAACTTCAAAGGGTATCTGTGTATACACAATATGTACTCTGCACATACTAAGGGGTGCGGTGCAAACTGTTTCCTTTGCTCATTTTGTGTGTCTCTGCATTTTTTTACCAACTTTTATTCTTTGTTATTCCTCTCTGTACGGAGCCAGACCTTAATCAGGATTTAGAAGCACTTGTTTAGTTTACTAAAAGCTGTAGTTAAGCTCATTTGAGCAGTGATCTAATTAAAAGGCAGCAGGTTTTGTCAGTTATGTGCTGTCAGTTTTCGGTTCCTTTTCCAAAGGACAAACAGGGCAGAGGACAAGTTTTTTCTTGATGCATAAAGCTGAGAAAAAATCCTAGAATATATCCTATAGAACTAAAAGAAAGGCATGCATGCCTATATGGATAAGCATATGTAGAAAGACTAAGGAGTATTACGGAAAGTGAAAGGGAAGTAGACTGGTGGAGCTCTACCTTTCCATCCTTGAGGGAGGCTCACCAGGAGTCAGAGGTCTCCTATGCCTCCCACTGACAGGTAATAGGAAGACACCTGGTGGTCCCCACTCGAGGAGGTAATAGAAATTCCTCCCTACTCCCCTCACCTACCCAGGTGCCACTTCAGAATAGGTATGAGGCCCTGGACCTAGATCAGCTAGAGGACAAAGAGGAGAATGATCTGCCTAGTGACCCCCCCCCCAGTGGTGGTTCACCTGTCAGATGGATCACCACCTCTAACATTAAAAAGAAAAGAAGGGGTGGAAGTGGCTGACCCCCTTCTGAGGGGACCAGATGGCCCCATGAGTCAACCAGACCCATCCCACAGGGGATCTGCTGCCTCTCTGGGGCCTGGGTACAGAATATTGCCGAGAGATGACCTTGGTTAATTCAGCTGATACTCCAGGCTGGCAGTGATGAGATTGAAAGGAGGAGCATCAAGGCAATTAAAAGGGACTTTAGGGCACTGGGTCAAGTTGTTGATAGGGCAGGAGCTCAGGTAGTGTTCTTCTCAGTCCTCTCGGTGGCAGAGAAAAATGACAAAAGAAATAGGAGAGCCCATATTATCAATACGTGGCTCAGGGGTTGGTGTCATCAGTAGAATTTTGGATTCTTTAATCTTGGGGAAACTTTATCAGCACCTGGCCTGCTGGAACCAGATGAGCTACATCTCTCTGTTAAGGGCAGAAGGTTTTTAGCTCATGAACTAGCTGAACTCATTGAAAGGGCTTTAAACTAGGTTTGAAGGGGGAATGGGACACAGCTGGGCTCACTGGAAACAGGCCCAGGGATGGTAAGCCTGAGTTAGGAGTGAAATCAATAGCCCAGCTGAAGTGCATGTATACTAATGCATGCAGCATGGACAAGAAACAAGAGGAGCTGGAAGCCATGGTACAACAGCAAAACTATGACTTAGTTACCATCACAGAAACATGCTGGGATGACTTGCATAGCTGGAGCACTGTACTGGATGGCTACAAGCTCTTCAGAAGATACAGGAAAGGGAGAAGAGGCAGAGGTGTGGCCCTTTACATTAAGGAGGCTTTTGATGCAATGGACATTGAAATTAATGATGATAGGAAGTTGAATTCCTATGGGTAAGGATTAAGGGGAAGGCCAACAAGGCTGATATCCTAATGGGAGTCTGTTACAGACCACCCAACCAGGATGAAGAGGTGGATGACTTATTCTATAAACAGCTAGAGAATGTTTCAGGGTCACCAGCCCTTGTTCTCGCAGGTGACTTTAACCTACCGGACATCTGCTGGGAACTTAATTCAGCAGAAAAGAGGCAGTCTTGGAAGTTCTTGCAGTGGGTGGAGGACAATTTTCTGTTGTAGCTGGTGAGTGAGCCCACCAGGGGAGGGAATACACTAGACTTGTTGTTTACAAATAGAGATGGGTTGGTGGGACATTAAGTGATCAGATGACGATTGGGGCAGAGTGACCATGAAATTATAGAGTTTTCAATATTTGGTGAAATAAGGGTGAACATCAATAAGACTTTTACATTGGACTCCAGGATGGCAGACCTTAACCTGTTTAGGAGAGTTATTCAGAGAGTTCCTTGGGAAGCAGCCCTTAAAAACAAAGGAGTACAGGAAGGGTGGGCATACTTCAAACCTGAGATCTTGAGGGAACAGGAACAGACTGTTCCTGTTCAACGAAAGATGAGTAGACGAGGCAAACGTTCATCCTGGATGGACAATGAGGTTTTGAAGGAACTTAGGAATAAAAAGAGGATGGATTGTTTTGGAAGGAGGGTCAGATCTCTCAGGTAGTATTTAAGGATATTGCTAGGGCATATAGGAAAAAAAATAGGGAGGTCAAAGCTCAGTTTGAACTTAATTTGACAACCCATGTAAAGAATAATAAAAAATGTTTTTACAAATATATTAATGACAAGGAAGGGTAAAACTGACCTTTTCTGTCTACTGGATGTGGAAGGAAATTTAGTCACTGCAGATGAGGAGAAGGTGGAAGTGTTTAATGACTTCATTGCCTCAGTCTTTAATGGAAAGACGGATTGTCCTCAGGACTAACTGTCCTCCTGGGTTGGTAGATAGTGTCAGAGAGCAGGATAGTCCTCCTGTTATCCCAAAGGAGGCAGTCAGGGAACTGCTGAGTCACTTGGATATTCATAAATCTATGGGACCAGATAGGATCCATCCCAGGGTGATGAGGGAGCTAGCAGATGAGCTTGCAAAGCCACTCTCCATCATCTACCAACAGTCCTGGCTCACTGGTGAGGTTCCAGATGACTGGAAGCTGGCCAATGTGACACCTATTTATTAAAAGGGTAAGAAGGAGGATCCTGGTAATAGTTAGCCTCACCTCAGTACCAGGGAAGGTTATGGAACAGTTTATAATGAGTACCATCATGCAGCACCTGCAGGATGGCAGGGGATCAGACCCAGCCAGCATGGTTTTAGGAGGGGTAGGTCATGTTGGAGCAACCTTGTCTCCTTTAATGACCAGGTGACCCACCAGTTGGATGCAGGAAAGGCTGTGGATGTTGTCTGTTTAGGCTTCAGCAAGGCTTTTGACACTTTCTCCAACTGCATACTCCTGGAAAAGCTGGCAACCCACGGCTTGGACAGGAGCACTCTTTGCTGAGTCAGGAGCTGGCTGGATGGCCCAAAAAGTGTTGGTGAACAATACTGCATCCAGCTGGCAACCAGTCACTAGTAGTGTTTCTCAGGGGTCTGTGCTGGGACCAGTTCTGTTTAATATTTTTATTGATGACATGGATGAGGGCATTGAGTCTTTCATTAGCAAATTTGCAGATGACACTAAGCTGGGAGCATGTGTCAATCTGTTGGAAGGTAGGAGGGCTCTGAAGAGGGATCTGGACAGGCTGGATAGATGGGCGGAGTCAAATAAGATGAAGTTCAATAAGTCCAAGTGCCAAGTCCTGCATTAAAGCCACAATAACCCCCCGCAATGCTGTAAGCTGGGGACAGAGTGGCTGGAGAGTGCCCAGACAGAAAGGGACTTGGGGGTATTGGTTGACAGCCAGCTCAAGATGAGCCAGCAGTGTGCCTTGGTGGCCAAAAAGGCCAATGACATCCTGGCCTGTATCAGGAATGGTGAGGCCAGCAGGACTAGGGAGGTACTCAGCACTGGTGAGGCCACACCTTGAATGCTGTGTCCAGTTCTTGGGACCTCAGTTTAGGAAGGATGTTGAGATGCTTGAGTGTGTCCAGAGCAGGGCAACAAGGCTGGTGAAGGACTTCGAACACAAGTTCAATGAGGAAAGATTGAGGGAAGTGGGGCTTTTTAGCATGGAGAAAAGGAGACTCAGAGGTGACCTTATCACTCTCTACAACTTCATGAAAGGTGGTTGTAGTCAGGTGGGGGTTGGTCTCTTTTTCCAGGCAACAACTGACAGAGCAAGAGGATACAGTCTTAAGCTGCGCCAAGGAGAATACAGGTTGGATATTAGGAAAAAATTTTTTACAGAAAGAGATAAAATATTGGAATGGTCTACCCGGGGAGATAGTGGAATCACCATCCCTGGACATGTTTAAAAAGAGATTGGAAGTGGCCCTCAGTGCCATGGCTTAGTTTAGTTGAGGTGTTGGGGCATGGGTTGGACTCGATGATATTGAAGATCTCTTCCAACCTGGTGATTCTGTGATTCTGTAGAGAAAGGGGATGATAGACTGTGAACCGACTTTCACTGCCATGGATGCCTGTACTTGAACAGTGCTTTTATGGATTGATTGGGCCAAGTCTAATCATAGCACATTTGATATCTGCCTTCCAAAAAATTTTTCTATTCAAGAAATTGCTCAGTGTTTTCTAGTGACTTATGAACATTTCCCTAGTCCACAGAGAAACATTCCTTTTCAATTACATTAAAAAATTAAATGGCTTCTAAATGGTAACTCAGTTACACATAATTTGCGATTCACCCTCATTCCAGGTTTGGATGTCTCAGTTTAGCATAGGTAGCAAGCACTAACAGCAGTATTTATTGAGCTTTACAGCAGTGACAAATAATGACAATACAAGAACAGATCATATTAGGACACTTTTATTTTGTTTTTGCAGCAAATTTTATCCTTAAAAATATATATTTGCTCTTGTACTGATTTTGAACATACAACAAATAGGGGTAGTTGTTTGGTAAAACCTGAAGTATAATTAGACATTTTTGCTTTAGTGACAAAGCTCAGTATGAATACAATTTCAGAAAGCTTCTATATATTTATCTACAAGGTTTCCAGCATCTGTGTCATTCTCCACAATGTTTCCAGTGTCACATTTGCAAACTATCTGGATTAAAATTAATTGGTGTTTATTTCATTCTGATTTATGTTTTCATTGATCTACTGCTCCATCACAAAAGACATTCTCCATGCTGATGATATTTGCTAAGTTCAGTCATATTTTCTCAACTATCATGAGATGTCAAATAATGTTTGCCAAATCTCAGACCTGGGATTTAAAGAAGAAACTTGTCTACTACTGTAGGGTTCTATTTTTTATCTAAGAAATGGATTACAAAATTATTTTGTATTTATTTTTCATCCTTTGTCATCACAAAGAACTTTTTTCCTGTCATTTAATCCATATGATTAAATTTCACAAACTTTATAAAAATGACTGTGTCAGTAACTTTCATTTCAAATATTAGGGTGCGTGATCATTCCTCCAAGTGTTTGTAAGCCTTCTATTATTACTGCACTTAAAAAACATACACTAGCAAAATGTTGGGGAGGAGACAAATAGAATCCAGTGGAAAACAACTGAATTAACATTCTAATATATGCTCTGTAACATTTATATGCTTTTACTCTAAAAAAAAAACAAAAAAATCCATCCAGATCTGCTAAATGATCAGACTTATTTCTTTATTTTAATTTGATCAGGAGTTATTTTTTTAAATATCTTAGATCATGAAATTTCTTCTTATTTATTAAAATATGATCTGTGTGCAGGATTGCACTGCAGATTCCAAGCAACTTTAAATCTAGGTAGTCCCTAGCTATTTGTTTTAAATTAGGCAGTTAGGTGGTTGTTTTCTTTTTTTTTTTCTCTTGAAGTTTTCTTTTTATTTAGATACAGCTGAAATAATTCTCGCTGTGTTACAAAGGACAAAAAAAGGGGCAGCTCCTCAGAAGTCATAAGCTTTCTTTCCCTGCATTCAATACTCCAGCCTTTTCTGCTCAGTCAGTGACTAGCTGCTTAGGAACAGACATGGAAGAGTAGTCATTTTTAGCTTCCAGTGAAAGCATTTTTAGCTTCTTTGTGCTTTTTTACATTCTAGAAGTGACATGCAAGTTCAGTGCTCATTAGTTCAAGTTCTGTTACAAGCTCCTATTTATCTGGAAGCTTCAGTTTGAAACAGCCCAACATTGCAAGAGAGAAGAACTGACACTTTTAAAAATCGGTACACTGACAAAATTATGTAGTGAGGAATCTGAATGAAAAAGCAACAATCTGCATTGGACTGGACTAGTAAATGCAAAGGTTCAGTCAGCTTTAGTATTCATATTCTTCAAAATTATTGCTAGAAAAATTAAATACAAAGAATAAAAATTTTCAAAACACAAATGAAACACTTCTTTTCTTCCTTTTTTTTTCCCTCTCCCTGAAAGATTGCATGATGATTTATAGTCTGGGCTAATGTGGAGAACAAAAGTTATATTGCTTATTGGCCAAAATCTAGGCTTTTGGCTCAGCAAGCATCTTGAATCAGTACTCTTCCTATACTCGGATTACAGGATAGCAGGGACATGTTGGCTCTTAGTCACAAAGGCAGCTCATGACACTGCTGCTGGCATGCCAGAGCCTGTCACCCCTCAGTTGTGATTTGAGCCAATCACACAAGCATATGTCTCTGCTGGCAAGCAGTGGATCCCATCCAGAAGGCACTGGCTGCTGGTGCCCTTCACCCCTCTACCAAAACAGCCTGTGTGTGTGCTTCTTGTCTGAGCTACCCTACCCGTGTGACTGTTGTACTTTTGGGTAAGGAGATCAGGATTTGTCCAAGCTTTCATACCTGGTAAAGGGTTCAGATCAAGGCCAGGAGTTTTTTTTCCATTGAATAGCCCTTCGTTTAAGATCAATCTCAATTAAAATACTAGTTTGGTGGTACTAACACAGCAGAACTGTCTTTTGAATGTCCAAAGTGTACTTCAGAAACATCCTTTTCACTTCAGTATAAGACCATCGTGAAGAATTTTTTCATCTGTTAGTCTGTGCTATGTAGTACATACAATTTGTATTATCATTCAGGTTGTCAATCCCAATAAATGTAGAACAGAGTAACCCCTTCTATACTTTTACCTCATTTAAAGTGATAGTCCTTGCAGATATTCATTTATAGCTGTGTCCTAGTCACAAGAAAGCAGGTAAATATTCTGTCTTTCTGTAGTAATTAAACAACGAAAATCAATCTGACAATGAAAACATTTTTGAAAGGCTCTAAAGGCCTGTACTTCAAATGCTCCTTGAAGAAGGCAAGATTCACAGGCAGGACAGGCAGCAGTCCCTTTGATTATTTATGGCAACTACAGGTATTGCACCCAGGAGAAACTGTTTTTCAAAATAAAAAGAGTTCTTGAAACTGGAAAAGCAAATCAGGTTTAAAAGTAATTTTTTTGCAAGCGTTATATATTTTAACTACCATCCTCTCATCAGGAACAACACACATTTAAAAGAGGAGGTATTCATCTCCCCAAATAAAATTTCTTCCTGTAAATAAAGGTTGAAATGAGTAATTTTAATATTTTCTATGTCTTTCTTTCCCATGTTCTAAAAGCAAATAAATTTTTCACTCCCCCCAAAAGAGATAAATCTTTCCACAACTTGTTTCAAGTAAGTAACATTTTGTATGAAAAAATCACAGAATTCTGTCTTTGACATGAATGTTAATTGACAAGCCAGCTGCCTGATTTATCATTTTCCTTTCCTTCACAACTTTAGATTTCTGTTTTAAACATATGGCTGAATTTTTGAAGTCCTGTCCCTTTTTTTAAGAGTATGAAACTTGGATGTTATCAATGTAGCACATTTCCTTGATGTTTCATTAATGTGTAAGAATATTTCTTCCTAATTTCATGTACCGCTTTTGATGTAGGTGTTTTTTAAAGTCCCATATCAAGAGAGAATATTTTTACAACCAAATTAAAGAAAAAATAAAAAAAACCCTTAAAAAAAAACAAAAAAAGAAAAAATACAACAAAGAAAAAGCCCCAACTCTGACTCTTCTGATTGCTATGGCAAGTATGTTTATCTGGCTCAGCAAATAAGACATTTACTTTTGTCTTTACATGATCTTTAAATATGAGGATATTGGAGCTGAATTAATAATGTTCAAATGCATAGGATTAATGAATAAATAATGTAAGAATCTAGTGGAGTAATAGTAAATATCAAATTATACGGAAAGCTAATTTTACTTGAAATCACAGTGGTTTCAGAGGAAGAGCCCATGTTCAAACTAGAATGATCTATACTTGTGCCACTGCTGATTGACATTTGTCTCGTTTTTTCTTGAAACATTCAATGACTGCTTATGAGAATTTATCTGAGGCAGTGTCAAAAACCTTATTAAAGTCAAGTTATAGGGTATTTTTCATGTCTAAAAAACCCCGTCATATTTTGGTATTGCACTATGAAGGTAGATTATTGTGACCTGAATTATTTTAGATACCCACATTGACTTTAGCTAATCTCTTTTTTATTTTACAACTATTTACAGAAAGAGTTCTTGGTTCTATTTTTCTAGGCATAGCAATTTGGTTCTCTGGACTATAACTCCACAGAATCTTCCTTCCTCTCTTTGCAATTCCCTAACTTATTTTTAAATTCTCTTATATTTTGGAAATTACTTATCCTCCACAGGGTCTCATAAATAAACCAAACCAGTAAACTGTTTTTTACTTTGTGCTCACAAGTTAATGGTAGGGGATTTTGTGTGTGTGATTAGTAATCTCAACTAATTTTCACTCCCCGTATGCCTGCTTATGCTTCAACCCAATGAAGAGCTCAAAATTTATGGGTGCTGGGTAATTCTAATAGTTACTTTTAAATGGCCTTATCTACCTTCTTTATTGTGGTGCAGCAGAGAGTAGTTAGTTCCACAGTGAAAACTGTCAGATTTTTCCCCTCTATTCATTAAAATTGAAAATATTTCAATGTCAGTCACAAACTGCATAACATATTTTGAAATGTGCTGTCCTTTCATATTCAATGTTGAACTTTTAGTTTTCTGCAATATATTTTATTAATCGAAACAATTGTTAATGAAAGGAGTTAAAAGATGCAAAAAAGAAAACATTCTATTTTAAATCTAAGAGTCATAGAATATTTAGAGTTGGATGAGAACCACAAGAATCACTGAAGTCCAGCTCCTGGACCTACACAGGACAATCCCAGGAGTCACACCCTGTACCTGGGAGCATTGTCCAAAGGCTTCTTGAACTCCTTCAGGCTTGGTATTGTGACCACTTCCCTGGGGAGCCTGTTCCAGTGTCTAAAAATCCCCTGGGTGAAGAAACCGCTTCCAAATGTCCAACTTAAACATCTCCAGACACAACTTCAGGCCATTTCCTTGGGTTTTGTTGCTGTTCACCAGAGTGAAGAGGTCGGTTTTTGCATGTCCTCTTCCCCTCATGAGGAAGTTGTAGACTGCAATGCGTTTTCCCCAACTGTACACAGCACTTCAAATGCAGCTGCACCAGGGAGAGTAGAATGGGATAATATCTCCCTCAACTGGCCAACCATGCTATGCCTGATGCACCCCAGGGCACTGTTGGCCCTCCTGTCAGCCAGGACACTGCTGACTCACATTCAACTTGACAGTGACCAGGACCCACAGGTCTCTTTCTGCGGTGCTGCTCATCAAGTCCTCACACCCACGTCTGTAGGTACATCCAGGTTTGCCCCATCCCAGGTGCAGAATCTGGCTCTTTTCAATTTTCCTGCCCTCTTACCTGTTCAGGTCTCTCTGTAGAACCTCTTTGTCTTCCAGGGAGTCTAGAGCTCCTTCCAACTTACTGTGATTGGCAAACATAGGGTCCTTCATTCCACTCATTTATGTGGCATTGAAGAGCGCTGACTAGAGGGAAGACCTATAGAATCCATCTCATGGTGTGTTTACCCCTTTGTATGCTGGAAAATTTGTTCAGAAGAAAATCAAAAAAGATTATATTAACTGGCTTCCTTTGATCAACTAGATGGGTGTCAGTGTCACAAGAAGAAAATAAGTTTATTGAACAGGATTGTTCCCCCATGAACCGGTACTGGCTGTAAGCAATGACTACACTGCATTTCAATACCTCCCAGAATAATCTTCTCCATTATTTTATCAGGCATTGAAGTGAAACTGGCAGACCTGGAGTTACCAGGATCAACTTTCTTGCCCCTCTTTAAAATTGGGACATATGTCAGTTTCCAGTCACTGGAACATCCCCAAATTCCCCTATGCTGTTTTAAATGGTTCCTCATCACTGGAATCTGCCCAAGGCCCTTTCCCATTGGCCCCTGTTGTGTCAATCAACCTTGTCTCCACCCCCTGGCCTTCAGACTATTGATTTTTAGTGTTCTGTCCACCCCTTATACTCATCAGGATAGAACCCCAGCCATTTCCTTAGTTCTGGGTCATTTGGCCTCTGCCCCCTTCAAGGCAATAAACTCCTTGGAACTGCAGGCCAGTGGTCCCTCCTGCCCCTTTGTCTCTGGGGACACTACAGAGTGTGTCAGTGGCTGCCTGTGCCCACCTGCAGGGTTGGGCTTTGGGTTTCCGTGGGTGCTGGTGAGGCACTGCTAGAGTGGCTCCACGAGTGACACTTTGGAATGAGTGCGGCACTGGAGCTTGGACCTCATGCACCGTGTCACCAGACTATTGAAAAATCATTGAGAGAGCTCTTCCAATGACTGCAACCAGGTTTTTGAGTACTCTGGGATGACTCCCATCCAGTCTCATAAACTTAGACTGGAGTAGGAAGACACAGACAAGTTCAGGGTTGACTGGGAATTTATCATTCTTGCTGTAATCGTCATCCAGCTTAGGGCTCCAGGGGTCCCACAGGCTATCACTAGTATTGAAGACTGAGGTGAAGAGATCATTAAACATCTCTGCTTTGTCTATGTCCCTATTTGTGAGGTGGCTATCCTCATCAAGTAACAGAATGGGACCAATGGCCAGTGTTATTTCTGGTCTGTCTTTGCAATTACGACATTTTTTAAAGCCCTTTCTCTTATCTTCCTCAGTACTGGACCAACTTCAAATCTAATTGAGCTTTGGGCACACAAATTTGCTCCCTACAGTGGTGAGCAGCATCATCTCCATAGTCCTCTCAAGTTGTCCAATCTTGCTTCCACTGGTCATCGGCTTTTTTTTTTTTTTTTAATTCCTTTATCTACAGAAGACCAATCTTCCAGAAGAAAGCAAATAAGTAATTTTGGCTTGACTCAGTTGCAATTATTTTGGCAGATGCACAGACACAAGAAGATAAAGTTAATTTTGCTTTTGACCCTATTCTTTATAAATATTGAGTGCTCTCTATTTGGTCATAGAACCAAGTTGTTCTTATCATTCCAGTTTGAAGTGTTGCTTAATATGTCCAAATATATGCAAAATCAAGAAGGTAAGGGAGAATGGTTGAATTTATTTTTTTATTTCTGTCTGGTTTGAAAAAGGTAAATTATAAGAAGTTACCTCTGCTCTGTTAGTAGAACTTCAAATTGAGGATTTGTGCTATTTCATCCTTTCTTTCATAGATACAACACAAAAAATTAAAAATTGTCATACCTGGAGATGGTCTACAGTCTTTGAAGTAAATATACATTTGTTCAACTACTGAAGGCAAGTGAAGTTAAGTGTGTTCAGTCTAATCACCTTCATTGTAAACAAGGACAGAAGGATGTCAATGAGCGTTGTAGGAGAAACTACTGACCGTGTGGTTCCAGTTAACAACCTGACATCCTGGCTACAGAGTGCAGATCCTCAGTAAGGTACATAAGAGGTAAATACAGACTTAGAATTAGTCAAAGTATGAAATCAAAAGGACTCTAGATACTTTGATACATGCTAATTAGAGAAAAAATACAGAGTGTAATCTTGTCATCAAGTGCTGTAATTCTGTCAGATCTTGGAACTGAAGCATAATTGGGCCATGATAGCACTAGGTGATTTGCATGAAGGGGAAAATTAAGGTCAGGAAGAGTGGTTTTGTTAGTGACAGTCTTTCTTTTAGTATAAGGTTAATACTTCACCACTCTTTCACTTTGGAAGGTCAAAATATTTTCACTTTAAAGGCCTACCAAGTCATAAAGAACAACGATTGCCTTATTCTTAGATAAATAAATTTGTTTTCCAGAAGCGTATATAAAAATACTTATGTACCTGTAAAGCAAAAAACATACACTCCTTTGGGAATTTTGGGGGTTATAGATTTTCTCTGCACTGCCCTGAAGCTTGTGAGAGAACTTTTGGAGTTCTCCTCACAGTGGAAGACATATCATCCCCTCGGCCCTGCAGTAACATCTCTCTTTAACTTTATGAAGCTCCTTTGATGGTATAGAGAGTGAAGAATCAGAGGATGGTCAAAATGTCTCTGTACCCTGCTTTTAGACTCTTCTGCTGATGTGAGGGAATGATGATACTGCATATATACACAGAATGCATAGATGCACCTGTATAAGAATATGAATGGATGTGATATATGTACATAACATAACAGTCTGTTCTGTGTATAGACATTTATTTGATAAGGTATGGATGAGGGGGAAAAAGGAAAGCAAAACGTGCACTGCTTATATTAAATCTGTAACTCTTTTACTACTTGGCTGATTCACTTCAGTTTTCCCTGCTCAGTTGCTCAGGGTCTTCAGCTTCATTTACTCCACTTTTCAAAGAATGTCTTGTGGATAGTTTTTGCATTCCGTTTCTTTCTTGGAGATCCCCAAGTTGTTGGTTTTTGTTTGTTTGGTTGGTTGGTTTGTTTTGTTTTATTTTTAAATTCAATCTTTCTCCATCAAATCCTCTCTATGAAAATGTCTCTTTGAAAACAGGCTTACCATCACTCCTGCTCAAGCCACTCCACTGGCTTAATGGCAGCTCCCCAATTAAGTGAAGCATAGTACCAACAGTCCCTAATGAATCACTGCCTGTATCTCAAAAAAAATCACAACAAAAACATTGATAACTGAGCAAGATTGATGAATTAAGACCCCTACCATGAGACAAGACAAAAGCACATTAATTTGATACAATTTTAATGCTTTTGAGCACTCAGATAACATTGTGAGAAATACACACAGAGACAGGCAGATAAATATAGATAATATAGATGCAGATGATATACAGATAGGTGATACAGAGATATAGTGATTAATCAGATAGATGATAGATAGGTAGGTAGATAGGTAGGTAGGTAAGTAGGTAGATAGATAGATAGATAGATAGATAGATAGATAGATAGATAGATAGATAATAAAAGCTTTTGAAATCTTTCTGAGTAGTAAGAAATTAAGATTTTTCAGTATTATTTGTCTTAAATTCAGTAAACATAAGTAACATGGATAAGTAACTGGCTATTTTCATAGTAAATTTACAAACGTATGCTTATATACATATAGCAGAGTCCCTTGGGATGCAGCAGACTAAATGTGATCTACTGACCAGTGTAATATTTTTTACATGAAAATGGCTAATATTGTATGCATTCCAGAACAATTAAAAAAATAATCACTACCTCTGTAAAGTCTCTTTTTAAAAGGAAATTATATTACTTAATGCTCATGTTTTACATTCTGGCTAAAGATAAAGATTTTTACTCATTGAGGTTTTTTTTCCATTCTTTCATGGCAAATGACACATTTCACTGGAGAGGAAAAGGATGCTGTAAGTTTTCATAAGCTTTTAGATTCAAGCGCAAAATGTACCAGATGAATGCTGTTTTGCTAATTATTTTCTCAACATTATTGAGGAACCTTCATTACAACACCGGATTTTTTGCTGACTGTCACTTCATCTTCAAACCATGAAAGATTTTACATTATATTCTTAAGGTACACAGTACTGTGAAAAATACTCTTCTGTGTTATACGTGGAGTAGATTTGGAAGAATCTGAAGATATTTGGTGTCCCCTGAGCAGTATTTTAATAAAAAAAAAAGGTCCCTGATTGACTTTAGTTTTATCAAAACAATTTAGTCAGCTTTACACGTATCCTGTTTCTCTCCATTCTTGATATGAACATAGCAACTAGTAAAGGAAATCTTATGACTAAGGCTCAGTTTACAATTTTTTTGATAACCATTATAGAACAAGATTAAATTTTTCTTTCCTGTTCTAACTTTTCAGTGCTAAAAAGAGTAAAAAGCAGTAAAAGCTTATTTTTTGTCATTAAAATGGGTAGATATAATCCCAGAAGTAGTGCACTGAATAAGAAGGTATAATTTTTAAACAGTAAGTTTTATGATTATCACATTTCTCATTATTACTGTCTTTAAGGATAAGAGCATATTAAAAGACTGAACACAGGAGAAAGCACTGAACACTGTAATATTTTTATGCAATTTAATATGATCTAATCTCTACCTTTGGTTTCTAGAAATAAAAAGCATGATATCTATAAAATCATGCCCTTGTAATCTGCATTTTAACTAAATTATGTTTTTGGTTCACGAGACATTCTCTATTTTATCCTGAAAACAGATTATTTTCCTGTTAATTAGGTTTTCAGTGCATTTACAATGGAAAAAAGAAACTGAATTTTTATAATCTTTTCATTATAATTAAAGTAGACTTTCAATCCTTACTTCAGACAATATGCCCCAATTAGAAGACCAGCAGTGTGACTGTAACTAAAAAGTCAAATCTTAGACCACCCCCAAAAAGCAGGAAAAATTTAACTAACTAAATTATGAACCATGACTGGACTGAGGTAGTTTCTACAGATTGTAAAGGTTTTAATGCTTAAAGTGAGATTGAGACACGATTAAAGTACTTGATATTCAAACTATGACCCAACAAACTCTCTATTCCAACACAATTTTATACTGTCTTGATTGTCATAGCTAAGTCCTTTTTTCAGAGAACATCTAACACTGCTTCAGAAACATGCTCAGAACAGCCACAGCCTGAACAATACAAACATTTTTGACATTCACATCAGTTTTTCACATCACTGAGATACAAAAATACTATTCCATTAATTTTTTCCCTTTTTGGGGGCTCAGTGTGTATTAGGCGCTAATAAATCACCTGTAACATAAACTGACATGATTGATTTTCTCATAAAAATGTTTTAAATCTGTCCTAACTTTTAGGCACTGCTAGAGAAGTGTGTGATTCCGAAATTTTATAAAATAGTCTAGTTTTTAGGGAATTTTTCTAGGAAATAGGAGAAGCATTTAAATGTCCACATCTCCAAGTGTATTCAAACTACATCCTTTAAACTCTAGGACAGGGACATAACCATGAGGGTCTAGTTGTGAAAGAAGAGTAGAGTCTGGTAATGACATGAAAGTTTCCTTCTAGTGAAGAAAGAGTTGGATCAAAACACAGATTTTTAAAAAAACTGTATATAAAAGAGGAAAGTTAAAAATTCTAAAACTGTCCTGAAAACAAAATCAACTTGGTAATTGATATTAACTACAGAAATACAAACATAACTGCCCATGATGTGAGAAGCATAAAAAAAATTTTGATTTTCATGCTTCCTGAGAAACATCCTTTCTTTATAAATGAAGTGTAAATATAAAATTTCCTTAGTCAAAAGAAAAACCTCCCTAACTAGGGGCTTTATACAAGTCCAGCTGAACTTGTTCCCAACTCAATAGATGTCTGGAAGATGCCATATAGAGATGATGCCTAATTCACTTAAGCGCAGAAGTTGTCTGATACAAATCAGTTGATTTCAGCCTTTCATAGGAGTGCTTATTTTAAAAAGCAGTCTGCCTATCCACTGAAAATCAGTAAAATTCTGATCACTTCAGTAAATGGATAAGATTTACTATAGTAAAAGAATTTTCAGCTACAGATTTTAGATAATGGAAAGAATGACAAATTTTCTACCATTAGTCTTATTCTTCTATGAAATTCTGAAAGACAGTGCTATAGAATGGACAAGTGAAAATGAAGCTATGTATATGGATTTTGCAAAAGAAGAATATTTGCTCTCCATAACAATATCAGGGTTAGTAAACAATATTATGTGTACTAATCCCAGAGTCCCAAGGAATTCTCTTAATAAATGTAAAGAAAATGCTTAAAAAGCACAGTTACTCACAGCAACTAGCCTCTTATTAAAATTTATGCCAGACACTCAGGTTGGAAGCTGTGCTTGCATATATATTAGCTGTAGCAAGACCTTCTTAGTGCACATTGCTCTCAGTAATGAAGCCTTAAATGTTCTATTTCATTTTAGGAGAACATTTTCCAGTGGTGTCTTGGGTTTGGGAGTTGGAGTTTATTTTGGAGGGGGATGTAGTGTTCTTGATATACTATGCTGCCCTACAGAGTAGAAATCTGAAGATTTTCTCAGTACTTCACTTTTGCATCTTTTATGTGCTCAAGAATCACATTGATAAAGGTTCTTGTCATGGATTAACCCCAGCTAACTAAGTACCACACAGCTGCTTGTTCACACTCCCTTGGTTGGGACAGGGGAAAGAATCAAAAGGGTAAAGAGCCCATAGGCTGAGATACAATCAATTTAATAAGGAAAGCAAAGAAAACTAGGGGATCCATTCACCCCTTCCCATGGGCAGGCAGGTACACAGCTATCTCTAGGAAAGTCAGGCTCCATCATGCATCATGGTTACTTGGGAAAACAAATGGAATCACTGTGATCATCCTCCCTTCTCCTTCTTCTTCTTCCCCTGTCTTTGTATACTGAGCATGATGCCACAGTATGGAATATCCTCTTGGTCACTGGGGTCAGCTGTCCCAGCTACATCTCCTCACAACTTATTGTGCACTCTAGCCTACTCTTTGGTGGGATGGTGTGAGATGCAGAAAAGGCCTTCAATCTATGCAATCACTGCTCCAATTAAAACATCCATGTGTTACCAACACTGTTTCAGCACAAGTCCAAAATATAGCCCTGTACTGTGAGGAAAATTTACTCAATCCCAGTAAAACCCAGAAAAGGCAATTTGCTCCCTCTTTTGGACCAAACCTGAAACCCAACTTTTGCCAAATCAGTGAAAGTAAGAAGTAATTTGAAATCAAGGGTTATAAAATACAGAAGTCCCTTTTTCTAGAAGGGACTATAGAGGTTGTGATTATAAGCAAGCAGATCAGAAAAGGAGCTTAGAAAATATTTACAATTATTGTAAACTTCAAATAAGAGAAAAGGATGAGTGAGATGGATAGCTCATTAGATGGCAAGGATTTTTTCACCAAAATACCATAAGTTCAGGTTTTTATCTGCTGAAATAAAGTGATTCTGTCCAAAATCAGGCTGAATAATAACAGTCTTATGCATTGTCTCCATGTCTCCTGCAGTTCATGGGAGTTTTACAGCTGCATTCTCTGAGATAGAATAAGCTTTTTCAGTTAGGTGATATTCTCTCTTCTCTCTGTTTAATATTCTTAAACAGTGCTAACAGGTTTAGCACTGTTTAAGAATATTTTGAACTCCTTCATCAGTATAATTTCTAAAATTTCCAGAAAGAAGTCAGCAATTTATAATTGCAAAATGTTTTAAAATTGCTTAGAAGTCATGTAAATGCATCCAAAGACCTGGTGCACAAATGCTTATCCCAGTTGGTGAACAAAAGACTTGTTCTGGAAGCTCATGAGAACTATTAACAGAAAAAAAAAATTAGGAACCTTTTAAAAAAGACCATGCATTTTTATTTTAAGTTCTAACCACTTGCATTCTTCCTGGACTGGAGGCTTATTGCGGTTTTGACCATTGTCAGTTGTGAAGACTGATTGATTGTTTAAAAATATGCAGTAAAGGAGCAGTGAAACAGGAGTTCAGCTCTGTCTTGAAGGCTGGACTTTATCAGGAGTAGGTAATAAATCTTGACAGTTAATCATGTGGGGTTTTGTGTTGCTGAATATGTTTCCATCCTTATCTATTTATACACAGAGAGGGAATATACTGTCTATTTTATGGTAATAATACAGTACATAGTGCTGCCTACAACTACAGTGTTTAGATAAAAGATAAATTAAAAGACAAAATATTTTAGAAGTTACAAGAATTTTTCATATAATTGTTTATTGAGCACTGAAAATTTAACTACTGGCAAATACTGTCTCTGTCCATGGTACTTTAGAAAGTTTTCTGATAGGGGAAAAAACTTGTCCTCTAAGTCATTGCATACGCATAATGCTCATATTTATGAAGAAAATAAGTAAGTCACCTTTGAGTTATTGCCTCTAAATATAATTATGGACATTTTCTAGAGAGTTTGTTGAAAATTAGTTGGGCCTGAGGCACTCAGGCTTAACTGTTTTCACCTGAAAAATTAGTGCATTCTCAGTATTTCATAAAAATGATGTGGCCAGACACAGAGCTTCCTTGCATACGTTTTCTCTCTCTTTTTGTCTATTTTTCTTATTTTTTCCTCTTTTTTTCCTCCTTTCATTTTTGTTTTGTTTTTTTCTTTCAAGGATAATCATCTCTGAGCTAGAAATAAATTATTCGTAGTCACACTATGCTTTTAGTTTTGTTGATCCAAGTGAAACTAAGTCTAGAAAAGTGCTGAGAGAGGTGTTCACTGTGTAGTTGGAGTATGAGTTTATAGAGGTGATTGAGCACTCTTCACGTTCTACAGTAATGTGCTAAGATGCACTTTAAGTGGGAGTGTAGCTCTTCAAAAATATGTTATTTGAAGCAGTGTAGTCCGGGCAGATTTAGATTTGGTGCACTGTGTATGTGCATGAGGTAAAAAACTAATAACAGAAACAAATGAATTAATAAATTCTGTTATTTTAGACATAACCTACCTTTTCTCTGGCCAAAAAGAGAAATAAGAAAGTAAATATCATAAGTTCTCTTAATTGCATTCCATAGAGGAATTCACTATCAACAGAAATCCACAGTTCAGAAGGTGGATGGTATTGGCCTACAGAACTGAAGAATTGAATGAAATCTTACTGTTGTGAAATTAAAAACAATGAAAAATAATGAAAAGCAATGTTTGGATGAGCAATGCACAAATCAAGTCAGAAATCCTACAAGATTTTTAAAAATTTCACTTTTTTTTTTTTCCCAAAGGAGAACCTTACAAAATACTACACAACTTTCAAATCTATTATGAAGAAACATCATATAAACAACAATGTACAGCAAAGCAGAGAGGTGCCCTTTTGTTTATTTTTTCTTTCTGGAAATTTGATTTTTGCTGCAATTTTGCAAATATATCTGCAAATGTATATGGGTTTTTCCCCATATCCCAAATTCATTTTAAACCATATTGCCTTCCATTTAATCTTTTAATTTCTAGTCTCAGTATTATCTTCCCTGAGTTTGGAAAGGTTATTGAATAATTTATTGTTCAATTTACTTACTATTATATGCTTATTATTTATTAGAATAACTTACTAAAGGTAACAACAAAAGTAAAATGTAATACAAAACCATTTTACAGCTGGGCACTGTACAATTGTCCATTAAATACCCCATTTTGTTCTGACTTTATTTTGCCAATTTGTTTTCCATTTAATAAACAACAGTGTAACTTCTGTTCTCATAAAAATAAATTCACTGTTCTTATTTCTTATTTTTAGGCTTGTTTATCATTTAAAGCATTGCAAATGAAACTGTAAAAGTGGAAATGTTTTTGTTTCTATGGAGGTAATCAGTAAAAAAAAAAATATTTTGGATGTCTGCAATCATTTTGGAAATCTCAGAAGCAAAACTGATATCAGCATTAAAGGTTCTATTTCATGTCTGGCAGCTAGAGTAGGGAAAGAAATCTGCCTTAAATATTAGTTCCTAGTTTCTACTACAAGCAAACATTTGAAAGTGAGACTTTGAAAAAGCCAATGCAAGTACAGAAGCTCTAGCTAACTTCTGCCCAGTGTAACATGAAGCTATAAACCGAAAGAAAGCATTTGAATTCTGATTAAATTCAACATTCTCTTTACATCTGTTCTTTCCCTCAGGCTGAGCCTATATGCTACCAATAATCATGAAACAAAAAGGAAATGCTTCCAAATTTTCCAATTATTAAGTGATGGATGAATATATATCACTTAGATAATAATTCAGCTTTCTTGACAATTTTTTCCCAACAGTATACTTATCATCTGTATCTAGCTCTGCTAGAGTTAGTTGAATTTGGGTTTTGTTGCTTTGGTTTGGCTTGGTTTATTTTTGAATTTGTTTTTTTTCTTTTCAAACATATTTATCTTCATTTCACATGTCTGTGTCTCTATATATTCTGTACCTGTGGTGTGGAAGGTAAAAAATGGTGTTAATATCATAGGTGGGTGAATAAGGCCTTCCTGCTTGGCTGGCTGTCCCAAAATGTTACTATGGAAACCATCAAGTTCTGTCTTTCTAAAAAACCATACAAGCACATTTAAGAAGAAGAAAGACACAAAAAACCCCAGACCTACTAAAAAAAAAATAAATCCCTAACAGTCTTTGCTAGTCTGTTTTCATGTTTGCAAATAGAAAATCCTTTCACTTGGTATAAATGAAATTCAATCAACAGTTCATAGTAAACTCTGCTAGATAAAGATGGTCAGTGGATAAATTATACTTGCTAAAACCAATTGCCCTGTCTTCAGTCTCACATATTTGAGTCAATAGATTGCTTAATCATAGATGAAGTAAGCTTTGAAAGCAAGAGAAGGTTTCGCATGACTTCTCAGGAACTAAGAAATCTTAAACTCTGGAATTAGATAGAAAAAAAATTACAAAAATATTTTAAACTCTAAGAAATATTTTTTTAATTTCAATGATATTTTAAATCTTTATATTTCTAAACTGCTCTTTTTAAACTTGAAAAAAAATTAATGTCCTCCCCACCTTTCAAGAAGTATCTTTACCAGGTGAGTATTATATGTTGCCTACCTCCATTTTAAAGCATTCACTAGCTATTTACCAGCTACTTTTGTGCGACAGCCTCTTTCAGAAGGTTTCTTTTACTAAAAAAAAAAACAAAAAAACCAAAACAAAACAAAAAACCAGTGCTAGAAGTTTAAATGAATCTTCTTGTTCTTTACTGAGATGAAAAAACTCACCTGGGAGACAAGGTTTTTTTAAGCACTGAAAATTATTTAAAGACTTCAGCTATTTTGTTTTTCTGCATCTACTTGTGGTTTAAGTTTACATTTTCTGCTGGTGGGGAGTATCCCCAAACCAGACATGCTGTTCAGATGCGTAAGTGTAAACTCTGTTATCCTTCTTATAACCTTACCTGCCTTTGCTGGCAGATTAGATTGAGACATCACCTCAGTTCTGAGGTCAAGATGTAGACTGACTCTTTCACATATGACTTTTCCTCTGAAAAATTCTTTGGGGTATAAAGATGATCTTCTCAAGCAAAGCTGTGCTAAGAAATTTTGGACTGATATTTCTTAATTTCCACAACACAATTTGCTGATCTGATTTGAGGGATGAAAGTGATTTGAGGGATGAAATAGCAAGATTCACTCATTTGTTACTTCAATTGATGCTGGGTGAGCTGTTAAATAGGAAAGGGAAAGTTGTGCATGCACAGAACAATTCACTTCTTCCCATGGACAGGCAGGGTGCTCCAGCCATCTCCAGGATAGCATGTAACAGAAACTTGGGAAGACAAACACTATCACTCCAAATGTCCTCCCTTCCCTCCTTCTTTCCCTCACTTTATTTGCAGAGTATGATATCATATGGTCTGGAATATCCCTTTGGTCACCTGTCCCAGCTGTGTCTCCTCCCCAGCATGTCAGTGTGAAAAGCAGAGAAGGCCTTGGCTCTGTGTAAACCCTGCTTGGCAATAACAGAAACATCTCTGTGTGATCAACCCTGTGTTCAGCACAAATCCAAGACAGCCTCATACCAGAGATTGTGAATAAAATTAACTCTACCCCAGGCAAACCTACCTACTATCTGCACAGTTTTATTCAAGATGCAATTTTAATGTTCGTTGTGGGTTGATATTGGCTGGTAGCCAGACACTGAGTTAGCTGCTAAGTCACTCATTCTCAACAGGACACGGGGAGAATTTAATACTGAAAACTCCTGGCTTAAGGTAAAAACTCACTTCGCAGTTACCATCATGGCCCAAAACTACTCAGGCTTATGATTACTAATTTAACTTATTGTCAATTAAAAATAAAGTTGAATAGGGAAAATAAAGTTGAATGGTGGAAACTAGACGTGAACTAAAAACCAGACGTGAACTAAAAGGGAGAAATGCCCTTTATCCCTTTTCCCAGGTCTTCACTCCTTCATCTCCAACTTCTCAACCCGCTTGCGCCTGAGCAAGGATGGGGAATGGGGGCTGCGGTCGGTCCTTAGCAGCTCCTCTCTGCCTCTCCTTCCTCCTCACACTTTTTCCAGGTGCTCCCTGGAACATTCCCAGTGTCCGCAGGGAAGCCCCATTCCCGCCGGGGTCTCTGTCAGGCCGCAGGGCCATCCCTGCCGGGTGTCTCCTGTCCCGTCCCTGCTCCCGCTGTCCCCTCGGGGCTCGCAGCGCTGTTTCTCGCACGGTTCCCCTGGCTCAGCCCTGGCTGCCGGGCAGCGTTTTGCCCTCCCTTGGCCAGGCTTTCCCCGGGGCTCTCGCCCGCCCGCCCGTGGCTGAGGGGCTCAGCCGTG
>JAHLSL010000006.1:14221899-14349700 GCA_025920805.1 Petroica traversi | reverse complement strand
AGATAGATAGATAGATAGATAGATAGATAGATAGATAGATAGATAGATGGATGGATGTAAACCCCAAATCCACACAAAGATCTATGAATTTCCCATGGTTTTCTTATACACACACGTGCACACACACACTCCCTATAATTTCCTAAACTGAAAATCAATTCTTTAGGAATATTGTTAGATAAATCTAGCCCACATTTAAGATTAGTTTTACTGCTGGGTTTTTTCTTCAACTGACTGTAGAACACTACTGCTTTGTCATTTCTATTTTTCTAAAATCAAGGAACTTTACAGGCATTACTGGTAGTACACTAGATCAAACTGAGAATGTTCACTAGTGCAAAACAAAAACTATGCTCACCAAGTGCTAACCTAGGAGACTTAAAACTTGTAAAATTCATGTCATGGAAAAAGCAATTTACTTCCAATCATATTTGATTAAACAAATGGCTATTTCTTGCCGATTTTTCTAGATATTTTCTGATTTATTGCTTTCTTTTTAAGAGTATGGAATGTAAATATTTTAGTATCAGTTTTCTTGAAAGATCTCTTACATTTGTTTTCCCCAAAATCTCTACTTTGCATCTGCCAAATGGATATCTCCACTAACATTTCAAAAATATTTTTAGTGTCATTATTGTGCATTTTGATCCATTTAATTTTTCCATTAACTGCAATAATAATGGATTAAGTGTATTATTTTATGGTTTTTATGGTCCAAACCCAACTTGTTTGCTGTGCGTATTTTGGCAGGGGTAGAGACATTAAATGTGGCATCTGCCAAGGAGTTAATAAGATTTGAACTCAATTTTTATGTGGTTCTAATGAGTTGCTGCCTTGATACTTATAGGAGTGTCTTGTACAATGAAAATGTTTACTAATTTATTTTGAAGCCTCATTAGATTTACTGATTCACTGCCATGATCCAGAGGAATATGTTCAGGTGTTAATTTCATTTTGAGTCATGTCTTTTTTAGTTGCATAGCCAAACTATATTTAAGAGATGGACTTTCTGAATGAACAAAAAAAACCAAAATTAGGTAGACATCAACACAAATAGAAAGACCAATAAGAATTTTTGTGTACATAAGCATGGTTCAGCATTTCAATTATATTTCAAATTAAAATGTGTGAAAATGAAAAAAAAAGAAAAAGTTAGAGCTGAATGTTAAAAATAAAAAGTAATTAAATAATGAATTTTTAAAATATTTGGTTTATTTCTGAAAAGAAAAAAAGTTTTACCTGAACAATTACTTAAAAATAAATCGCAGAGAAGTTGATTTGAAGCTTAAAAGGAGACCATAATTCTAAAAAAGAGACATCTCCTTCCTAAAGCCAGATTCACTGAGGTGCTTAATCCCTTGCATCATTTTCAGCTCATGATTAGTTCTGCTGCAGTTTAATGACTGCAGAATTATATGAACTGAAGTTTAAACACAGAATTATGTGTATTTTTGGTGAATATAAATCCATCTTTCTGGGGTTTATTTTAAAATAATACCCAAGTAAGACTTTAGAACTAAAGACTTTAATCTCACTCTTCTTTTACACCAAATTAGGAACTTTTTAATAAGGCTTTTCCCTAGAATTTCAGCTGGAAAATTTAGGACACCCTAAAATATATTCTATTTTCTCATGGACTACCAAATCCATCTGTCTTACTGGCACTGTGATATAACATTTTGTTCTCTAATATAAAGTTAATAAGTAAATAGAGTGTGTAAACACTCAAAATAATTCATAGGATTAGTAGGGAACTACTTTTCATAAATGGAAGTGCACTTCAAATGAATTTTCTTAAACCATTCTAAATAAATAACTAAAAGAAACATGGCAGTTAGGAAATCTTTTTCCACAAAATAGTCCACAAATGGTAAGAGGAAAAATATTTCATCTCTAGATAAAGAAATATATTTTCTTTATTTATAGTTTTTTTTCAAATATCCTAATATAGGGTTTGCAACATAATCTTTCTTATTTTTAAACAGGTAGTTATAAAGTGACTTTATTTTTAAGAGTATGACTTAAATTTTTTTTAAAGTAGAAACCCTAATTCTTCATGCTCTAATTATTTTAATGACGATTTTTCCCATTACTACCAGGCTTGCATTTTTGTTTTTCATTTTCAATCACTTTATCTTGCAACAGAGATTTCTTATCTGTTGTTGCACTTAAACTAATAAACTTGTTCGTACGTAGCCTTTAAATTGATTTTTTTTTCCCTCTGCTGATTTTTTATAAAGGAAAGGACTTTACAGATATGGGTTAGACAGATACAGCTGAAAGTTTTTGAGCCTTGGCTGTTTGTATTTTCTAGGCAAATCCACTAAGGCTGCACAGCAAAAAGAACAAAGATAAGAAACTTCCTTTAAAATTTACATACCACACTAAAAAAGTCACAGTGATTTTATTTTTAAAAGGGATGTAATGATAAAAAGTGGGACAAATCAAGAGTCCTGTTCGCATCATAGTTTATAAATTTCACATCAAACAACCAAAAGATAGAATCATTGGGAAAGTAGTTCTGTACTCTCATTTCCTTAATAGAAGCTAAACTTGAAAATAGGAAATATGGCTTTGAATCTTCTCAGGCTGAAAACAGGCTGGATCTCATACTTCCAGCTTCCTGAGGGTATAAAAAAATCTCTGAACTATTATGTAAAAGGTAGGTGCCATGAGCATTGACAAAATGGTTCTTTGAGCAGCCATATTTCAGAACAGATAAAGAACATAGCTCAAGCTTTGTTCCATTACTTGAAATACTAAATTGAAAAAAATTGTGTCTGTGCAGTCCTGATTTAGGCACCTAAGTCTAAGAGAATTACTTGTTTACTCTCTGGCTGTTTTCATCACCGGTTTTGAGACTGTTCTGCTAAGGGTCCAAATTACTTACACTGTAAAGCAAACTCATGAATGTAGCTTCAGGTTTTGCATTATTCTTCATGGACTGGGCAGATAGTGAGACACTTGCAAGTGCCTAAGTCTTTTATTAGCCCTAATTGCTGAGGGTCTTTTGAGGATGTCATTTTATAGCAAAAACAAATTGTTTGTGTCCCTTGGTGACCAGGAAATTTTCTCAAAATTTCCAGTCTCTTTCAGTCTTGCGTGGAAATATTTTTCTATTAGATAAAAGGTTTGTGTTGTTTTGTGAGATTCTGTTTTTTCATTGCCCCCCCCCCCAATCCACCACACATCAGCATCATAAATCTTTTATTGTAAAATCTTCCTGACTTTAAAGCTTAGAACCACTGTCATCACTGGCACTCTTTCTTTCAATTGGATAATTTTCCTTCTCCTTGAAAGCAATATACATACACAAAAATCCTTTAATGACATGTTCTGAAAGCATCTCAGGCAGCACATCATTGATAAATGTCCTTTAAGCAGCTTCTCTGTGCCTGCTGAGGGGCCAGTAAGAGCACTGCCAAGAGATGCCATGGAGGACTCCATAGAATTCATAAGTATTCAGATCCCCTTTAGAGGTGATGACAATTCTGAACATGAACAGAAAGCCCAGGGTAATATTTTTGTTTGTTTTCCCAAACTGGGGAATTTTAATGACAAAATCGCAGTGATGCTTAATGGATTAGTGAAATGCTGATGACTAAGAGTTTAAATAACCAAAGTGCTTTCCATTCTATCTGCTAAAGTTACTCTTTTATTGTTAAGAGATTAGTTCATCTTTTTTGGTGTACAGCTGTTCTTTAAGTTTCAAACTTATGTTGGAAAATATTCCTTTTTAAAAAAATTGTTGGGGAAGATGAAATAGGAAAGCCTTATAGATATGATTGCCTTGCAAGGGATGCTGAAAATATGGAAAGTATAGTCGAGATTGGGATGAGGACAAGCTTTGAGTTGAAAAGTAACTAAAAAGCAATGGTAGAGCTGACTGAAGGTAATCCTCCTTCTTGATAGAACAATACCCTCTGCCTAGGCAGGTCCAAAGGTCAGAACAAACCCTGCCTGCCTGGTAGGAGATTCCCAAAAGCAGTGTTTTTAAGGTTTAAAATATAACCCCATATGGTAATGTAATGATTCTTATAAGTTATTGTCCTGGTTTAGGGCAAATATTTAGGAGGAAACCTCTGGGGGGTCTCCTCTAGGAAGAGGCAATTCCAATCGCCCCTCCCCCTGCCGGTCCGGGAAGAATTTCCTTAGAGAAAAGTGGAAAAAACTATTTATTTAACAAATAGAATATTTACAAGTATAGGGAAGATTTGGATAATATGAAAACAATGAAACCTCTCCTTCCTCTGAAGAGATGGTAGATTCAGAGTCCGTCTGAGTCCGGTTCAGTTCTCCAGTGGGGGGGCCGATTGCCGGGCCCAGCTGTAGGAGTCGGTGAGGAGGGGGGGGGGCCCCCGGGGGTTCCCTGGTGTCCTGGGCCCACGCGATGCCAATCAGTCCCAGGAAGAAGAAAAAAAGAAAAAATTCCCAGCAAAAGAAACAAAGTCTCTCCCTGCAAAAAGCCGGGAAAAATCCGAGGAAAAAAACCCTCTGCTGTGTGCTCGGCCAGCACCCCCACAACCGAGCGAGTAAAAAAAAAAGAAAAGAGATAACGCTGTCTGCTGGAATGCAGCCTCTCCGCTCTCTTGGCCTTGGTTCGTAGTATCCTGCAGACAAACGGCGAGTGGTTTTTTTTTTCCTCCACCTTCACTTTCACTGTCTTCCTTGGACCAACTTAAAGCTGCAGAACTTAATGTCCAGCATAAGCAAGGGGACGATTGGGGATACAAACAGGTCATATGGCTAACCCAGGACAGTTACATGCAAATATTGTAGAGTTTGTAGCTTGTTTCAGATTGGTTAAAGGGAATTAGAATATTCAACAGAGAAGATGATTTATTGTATTGTAAACGGCAAATCACTCTCTTTTTTGCTCTCTCCTTTTACCTCTTTCTCTCTCTTTCTCTGGCCTGCTTTGAGCTGCGTCTTGCAGCTCAGCAGGTCTCTTACACCCACGCTCTTTCACAATAAACTCCTATACTCTAAACCCATCTTTAGAGATCTCTCACTTCTATTTTACCTTCATAACCAAATTCCACAGAGTTAAATCCTACAAAAAATGACATTTGTAGGAAGTGGAAATATAATCACAAACCCAAAATACCCATTACTCTTTTATTTAGTACACACTTTCTTCAAAAGATGTTGAATTCATTACAGAAAGAAAAAAATACATTTCTCCAGGTAAGGTACACCTACACTTATGTTACAACATAGCTGTTGGGAGACAAACCTGGACAAGTTCAAATCCTGCTAGCAGCAAGATTAGGAGAATTTGTAGTGTGGACTAGCAAGTTAACAGCTCTTAGAATTCTCTCTTATGGCCACAGAGCTACAAAGCACTTTAGATAACTAGCTGAATGATAACCTGTTTTCATCTATGCAAGTCCACTGACACAGCAAGGGAACAATCTGATTTATTCTGTAGGGATGTTTCCATTTTGAGACCTATGAAGCTGTCAGATTGGAAACATCCTCACAGAATAAATGAGCTTTAAGGTTGATTTGCTAATTAACTGCCTACTAATAAGTTCTGTGACTTCTAATTCATGCTTTCTAATAGACACTATTATTCCAGCTCTATAGAAATCTAGATTAATATTATAAAATGAAATAAAAATTTTAAAAAGGCACTAATCAGAGTCTCATTTTAGTCTGATTTTTGGGGCTAATGTTACTTAATTGGTCTCATTCTTGAGGGGTTTTACTACAAGTGGTACAAGGTGGTCTTAGGAGAAGGAAAAATGTTTAAAAATTAGGACAAATTTAGGAAACATTGTAGACCCTGGCTAAATGTGAGACCCTAACAGTGCAGGCAGTTTCTGGTTTCCAGAATAGTTCCAATGACTCATCAAGGGTTTGCATCAAACATTTTTTGTAGAGTTAAAGTCTACAGACAAATCTTATCATTCCTGATAATTCAACTTATGCAGATTTTGAAAGATGACTAATCTAAACAGAAACATTCCATATAACCTCTGAGTCCAAAAAGAAACACATAATAGATAGAGTACAAAACACAAAAATAGTAGGTGACCAATCTTTTAAAGCACTCTGTAAGAGAAACCTGCATAGGAATTGATGGCCAATGAATGCATACCTTCCCAGGTGTAGGAAATAAAGTGCAAGACCAGAGAATTTATCCCTTTTAAAGAAAAACGCAATATGTTTGATAACTTTTCTAAGCATGTAGTTCAAGTTGATTTCTGAACATTTTAGTGCAAGTAGAATTTCAGTAGATATTGAATGTTACGCTACTTATGAATGTTAAACTACTTAATATAGAAATAGACATTTATCACATACATATTCAGTGCCCAGTGGAATGTGGCCATCTGTAAAACTGTCTCGACCAAAGCCAGTAGATTTTATCATTGGTTCTTTGGGCTTGAGAGGCTACAAGCATAAAGGAAATTAAAAGGATAAAAAAAAAATAAAAAAATAACAAGTGGTACTAGAACTGAAAACAAAAAATTCAAGTGATATTAAAATGCAAACAAAAAAATTAAAAATTAATGATACTATTATTTTAAGCAGTTGTAATTATGACCACTTATAGGGGTTTTTCACTTTATTTATAATAGTTAAATATGGTTTGATTATCAGACTGAGATTTTTAAAATAACCTCTGACAGATATCTAATTCCCATTCAATTCACTAAAGCTTGATGGAATCATTTCAAGTAATGTATGTTACCCTGGTGATCCATGGCCTGTGCAATACAAGCTAAAACAACCTCCTGATGTTTCCTGATGTTCCAATCCAGTGGTCCATGCTGGGCATAATGGGTATAAAACAACATTTTCTCAAACCTCACTTCTGTCTTTTTCATGCACAATTTCTGTGACAGACACATCATGCTATGAAGTAAACACTCCTAAGCCATAATGTAAGCATTATTTTCTTCTTCTTCAAAAGCAGTGCAAACAGAAAAGCAACAAGATGTACAAAAAATAAATTCTGATTTTGTTGGTGTGCCTACCTCAACTTATGTTCATGTTGGTGTAATGAGCTTCTGAGCCTCTATTGGAATCTGATTGTGTTATTGAGTGCTTTTTTGAAAAACAGAAATGCCAAAAAAGTTAGGTACTTCTTTGCTCATAAGCATTCCCCAGAACCGATTTCTGAAAACCACTGCACACAACACCTGACAGGTGTATTCCAGTATTTTTATAGTGAATAATGAAGATTTGTTTCACTTGCATGAAATAGATTGTTATCTGGCTTTAGAGGAGGGATACAAGTTTAAACCAAACTTTTATACAAAATGGGTAGCAGAATAACAAATTGTTCTCAGGTTTGAGGTTTACTTTCTTTTTCCTGTTAGAGAGAGATTCACTCTATTAAATATTCTGCATTTTCTTCTCTGTTTTCCCTTTTTTATGTTGTGAGCTTTTCTTAAGGTGCTTAGGGTTTTTTTGTGATTTGTTCTTTTTCTCTTTGTTGTCGTTGTAGTTGTTTGTTTGTTGGGGTAGTTCTGTTTTGTTTTGGGTTTTTTAATCTTCTTTAACTCCTACATTTCTCAATTTATTTCCCAGCAAACTTTTTTTTTGGCTACCACTGTTATTTTCTGACTATTCCTACTACACTTAATTTCTCCTTCTCCTTCAGGTTTCTGCATTCGTATAGATTGTCCAGTATTTGAAATCTTGTCACAATTTTCTCTTGAACCATTTTACTGTCTTTCACTTTTGAATATTTCTAGTCTTCTAAGATGCTTTTCCAATATTTTCTTCTTGATATATTTTTATTCAAGGTGCTATTAAAATGGATTTGTTGTATTTGTCTCCTGGACAAATTTTAACATTGCTACTAGTTGATGTATCTAAGTATTCAGAAAAGTGAAATAATTAAGAAGATCCAGATATGATGGAAAGAGGTATGAAATTCACTTACTGTAAAATTTATTTTCTGTAAGGATTAATCATCCTCCTGTAAAAAATGCTATAGTAATACAATTGCAGTGACTAATTTTTAATCGTGTATTGAATTTTCTTATTTTGCCTCACCCTCCTAGTTTTTAATTTATGGAAGTAATAGTATTTTTTCAACAGATTTCCCTATGACAGTTACTGCTTTCTAAAATTTTAAGAACAGTTTGCCCCTTAGAGACATTTTGACAAGCTATGTATTTTAAAATTGCTTCTAGATTCCTACTATATCCACATTTATATTGTGCTGTTTTTTTCACCTGAGAATTTTGAGGTCTGAATCTTTTTGGACATGGCAAGATATAAAGAACACTTTGTGTTTAATTACAGGTGTTATGACAAAGGAAAACCTTCCTAAATTATGGGAGGTTTATATTCTATTGGTAGAATGTAATTAAACCTAACAAAGCTGCCACTTACTAATTCATTAACCCCACTCTTCTCTTAAATTTTCACCAAAGATTTTGAATTCCAAAAATCCAGCAAGCTGAAAGTTAAGACATTCTGAGTCCACCACTCTCTTCTGTGAAAATTTTATAAAGAACTTCATACAGCCAATAGTCTTTCTCAGGAACTGAG
Organism: Petroica traversi; assembly: GCA_025920805.1. NCBI lineage: Eukaryota > Metazoa > Chordata > Aves > Passeriformes > Petroicidae > Petroica > Petroica traversi. Next base: position 14,341,186 of record JAHLSL010000006.1, on the reverse strand, counting down.
ATCCATGGCTTTAAAGTTCTGTATCTGTTGCATGTAGAATACTGTTCTTTACACCAAATACTCATATTTTTACAAGGAGAATAATGATTACCTATTTCACTTCCATTGGGACCAAAAGTAAGGGTCAAGGGTCTATATTTTGATCCCTTGGCTTAGCTTTGTAAAGTGCAAGATATCTAGTAATTAACTTTATTATGACTCAAGTGCAAATTGCTTCCAGAATTTAAATGGGGAATTAATTTTCAAGACAGCAATTTTTGAAAATCGGGGAGGTGATTATATTAATATTTTGGCATCTAAATATCTTTGCAAGGGCAGTGCTCAAACACAGGTTTGTAAGTTATGATCAAATTTATTTATATCTTTGGTGATTAATGTGTATTTAAATGTTTTGCTGAATATTGATTTTAGCATGTACTAAACTGCTTGGTTGAACTTGGGTCAACTTGAAGCATTTTAGCTATATGCTAAATTAAGTGGGCTTATTAATTTAGCTTCCGCACTTAAAAAACTGAAAAATTGCAGCTGCTACCTATAGGTAGGTGCAGAGAATTTCATTTTTATTGCTAATGTTGTCAGTAAATAAATTTTTAAAAACCTGTAATTTTATGAATAGAGTTTTTTACTCTGATTTCTCCAAGAAAATGCTTAGGAACAAAGTATCCAAACTCACTAAGACTCTTTAGCAGAAACATTGGAAAATATTGTGTTCGAAGTAAAACATTAGTATCTTAGTGAAACTTCCATTTCTTAGTCTATTAAAAGTGAATTAACTCACATTTAAGTGGTCTATCTACATTGACATATATTGATATGAGATTGAATGCAAGTATATACTGTTTATAATTCTTGGTTGTTTTGGGAGGGTGTTTTTTTCAGTTCAGCAATTTCTTTCCTTGGCATAGCCCATTATATACATTTTTTTGCATATTTACTGAATAACTTTTCTGAAATTATCAGCTGATTGTAAGTTTTTTGAAATTGCATTTACTATTAAACATATCTTTATTATTCAGCATTAACATTGTGAGTAGCAGAAAGTTGGCAATATTGCACATCACTTGCATCCAGAATCCTAATTATGGGGTGATATACAAAGCCTGCCACTTAGAAGGTCAGGCAATAGAGGTACTTTTGTCTGTAATACAAAAGCTTAGTTCTGATTGTATTTAAAAGAAAAATTATTCAGAACATTTGTGTTTTTACTGGCTTTTCTCAATAGATGCTAGTCATACTGTTATTTAAGGCAACTAATTATTTTCTCAAATAGGTCATACCTGTATTTTTGTCATTGATAATAAATAACAGATAATAAACACATTGTTGGGTATCTTTTCAGTGCTAGATATACATGCAGCTGAGGTTTTTAATAAACAATGGAATAAACAAAAAGAGCTCAAACATCCCAAACAAGGCATAATAGTAGTAATAATGTTGTTCTTCATGTGACGTTTCTTTCTAAAGATTTTCAAACCACTGTGTGAACTTTGCCTATAACATTGGAACAAGCACTGGAACAATCACATCTGGTTTATTAGAATCTAAATATGTAAGTGGATATCATCACTAGTATTAATTTATTCTTTGTGTAGCACAGCAGTGATGGGTTACATGGTTTTTTTGAGGAAGGTTGTAAGAAACATTTCCAACACTTTTCTTTTTCTGAGTTCAAATGCTATTTCTTGAGACTAAAAAAACTTCTAACATTTGTAACTACCAAGAACTCTAATCTGGAGTCAGAACTTGAAAGTTTATCTTTGAGATATGATGATGCTTATTTAAAGTGTTGTATAAACTTAGCCTACACTCACATTGTAAATAAACTGTGAAATCAGTCCATGTGTGTTACAGAAACCCATGTCAGCACTTCATAAGATTTAGAGAAAATACAGTATGTTTCTGTACATCCCTAGTACACCTCCACACATCTGCTCTGCTGCTGGCCTGTTCCCTTCTGCGGGGTTTTTGGAACTTGCAAATGTTCATGTTACTTCCTTCCTTCCCAAAGCCCTGAGCTAATGAAATAATGTAGAAACAGCTAGCTCAAAATTTCTGTCTGAGCTGAGGACACAGAGAGCTTTTCCCAATGACCAGGCTCAGGTATGTTTCCTGGCCAGATCACAGACGTAGGGATAAACAGAGGAAAACACCAGAATTCCCCTAATTCTCCTCTTGTTTTTCATGGCTTTCTTGAGGAGTAAATTCAAGTGTACATGTCCGTAGGTGGTGTCATTTCCATCCAGCTGGAGTCTTCTGCATCACTGGGACTGGGAAAACAAACTGAATCTCTGATTTTCAGTAAGCAGAAAGACTGAAAAATTATCACTTTCTGAAATTCTGATCCCAAAGCATCATCCTCTAGTATATAACATCAGTACCCATTAGCAATATCTCCATATGATTTATTTGAAGAACAAAACAAATAATTAATTAGTATATTTTATATCAATGTTAAATTAAAACCTTGGTTTCCCTTTCCTAACGTATTGATTTTGCACAGCCTGGTTTTTGGTCGTGGGGGGCATGGGGGGTGGAGGGGTGGAGGTGAGCAACAGAAGTGGCTTCTGTGAGAAGATGCTAGAAGCTTCCACCATATCCAGCAGAGACAATCCCTGATGGCTCTGAAGATGGACATGCTGCTGTCCAAGGCTGGGCCACTGAGAGAAGTTGGTAATGCCTCTGTGATGACACATTTAAGAAGAAAATCAAAATCACACAGTTTTTCCTTTTCGTCAGAGTAGAGGAGGAGCTGAGAACATGAGAGGGGAAACAACACGGAGACACCATGGTCCATACAGGATGGGGAGGAGGTGCTTCAGGTGCCAGAGCTAAGATTCCTCTGCAGGCTGTGGTGAGGACCGTGGTGAAGTACCTCTGCCCCTGCAGCCCATGGGAATCCAAGGAGAATGCAGAGATCCACCTGTAGCCCATGGGGATCCACAGGGGATGCAGAGATCCCAGAGCCCGTGGGGGAGGTGCCCATGCTGGAGCAGGCTGTGATCCTGGGGGAGACACAGTGGAGAGAGGGCCCCAGGCTGGAGCAGTCTGTCCTTGGAGTACTGCACCCTGTAGAAAGAGAGACATATGCCACAGCAGATTTAGGAGGACTGTGTGCCCATGGGAAGGACTCCCATTGCAGCAGGTGCAGTATGGCTGCTGCTCATGAGAGTGGACCCACATCAGAGAATTTCACAGAGAACTCTCTCCCATGGGAGGGACCCTATGGCCTCACAGGGGAAGAACTCCTGTCCTGGAGCAGCAGAAGAAAATCTTTGTGATGAGCTAACCCAAAAAACCCCATACCCTCTCTCCCTGCGCTGTTGGTGGGAGGGAGGGAGGGGCTGGGGGGAAATGATGTTTTAAGGGCTTAATTTATTCCACATTATCCTCCTCTAATTCTGTTAGTAATAAATTCACTTGGCAACCTTAAGTTCAGCCTGTTTTGCCCTTGAAGGGTTTTCCCAGTCCTTATTCCAACTCATGAACCCTTTGTTAATTTTTTTTCTCTCCTTTGCCCAGCTGTGGCCAGGAGGAATGAGCAAGCGACTCTGGTGGGTGCCTGGTGCTGGGTCAGTGCCTTTTGAGGCAGGAGTGTTTGTAAGTGAAGAATTCTTGTTTTGAATGATTAACTCACTCTTGAGTTTCTACAAATTTTCATGAAAATTCAGAGAATTCACAAATACTGAAATTTCAGACATGGGCAAAACCTCACTTCAAAATTATTTTGCCCTGCAAAGCATGGTCTTGCATTTTCCTGATCTCCACTGTTCTTTCTTTCTCTGGTGATCATGAGTATTGCTACAGCATCTGCCTTAAGCAGAAAGGATCAGCCTTCCAGGCCCTTCAGCAAGTGGAGTTCCTTGCTGGTGGTGCCAGTGTGCTGTTATTCTTATAATTTTATAAAGCACCAAAGGCTTTCTTCTGTTCATTCGTTTACAGCTAAAGTTTGAGAGCTCCACTTCAGCTTTTACTTGCCCCCATTCACTAAACCTGCTACTGTGTAAGTTTCTTAAATCTCAACAATGTGAGATATTCACAGAGTAAAACTGAAAAAGTTTAGGCAGTAGTGCCTTAACCTTTAGATTATTGTTATTGCAGCTAACACCAGTTCATGACAGAACAAATACAGTTAAGTCTCAATATGCTGCACTGAGAGGTTAAAACAAGTCCAGTGGAATATTAGTAATAATGGTAGCAGTAGTAAGAACAAAAATTCTTATTTCTTTCAGATGCAGAGCTGATGTTGAAATCACACCTTAAATCTAAGACAATATTAGAGATACCCTGAGGGGAAAGTAAAATTTATTCTGAAATGCACACATTTGCAGATCATAACAGATAATAATGAATTAGGACAAATAGAGGAGTTCATCCTGTTACAGCTAACTGAAAATATTTCTTTAAATGCAATTAATGCATTCAAAAATAGCCATTTTAAAAACATAACATAATAAATAATAATTAATAAAAATAAGTAATAAAAAATAATTTTACATTTTTAAAAATTAGATAAGCTAGAAGAAAACACACTAAATAGAATAAATAAACAATTATAGAAAAAAGTGTTTTGAAGACATTGGAGAAATTACTAGAAGTGAGAGAAAATGTTATATACCTTATCTGTAGTTGCTAACAAATTTATTTCTTTTTAATTTAATCAAGAAAATTCCTTGCAATCTTTTACTTTAGAAGTTTATGTTGGTCTATGCTCCTAGTCTCACAGAAAGTCAGGTAGGTTCTGCTCAGAGAAATTTTTGCAGGACTTATGACTTATCTTTAACCAAGGAGCCAATAGCTTACTATTTATGATCAAAGAATTTTGTGTGCATATACCTAACTCTACTATGCCAGAAAACCAAGGGAACACTTTTCGTCTCATACACAAGTAACTTTTGAGGTCATCAGCATGCATGAGCTTCATTGTGAGCCAGCTGCTGAAACAGACAGCATTGCACGTTGCTACATTTTATAATTCCCTCCAGCAATTGTGGTGAAGAAAATGGTCTGAGTTAGGTAAGCATTGGGAGAATCAAATAAAAGTATACAGGACTGAAATTAATAAGCCTTATAGTTGTCACTGACTTTGTTTATTAGAGTGCATAGCCATAACATTTATTATTTGCTTATATGCAGGATTTATGCACTAGTCACACTTGCATTGGTAGATAACAAAAACAAATGTCTACAGAATTTCATTGTTTACCTGCTTGCTTTTTAAGAGTATTGATCTTCAGGCTCATAGCTAAAGTCATTGGTCATTATCTATTTATCTAGCTAGAGAAACACATGCACAAAGTATTCTGGCAAATATCCAGATGAGATAAACCAAATATCTAATACCCTACAAGATTGTTTAATATCTGAAAAATGCCTTATTTTGGATAAAGAAAACCTCTCAAGTAAGTGGGATTGAATGAGGATTGGATGTATGGTAAGGGGGTCAGGAGAAAAGTTTAGCACAAACATTTCATTTGCAGTCACTTCTGAAAGATCTTTTATCATGACTGTTTTCAACTTCTCTGCATTAATAAAATATACTCATTTAGAATATATCTCTCCTGAATATGATCTCTACAGACAAAGATTTATGGCATTTAATATATTTTGAAGCTATCCCATAAAAAGCAATCCATCTTTCTAAAAACATGTTTATGTAAAAATTAAAGCTAGAGAAGTAATTTCCCACACTTGCAAGACAAAGTCATCTCTGCCCCATTATACAAAAGCAATTTATTTCTATGGACCAGAACAAACAACCTCACAGGATTCTCACAAGTCTATTTCTAATGAAATTATTAGCAAGATAGAAATAGAATTCAGATGGTAATCAAGGAACAACTACATACTTGTCAACAGAGTATTGATGAAAATGTAACTTTTGCTTATTCAGGACCTTTAAAAGCTACTAGATATTTCTAAAAAGCATTTGGATATTTATGAGGCATAAACGTCTCCTCAGCTTGCCATTTCTCTGCATTTTTCTGACCCAGAAATAAAAATAATTCTTGTAGGCTTTAAATGTTCACTCTAAGTGAGGAAGAATGGGTTATCTGATGAAACAAAGTGCAGACATGCCAATATTAGTTCCTAATAAAGGTAACACAGTCAGAGAGGCATCATGACATGTAATGACCTCCTCAGTGTTGAGCTGGAGAGATATTTTCATGTATACTGCATCTGTAATCTCAGTTTGAGCAGAATCCTCATTCAAGTAGGAATTTGACCTCTTCTACCATCACATCCAATATTTGGGCAAGTACCTCATAATGAATTAGGAGTTAATTTCTGTAATTTGTGATCCTCTTTGATGCTATAAGCTAAATTTGTCCCTGTGTTCCTTGGAAACTAGTCACTCATCCATAAATTGGAAAGCCATCCCAAGTGCTGGGCAGCAGAAGACAACAAAATCCTGCAGAGCCAGCATGGGTCTGAGCTGCCAAACTATATGACTCCAGCCAAAGGTGTCTCAGTTGAGCTTTCCCAGAGGCCCCTCTTTAAACTCAGCATAGGTTTTGACTATGCAGTTGTGCAATACCGCTCTTGCAGTTCTTTCCACTTCATAATAGTGACAGAACCTAGGAGTAGGAAAGTATAAAGATGTTTCCAGATATAAAATGCTCCTTCCATCACTCAAAGTTGTCTTCCAAAATCACCTATTCCTTTGTGGAAGCAATGCTGGCATCCTTAGGAAAAGGTTTTAAAACCTGCCCTGTAAAAGCCCTTTAGAAAGGGCAGAGATACTTTAGACAAGCAGATATATAATATAAGTAGACGCTTCCTTCTGCTCCAAAGGGCTCTCAGATTTTATTTGTCCCTTCTTTTTCTGTCTTAATTCTACATTTTCCTCCTTCTTCATCAATCTGTGCTCCATCCTTTATTCTCCAACTGTAAGAGGATGAAGCAGAAGAAGCTCAAAACAATTGCCTATTAATTGCTGTTTAAAGTTCCCTGTCACAGAGGGTTACCCACATTCTTCCCCTTCACTATCAGAATCTGCAGCATGAGAGTGCAGAAATCTGCTGGACTTTCAGTTGTCTGTGCAGCAGTGGAACAACACCTAACCCCTTCTGATCACATGAATAAGTTTTTAATCATTTTGGCATGGAATTTAATGACTGAGGTTAAACCCAAGATAGGACAATTAATGAGCATATACAAGTTAAATTTTATCCAGTCTCTATTATACTAATCCTGTTCTTAGCCTCTAGGTAAAATATAGTACAAGGTACAACACTATGACTGTATGCAACTATTCAAAGCCTTTCTCCAAGCTATTGTTTCTCTTGAAATTTCAAGATGATGTGACTATTAAAGCATCACTTTTTCTCCACGGAAGAAATAAAAACAGTCAGTAAGTACTGGCCTAACAATACACTGGCAATAAAACTGAGTTCCAGTCTTGATTCCTTAGCTGACAGGGTCATTGATTACCTACTATCTCCATTCCCGAGAATTTTCCTGGCTTAGAAGAGGCTTTAAATTAAGGATTTTAACTGAAAACATGTGCTGCTCATTAGCTCAGCTAGTGGCACACCTGTGCTGTTCTCCTGTTTTTTAACAGGCTTTTTCTTAGGCCAGGCTCCTAGATACTATATTTGTTGTTACTGCACTGGCTAGAGGATTTATGTACTTTTACTGGCCTTTCTATCCTATATTTTAAGGACAATAGAGAGGACTGACTTGAGAAATAGAAGCAAAGGGATTTTAACCTAAAATATGGGGAAAATGAATTGTTTGTGACGAAGTTAATGCTCAAGATTGCTAGTTTTTTGGGAGTTCTTTTTTTTGTTGTTGTTGTTGTTGTTTTTAAATTAGCATCTCCTTCTAAAGATTTGTGAAAATTTGACTAGAAGTTGTACTTTTTAGTTTTTCCTGAAATTGGATGGATTGAAGAGACCTGTTTTGCTTTGTAGTGCCTAATGTGCCAGCATCTTTTAACTAGGCTTTTTTGCCTTGAAATGTAGATGCTGATATTTTATACTTGCCTATGGTCTGATTGCTCATGCTTTGAAAGTAACATGACACATTCATCTTTTCTGTCTTCAAAGCTTGGAGCCTGAAACCTAGCTATAAATGTCATCTAGTCAGTGAATAAGTAGTTCTAGATGTTGACTTATCCTGTTCTGAATAAGGTGTTAAGACTGACAGCTGTTGATTGTGTACAAATAATTGAAGTGAGATACATTATTTACAGAAAATGAGTCTGTGAATTCGATGTAAGGCATCCATATACTACAACTAGAGAACTAAAAGTATCTGTAAAATGAAGAAAGCTGGTGAAGGAATCTGGCTTGTTCCATCTCTGACTTCTGCCTATTCACTGAGGCATTGAAAGGCTCGATATAACTTGCTTCTTCTCAAACATGTTTTGTTTAGGAGTAATCGGGGAGGAATAATATCTTCCTATAAAACTGCTTTTGGCTAATCCTTTTCAGGAATAAAAGGAATCTTTTAGTGAGATAACAAATGGTGTGTTGATTCTGCCTGTCATTCAGCAGTAATGCCTAGTTGCTTTTGAACCCTTGTTAGGCTATAATTAGCTTCCATCTTTTATGGCAATTCTCTTCAGGGGGCTGAGAGAGAATGGTGAATACCTCAAACTAATGAAATTGGTTTCTTTTTCTTCCTCAGGGTACTTCTTGAATTTTGAAAACTGAGTTTGCTAGAACATTCAGGAAAAAACTTTCCATGAGGATGATCTTTTAGTGCTTACAGGGTTTTTGCAGTAGTTGACGGCTACATTTAGGGTTGGAATCATAAACCAGTGAGAGGTCATAACATAAAGTCAGACTTTATTTACTTAATTGAGACTACAGACTTTCTTACTTGAGAAAATAACCATAAGAATCAGACATGATCAGGTGCAACTATTCTGCTGAACAGAAAGTCTTTTTAAATAATAAAGCTGATCTTCATATAATGATAGCATTGTTTCAAGGGCTGGAGATAAAACTGTTCAAACTGGACAGGGAGGCAAGGTCCAGTGATCTGTGAAGATATGCACACCTGGCTGGAGTCCCGCACATCTTACTTTTTTTCTGCTCAGTTCCATGTCGGTAAAATGGGGCAGATATTTTTTTCAACTCATGAAATTTTATAGCCATTACTCTTTTTTGTTTGTTTGTTTGTGGGGGTTTTTGTTTGTGATTTTTGTTTTTGTGAACTACTTGGATATCAGAATAATGAGTGCTATAGAGAAATCTATTAAGGGAATTAATAATTCTGTCTTCATGGCAGAGCCTGAACAGCAGGTAGTAAATAAAATTTGAGGTCAGAAAATGACTGGTGAATAGGAAGGAAAATATTGACTAGTCAGCCTGGAAACATTTATTGTCCTTTCTGATTTTATAATTTAAGCAGGAATCTTGTGGAAAATAAGTTGTTTGTAATTTAAAATTGAATCATAACATACATGTTGTAGGGAAAAAAGGATTAAAAGGTATCTGATGTTGTTGAAGTTCTGAATCTTTGTGATTCTGTGTCCTTTATGGAGAGCGAGTTGGATTAGTAATAATAATTTACTTCTGCATTTAAGTGATGTGCTGCAGTGGGAAAATAAAATTAAAAGTTAAATCTCCTGGGAAGAGGAAGACAGACTCTGCATATGGCTTGAAGTACTGATCAGTTTGCATCAAGAAAGTAATTTTTGTAAAGAATATCCTCATCATTGCAATTCATATTGCCCTGCTGCACAGCTCTTGGATCTGAAAGCAGTCAGGAAAGCATAGTTTGACAGAGTGGAACAATGCTGTGACAACAACAAGACCAGGTGCCTTTGTTCAAACTCATGGAAAGTGACTGACTGATGGGTAACATGAGTAATCTGCTGCTAGGTGTTCACTCGTGTTTGTCTGTGGCAACAAAAGCACAGCTGTTCAGCTTGAGCTGGGTGCCTTGGCAAGGCTTCTTTGTACGGTTTTGTACAGCCTTTGAAATACTTGAGATAGATTTGTATACATGTGCGTTGCAATGTGGACTTAATGGCCTATTTCTCTTGTCAAATGCTCCCATAAATAAATATAGTGAGTAATTTACTTGGTTGCTATAATCGACCTTATTGTAGGAAAAGCATGGAGCTGAAATCTTACTTGCAGATATTACAGGTATATGCATATTGCTAGGGGCTCTCTAAAATCCAGGCTCTGTCCTGTGCCCTGGCATTCAAAAGTGTTTCTGGCCTCTGTTCCCAGGGACAAGTTTTCAAATATGACTTCAGATCAAAGGTGTAATCTTTCTGCAGTAACTACGCACTTGAAAATATTACTGAGTTCATAAAATAAAATATGAGAGCAATATAGGAAAAAAGAGACCTGTTTTACATAAATTAATCATTTGATTGTGTATTTGTCTAGATATGTGTTTTATCAGGGAAACTAGAACTATTTAAGTACTTAATTGTTATTTTCTATTTTATTCTTTGGGCAGAGAAATTATTTTGGCCAACTAACTTGTTGCTAAATCTCTTACTTCTGCTTCCTGAAGTACTATTCAGTTATCATCTTCCCTTTCAAAAATTCATCTGATTCCCACTTTAACCATTATTCTACCCCTGCTGCTGTCTGAGGTGGACAAACATATTTTCTGGTTAACCTTCATGTAAGCCACTCACAAAGATGAGGGCACATGATGCCTGAGAAACATCTCTAGATTTATGATGAGGCTTTCTGGGTTTTCCACTGCTCCAACTGACTGCATTCTAAATGTCCAAAACTGTGTTGACATTAACACTGTAACAAAGACTTTGAAGGCTATTATTTGCAGGCAAGATCTTTCAAAATAACAGGCTAATTTCAAAGCTTAGGCTGAGACATCTTGAGACATCGTATTTTCAAATCAAACTTCTTGTGCATACAGTGAAAATTCACACATTTTCAGCTAAACACTTCAAATTGCTATCTTGGTTTTCAAAAATTCTATAAAATTAAAACAAAATCTAGATCTTAGACTGGTAAGATCTACAAATTATGAGCTTCCAGTTTCAGAAATTGGTTTTATATATATAGCGTGAAGTGACTAGAGAGTTATTTTTAGTCTAATAAACTGTATGGAAGAGGAAAACTGTGGAGGACTATGGATTAGTTATTTTGTCTTAAGGAATGGCGATCAAGAGGCAGAAAACTGTGTACCTCACTGAGGAGGAAAATGTTGGTGTAGGACTCTTTAGAGTGCACTATTTCTGCGTGTTTATGCTGCTATGGAGAGAAGTGTGACTTTACATATATATCTGTAAATAAATTAATTACCCTCAGATTCACCTGGTTAATTTTCTTCCACAGTTTTGTGTCCAAATCAGGCTAACTTAAAAGCCTATCATTTTTGTATTAGGGGTAATTACTAGGAAAAAAACTCAATATGCTCAAAACAGTAAAGCTGTCAAGCCAAGCAGTAAAAGGCCAGAAAACTCTAAAAAGCAATGTTGCATCATGCAACTAATAATAATTCCCTCTTGTTACGAGTATATATTATGATAGAGTCGATGACAATATCACAGCTAGTATTTTTGAGCTCTTTACTTTTCCATTGGACGGATTTTTATATTCTGCACAGGTGTGCAGAGCTGCTAAGGACTATAAACTGCACACTTCAACAGACTTGTTTTTTCTAAATGGGAAAAATAGTGGCACCCAGTTTCATTGTTAGACATGACTGACTGATTTTTGTCTTAAGCTTCCTGAAATACCTTACCTGAAGAATATTGCCAACGTGGAAAATTCCACCAGCAATTTCACCAGAAAAAAACATCTGAAAACAGGATACCAGTATTGTCTAGTGAACCTCTTTAAGAGGACAGATAACATGATAGCTGAATGTACTGAAAACAGAAATGCAGATACAGTCACTGTAATGAAACTAACTGTAGAATAGAAAGACAGTGAAAAAAAAAAAAATAGTTTCTATCTAGACTAACCCAACCAGGAATAATGAGCAGGTTGTTTCAGTGAAGATTTTTAACTGATGTTACCTATCCAGTGTCTTTAAATCATTTCTACATGCAAAATACAACAGCACCCTAGGATGAGTATATAGAAAATTGCTGGTTCCTTCTTCAGAAGCTACACTCCTTTCTGTTCATTCTGTGAGGTTTCCTAAACATTCATTTAAATAAAGAGCAACTTTACCTCAACTATCCCTCCTGGACATCCTAAAAAGAGAGTAGCAAAGCAATATATTTTGTGTGAAGAGAGCTAAGCAACTGAAATGCAGAGTTGAAGTAGGAAGCTGCCAGAAAACACTATATTAAAGAAATAACCTATCATTATAGGCTGACTAATAGTCTCTCACTTGGTTCTATACCACCCACAATATTATATATGCTCATAGGCAAGGAAGAAAAGAGTCTTAATCTGTATCCAGATGCACAGTTTGATTTAAATAGCACATAATCCATCATTGTTTGTACTTGTGTTCATGAAAGAAAGAGGAGGGGTTAGAAGAAATAATGTCACCTGTTGCTTGCTGGATAGGAAAGTAGGATATTTTGTATATGTTGTCTCAGGTTTTTCTAGCCAAAACCTATCTCTTTCCTGAAGCAGAGAAGATATCCTCATTTCATCTCAAGATCCCTTCCCTTCCCAGCAATTTGAATATTGCCAGTGTCAATGCAACTATAAATTTTTGAACCGCTTTGGAAGGGTATGTTTTTAAGCCAATCTCTACTAATTTTGAATAGTTCTTAAGTCTGATACTTTTTTCCCTTTTATGTACCCATTCAGATTTCTATTTCCAAGAGAACAGTTTCTTTTGTGGTTTTTTTCCCTACTATTGCTAATCCAAAGGTAAAAAGAGCAACTATTCTGTGTGTTAAGATGATCATTCTAAGGGGAAGTTGATCTTACTTTTTATTTTGTTGTTTCTTTCTTTGCTTAATAAAATCTCAACTTTGAACAGCAATCTCATACTCCAAAATGGATACTTCTAAGGTCAGATTTTAAGGGAAAACCATATGAGACTTCAGCTATCCAGGAGTCACTGAGGAAGCTGATTGAATGAGCTGAAGTGCATTCACATTCCTCTATTTGAAAATTTTGCAGGATTCTTCAGGTTTTTTAAAGAGATTTAATATCTTGATGCCACGTTGAATATTGTCTTTAAAGGATGAAACTTAAAATAATCAAGAGTCGTGTTTATGGAAGTTATTTTGGTAGCAGGAGTTTACCTATGCTTAAGCAACACAAGAGATTAAACATGAATAACTTTTTGGATATGCTATATATCTTGGATTATTTCTTTAAGTTTGCTTTTTTTCTTTTTTTTCTTTTTTTTCTCCCAGTCCCAGGACATTGGGATTTCTGGGATTTAGGTAGGCAGTGACTACCACTCCAGTGGAGATTGAGCTGACTCAAAGGAATACCATCTCCTGCTGCTTTATTTTCCTACTGCTTAGTTATTATTAAAGTTAACTAGGCAAGAATAGAAACCCCATAGGAAAGCCCAGCTAGAAGCTGATTTTTCTTTGTCAGTTCAAATTCCTCTGGTTAGAGATTCAGACAGCAATTGCATATCCCATACCTGCTGCTACTTTTCCTTTGCCTGCTAATGAATCCCTGCAAAGAGGCAGTAGCAAATTAATTGATTTCCTGTATGTGTCCCAGCTTTGCTATTGAGTTTAAAAGGAAACCATATAAAAAGGAGTAGAGAGGAGGTTGGCTTGTTGCTTTTTTGATTGCTGTTTCATGCTTTTTGCTAATGTTTGATTTGTTAAAGTTTTAATGACTCCCATTAGGTATTTCAGTTATAAATAGGCACACCGCAGTTTACGAAACTCAAGAGAAGAGGACGAATCGGAGGAGGGCTGATATTTTTTAATTATTACAAAATGTTCAGGGATGGGTCAATTGATAGCTGATAATGAAATTTTAATCATAGCAGTACTTAAGATTAAGATAAAATAATAAGCACTAATAAGAAATGCATTGAGGCTTTTTACATAATTATATCTCTGCAAGAATTTAATTAGGATATAGTATTCTCTTGAAACAAACATGCTGTGTTGGCTTAGATTTATTTGCAGGCATGATCAAAATGGGAGCAATACTGTCTTTTGCAATTTTATATCAATCGATAATGGCTTTGTGCATTGGGTATGCATTATGCCTTAATGAACATGTAGTGTCTGCTGGCCAAGAAGGGACCAAAGAGCCTTGAAATGTGAGATTTTGGCTTCTAGTTGTGTCACTGATACAAGTTCGCCATGCTGCCTAAAAAAAAAGAGTCAACAAAACTAATGGAAAAAAAAACCCAACTCAAACAAACAAATAAAAAAACACCCAAAAAACTACATGGCTCAAGCCACTAGAGAGTTATACTACTCAATTTTTTTACCCAATAACATATGCTTTATTCTGCTCTTCTCTTTCCTGTCCAGATAGAGAATTTAATTTTTAGGATGAGCTTTGAATTAATTTTCCACCAAAAGAAAATCTGATAGGAACCTATGTTCATCACTACCAAATCCCATAGTTTTTAGAGGTGTCATCTTCCTATTTGGAGGAAACTGCATTCCTAGTGTCTCTGAAATCCTGCAGAAAGCAGCAAGATTGAAAGTCATAAGTAAAATATTGAAGGCTTAGAGCAGTTATTGTTTTGCTCTTTTTCAAAATTGTTTCAGGTCTCATCTATTTCAGAAAAAAAGCTGAAGGAGAAACTGTCTGCAAGATTTTTTGATCTTTTTTTTTAAGATCTGAAAAATATTTTAATGTAACTGGCAATATTTATAGGAATGCTTAAAGTAAACAAAAAAAAAATCCTAATCCTTTAGATTAGAAAATATCTTCATACTCCTTACAAAGAAGACAAAAAACTCTAGAAATGTGCTAATTATCCTGTAACTGAAAGAATTCATAATGGAACCAGAGGAACTTATATGTGATCTTATATCAGAGATGACACCAATATCATAACATTTTCAATAACCAAGCTAACATTTTTCTGTTTCTACTAATGAAACTTAAATGAGGTAAAAGACGGCATCTCTGGTTGCTGTTTGATGTCTTTAATACACATATCATAGCAACTTCTGTTCTGTTTGATACTTTTCCAGTGGAAAAACTATGGGAGTAACCTAGAACAGAAAGACATAGCAGAGAAATAGGCACAGGGAGAGGTATAATAAGAAATGCAGCAAGTTGCAGCAGCTTTTCATGGGGAAGAAAAGTTAACAAGCATGAACTGGAGGAAAGATAAAAATGTGGGTGTACAGTAATTTCTGGATCCTGGCATAAAGGAAAATCAAGTAAATGAATTGGTTGGTATTTTTCTGTGGTGAGAAGTGCTCAGAAAACCAAGCTACAATGGATGTGGCAAGGACTAGGACTCTAATACTTCTGGGAGAAGACGGGCTTTCACTTTATGATCTGTTGCCTCCCTGGCTTTGTTAATAGCCTACAAGTAGGGATAAACATTGGGAAGGAGTACCAAATAAGAAGACAGTAATGAGAAAAGAATCAGGAAAATGAAAATAGATCCAATTGCTTTCATGCATTTGTTACTTGTGCAGAAGACTGCTGTTTTGATACCTGCTGTAGTGCTCAATTCTTAGTGCTACGAAGCAGTCTTTCTGGGAATTTTGAGTGCAAGTGCTGTATTGGTTATTCCTAATGTTCTGCAGTTGTGTCCCACAGTTACACCAAGTCTTGATTCCATCTCTGAAATATGACCTACCTAATAAAGCAAAACTTTGCATCCATTCTTTTAAAGTCGGGATACGCAGTAACTACTCAGATATCTTAAAGCAAAACAGAAAAGGGAGTATATGACCAGCTGTTAAATTTATTTTTGCTTCTGGTAGAAATTGTAGAGCACTCAGACAGTTCAAAAATTATGATCTATATATATTCCAGCCATCTCTGTTCATGACAGATAGACATCATGAAAGGTGAGGATGCTTATAAGGGTCTGTGTACTACTTGGCTGTTTAAAATTACTGGGTATATATTGGCCTCTTTTTATTGATTCCATTACAGACAAGCTTCGAATTTAGTAGTTATAAAAGTACAACGATCAGCATGTTTTTGCTTGTTTGTTAAAACAGAGCTCTTTTCAAAGATAGTGTTCTCAAAGCAAAAACTTTTAATTTTATTTTTATTTAAAGATTTTTAGATAGGTTGATAGACAAACTATAAATCTGTTTGGCTGAATAAAAACTTCCAACTACTTCTGGGGTTTTAGAGAAGAATTATTTTAACAAAGTTAGTTCAGAAAATGCTAATAAGAATTTGGCAGTTTTTCTTTTTTTTTTTTTAGCAGTCAGATAATACAAAGACTAGAAGAGCTGAGTGAAAAGTAGATTTACCTCAAGTTCATGAAATGACTTTGAAATCTTAATAATTTCCCCTTCTTTTCTCACTGTCCTTCTTTTTAGCCAATTCCTTCACAAACTCTATGGAGAATCATAGAAAGGCTGGGTTTGGAAAAGACCCTAAAGACCATACAGCTCCAATCCCTCTGACATGACCTGTGACCAGGATCTCTCACTAGACCAGGCTGCTCAGAGCCCCATCCAGCCTGACCTTGAAAACTTCCAGGGGTAGGGCACCTAAACTCTCTAGGCAACCTGTTCCAGTGCCTCACCACATTCACTTTTTCCTAATGTCTAATTTAAACTGCTCTCTTTCATTCTGAATCCCTTTTCCCTTGTCCTGTTACTACATGCTCTTGTAACAATCCTTTTCCCTCTTTCTTGTAGGCCTCCTTCAGGTACTGGAAGGCCACAACTGGGTCAAGCCTTCCCTTCTCCAGGCTTAACAATCTCAATTCCCTAAGCCTTTCCTTATAGAAAAGGTGCTCCATCTCTGTGCTCATCTTTGTGCCCCTCCTCTGCAGGTTGATGTCCTTCCTGTGCTGGGAACCCCAGAGTTGGATACAGCACTCCAGGTGGGGTTTCACAATAGCAGAGTAAAATCAGGATGCAGACTTCATACCTGCCCCACATTTTATACTACTGAAGCATTCTAATTGAAGCTTCCTTTGGGAAATAAAAGGGTAACTTAATCAGTGGAATTATGAAAGTTAAAATCTATATGCTTTTTTCAAGAAAGCTAGAGGGACTGACTTGTACTAATTATTGAATTTTTTATGTACATGTCAGTATGGTTAAATCACTGCCTAGCTATTTTGCTAAGGCAGCAAGCCTAGGCTGTGTTAAATTTCATTCTTTGGAAACCTTAAAACATGAGAGGGCTGTCCCTCCTAATGCGCTTGATGTCTAATTCAGCATGGTGTGCCATGTAAAACACTGAACTGTGAGGCAGAAATGGATTTCTGAGTGAAATTACAAACATTTGAGCAAAAGTACCATCTTGAATAGTCTCTCTGCTGCTCCTTTTCCATGAAAACTGCTGTTCCAGATGCTTTCCTTGAATTGTAAGTAAATGGCTGCTGGTGTAGACAAGTGTTCACCCAGTCAGATACAACTAATGGATGACTGAACAAGCTGTTTCTTATTGCTACTGTGTTGTCATTTGCCATCTCCAGCTGAGGTTACTATTCATGGACGCTTGATAATTTGCACACTAGAGCAGTAGGTAGGGATGTTTACCTGTTAAAGCTGTGGATCAGGCCCAGGATGAAGGTGTTGGAGGCACATTCTATGTGATCTGATTACTGACATATCTAGACCTGCTCCAGTAATCTGCTGTGTGTATGTTAGTTGATAAGAGCTAGTAACCAGGGCTCTTGAATTGACTAATTGTTTTTCTCTAGTACCTATAAATACAAAAAATCAATGTGAACATTATCAGATACAGGATGCTGTAGCTGTATTGGTCAGCAATTTCCTCAAAAATATTCAATAGAGGTTATTGCAGGTTATTGCTCAATTCTTACTGTGAAACTTGATATGTTGAGATACCCAGGTAAGGTTACTTAAAGTCCATAAAGCCAAGCTCCCAAAATGTAAGGAAGAGAACAAAGTCTGCAGGTTTTTTAGCATCTATCCTTGTTGGAAAGGAGAGAAATGTAGCTGATTAATTCCTTGAACCTTGTTTTGTTTTTGGTTTTTTTTTGTGCTCTTGCATATCTCTCACCTCTTGGTGGTTATCTTAAGAAAGAAACAATAATCAACCCATAGAAACAGAAAAATAAATTTGAAAGTTATTATTCCACAAAGATTTTAAAAAGAAAATAAAATTTAAAATGCAGCAAGGTACCCTCAGTAGAGCATGGCTTATCCAATTTTTTCCAAAGTGCAGCACATGTAATGACTGATCTAAGGAACAGATTTTGTATTTGTCAACACAATGAAATGACCCACCAGTACCAAGTGAACAGGCCTGTGCTCTTTAGTTTGGCACTGCTGAATTAAGTAAATTAGGGAAATACTTTTTTTTTTCATGTGGCTGACAGGAAAACATCATGATAGCCTCCCCTCTGTTACTGCATTCTCAGGGCTACAGAAGAGCACCAAGTTTTAGAGATGGAGAACACTTCTAACAAGAAAATTTTTGAACAAGATTCACTTCCCAGTTGAGGCCAACAACCTCTTGTGCTCAAGGTACAGCAGAGGGGTGGACACAAATAGGAGTAAGCAGGGTGTTGTAAGTAGAAATTGAGTGATACATAGAAACATGACCTTTTTTGACATCCAGTAGAACTGTAATGGGAACTTTTATGTCAGGCATAAAATGAATGTGAGGAAATGTCTGTTCAGGAATGCAGATGTCTGTGTTGGAACCAACAACAAAGATGCAGGAAAGGTATTTAGGGGAATAACCAGAGTCCAGGACCTGCACAGGTTTATCTGTGTTTTTTATATTGAGTGCTAGGCAGAGATTTGAAGTCTCAATGTGTGGATGAGATATAAGTGATAATGACAAATTATAATGGTATAAAGATGAGCAGATGATGTAAAGATGAGATTTACTTATATTTGGAACTGAGGAAACTATACAGGAAGGATGAACTGCATCTTTATCATACTGCAGTAAGGTTGATGATACAGATTTAGAAAGGTTATGAGGAATATTGAAACTTCAAAATTGAGGGAAAGCTTGGAGTCACAGAAGATCAGCTGGTTTATACTGATGTGAAGAATGTCCAGTGTAGTCCTGAACAGTCTGAAAGAAATAAATGGCACACAAAAATTAATGGTAAATTAGTTTACCTATAATGCTAATTGATTCATATGTGCAGCTTTAAGTGATGGAGTGAGTGTAAAATTTTAAAGTTATTTTACACCAGCCTAAATTCTGGGGGAATAGAAGAGTTGAAATACGTTTAATTAAGTGGTGCTTGCAAGCAGCCATTTCAGAAGGAGGAAATTCAATGGGACATAGTTTTACCAGGCTACCTATTTCACGGGAATCAAATTAGTTTCACTGATGGGAGGGTGAAAGGCGTAATAGAACAGGTTTTAAAGGAAAAGTAGTATGTAACCCTTGTGACCAGAATTCCTAGATTCTAATAGTAAGATTTTATTGATTATACTGTTTATACCATAGTTAGGAAAAATAATGAACGGAGTGTTAAACAAAATCAGTCAAATTGCAAATTTATGGCAGGTAGAAGAGTGGGAAATTAAAGCTACTGTGTACGGATCAATTCCATTTCTAGATGCAGTAATTGGATGCTTCTGAGACAAACTATGTGTAACAATGGAAAATGTGCCTTTCTGGTTTACACTGAGTGCTGATCAACCCTGTACAGCTGCTTTGTAGTAGCTACCATAGAACAATTAGGTTTAATGTTGTAGCAGGAGCCAATAGGCAAAACAAATCCAGTGTATGCATATTCAATTTTAAGAGTTGGAAATGTATGAAAATGAGAGAATTTTTCAAAAACAAACACCTCCTTAAAGCAGCAGTGCAAGAAAATGCAAGCATCCTAAAGTCAGTTAAAAATCCATTATACAAGAAGACCAAATAAGTTGAGATACAAACAGAAAGCAAGCAAGACTGAAAGGTCAGTGTTTAAAAAAACCAAACAAACAAAACAACAACAACAAAAAAGTTGATAGGAAGGAAAGCAAGAACTGGAAAGTCTACAAAATATGGCATGTGCCATGCTTGGGCTTATATGAAGAAACCCTTTAAATAGTTCAAAACTAAGGAACCAAGTAGGTTGGTGTTTTTGCTTGGTGACGAAAGAGCCAGAGAAGCAGCAGGGAAATAAAGTGAGCTCTTAGCATTGGCCTTTGCTGCTGTAGGTATTGGAGAGATTCCAAATGACCCATGCTTTTTAGGAGACAGAGCAGAAACTCTAGCTCAATTTTCAGTAAATATATGGGTTATATTAGATCTGATAGACAAGTTGCATCTGGTAGGGCTAGGTTGATATTCACCAGAGAACTCTGAAAGAATTCAGATGTGAAATTAGGAGTTCGGGCTGCAGCCCAACATTACAAATCTGAGCTATATGGGAGGAGTGGAATATTGCTGCTGCAATCCTACCTGCAAAAATCCTGCTGCTGCAATCCTACCTGACTCTAGAGGACATCCTGTCAGCTACAGAGCAATGAAACTGGTGTATACATCTAATAAGACAGCAAAAAATGTAATAACAAATATAAGCACATGGATTAATGCTCTCTGGGAGTCACCATGGTTTCTGTAGAGGGATGACCTGCCTCACTAATGATCTGTGTAACACTTCTGTGAATTACTATCATGTGCATAAAGTAAATCCAGTGGAGATAAGGGAAGTAAACTACCATGGGGTGACTGACTAAAACCCTAGGAGTGTAATGTAACCCAATGAATGAACCCCTGCGACAGAAGAATAATCAGCAAGGGTGATGTGCTCATGAAGCCCAGAGTATGATGCAAAGCAGCTGACTTCTGCCTTCACTCAAATGAGACCAGAGAGTGGGTTTTGTTTTAAATGGACAACAGTTGAGTGGCTTGACTGAAGGTGTAAATGTCTCCCTGAGTTAGTCAGATCAGAATGGGGGAAGTGAATTCAAGGCTCAGCCCAACACAGAGTATAAAAACTAGAGAAAGTATTTTGACTAGAGAAACAATTATGAGCTGCTTTCGACCCACACATTCCTTCCTGGTGAGGTGGGATGCCCAGTATTGTGACAGTCAGCAGGTTTTAGAGACAGGACTGGTAATGGGATTGAACTGTATATTGGAATTGCTATATTTTGTGAAGCAAAATTTATTTATATGTTGTGTTTTCAATATATTATGTATCACTCTGCTAAATCAGAAATCCTGTGTGGCATCAAACATCTCCAAGTAAGTAAATTTTATATTAAACATGATCCATTCCATACACAGCATATCTAAAAGAACTTGCTCAGACTCTGTTGAACAATGACATGTGGCTTTAGGGGAAGGCTTTTCTTGTGTTGAAAGTTAGAACAGAAGAAGGGTAGGGCTTAGCAATCACTTTTCAGGGTAAAGGAGGAGCAATGACACCTCAGTCCTGTAGGATTGATGATGACATTGACTTTATTTAACTTCAGTAGAGTCCTAGAAAATACAATGAAGAGTGAAACTTCCAAGCTTGCAGATGATAAGCATTTACCCCTGAAGTAAGCTAAATGTGCTTCCTTACCTCAATGGTAAAGCAGTCTGAAACAGCCATATAAAATAGAAAAAAAAAAAACAACTGCATATGAACTTTCACATAGACTTTTAATATAGACAACTTAACTCCTGAGAGACCTAATTAAACCAAAATAAATTATGCCAAATGCAAAACCAGAAGCTCCAACACAGCAAGGAAAGTTTAGATTGACAGTCCTATGAAACATTTGGTTTGATGCGCTGTTTAACGTTCCTATAACAATTCTCAAAACCAGGGTGGTTTGAGGGAATAGACGGGATGACAGAAAGTGTCGAGGCCTGAATGGTCCTCCTCAATAGTAGATGTTTTGAAGACAGAAGCTGAGCCAGGTGCTCACTAGGATGTGCCTGTGCATGCATGTCTTTGATTGCATTCCGATAGTGAGCAGTAACTGGAGCACTGGTTGCTGGTAGTCTCTTTGTGCGGTGCCAGAAATTCAGTCAGTGCAATAATGTTTCTTCATGTCTTTGATGAGGTAGGGGAACATGGTTGCTGCAGCTGAACTAAAAGCCGTGCAGATAATATGACATTTCCAGGTTTAGAAACACCAGCACAAAATCTGGGCAATTGGCACTTGTTTTATCACTGTGTAAAATGAGTTCCCATTTGTTATCTGAAGCGTAATGATTAGCCAAATGTTTGTAGTCAGTTCTGAATGTACTAATTTAAATCTGAATAAAAGATCATTTGTGCACCTCCTTGGGCAAAGAGCATGCATATTTTCCAGTTATTGCAGTTGACTTAATGAGTGGCTACTTGGCTGTGTACTAAGCCCTCAGTACCAAGCTGCTTCTCTGGATTAATAATCTTTGTGATATTTCATTAATATTCATTGTTAATTAACACTTATGGAACAGAGAAAGAAATGTGCAGTATAGCATGGGTTTTTTTCATCATTTCAACTTCATTAATTCAACATCATGTTTTTTCATCTATTTTTCATAATGTACTCTGCCTAAGAAGAACAATACTTGGCAGAATAAATCTTATAGTTGATAAACAACTCGCTAAAAGCAAGTTTTTTTCAGAGCATCCTAAACAACTATTGATATCCTCTCCATTGTGACAAATATTCAAGGGTTTCCCTGTCTGCTATTCTGCTAAGCAGTTGCACAGTAACACACTTTTTCTTGCATTTATGTCATTAACGGTACTGCTTTTGTCAAGGTCTAGGATATATTGTAGCAAAGTTTGAAGGGAAAGATTTTATCTTCTGTTGAACCAGTTAATATGACCTGGGAAAAATAAAAAAACAAACCTAACTCAAGCTTTCATGTGTACCAGTTCTTCCTGCCATTAGAAATCATATTTGGTTTACATAATTTTCCCCCACAGTTTTTTATCTATACTTGTGTTAAATAGTTAGTAAAGGAATGGAGAAATCAAGCAAAATACAACATATCCTACCCCTTCAAATCCACAAGATTATCAGTTCAAAACATTTTCTTCCCCCCAAAACTATTGCTACCTCATATAAATACTAATTTCATTAAAAAAAAAATAAGGAAAAGAAAAAAGAAAAAGAAACAAGAGAAATTATAGTTCTTGATAAGGGACAAGTTATAAATTATTTATTTTCCTGGAAAGAAAGACAATATCGAGAAATTAATATTAAAAAAATTCCCTAAATTATGATACAATATCTATCTTCATTTCTATGATGAACACAAATCCAGAAAAATCCTCATTAATTTCAGTGAAAAAGAGAAAACACCAGAGTTAAACCTTTAAAAAAAAAGAATCCATCTTCTGATTTTTTTTTTATCCTTAAAGTGCTGAAGAAAATACACCCTTCTGTGAAAAGGCAAAATTAGCATAAGTTTTGTTTGTAAGTTGAATTCTGGATCAAAATGTTGCAAGGCTTATACACAGCATTTCTATTGCACAAAAGGTCAGCTGTTGTTTTGGCTGACATTCTTAATATAGTAATATTTCACAGCTGGTAATTTGCAGCCAGTAATAGCCAGATGGTGCTTTTTCTAAGGTGAATTTAGAGCATTTTGAGCAGTTGTAAATGCGAGACTCGTAACAGCAAAGCAACAGAGAATTCTAGAGCTCTATCTTTCTGGATTCAATAGCATGCCTAATCACAGCCAAGACCAGACATGCTGTACATGGTAGACTGCAATAAAGGACATATGATAATCAGGCATAACAAAATTGCTGTATTTTTGACCTCTGTCAGACTTAAATTTCAGCTCACAGAGCTCATTGCTGTCCTGAGAATGCTTATTTTGAGATTTTCTGCAATTTTTGTGCCTATTTTGGCAGGCTTAATTTTAAATCACTGTCTTATTATGCCAGGTGTCCCTGGTGCCTTTGTAAAACATTTTGTGTTACCAGACACTAATGTTATGAGGTTTTGGAGAGCTGGAACCAGAGATAAAGGTGTGGATCTGAAAACATGTATAGCTGTATACATGTATAAAAAAAACAGAAGTGGAGGAATAAATAATGCGTTTGCCATATTCATGCAGCAAGACCATGTACTCCTTAATTTTAAGGAAACCTGCTTAGTGAAATTTTGTTACCATGTTCAGTTCCAAGCCTGAAGTGTTTATAATGGGCAAGGGAATGGTAAACTATGGGCTTCGCAGATTTCTTGCCAGTTGATAATATTTTCTGAAAGTTATTTAAGGTAACAGCTTGATAATGGTAACATGATAATCTGCCTTCAGGCTATATCAGAGTTAGACCCATTGATGAGTAAAGGACATCTGAGACAAAGAAACTCATCTCCCTTTCCCTTAGGAACTTTTCCAAGATGTATGTGTATAAATTTTAAGACACAACGTTGAAAACAGTCTTGTGAAATAATGTTGATACTCTTGGATTCCAGGGCAGAAGTCCTTATCCTGGTGATATATACCAGTCTTCGGTGTTTTTGTTTTGTCCAGTGAGCAACAAATGTACCAATATTCATTTGTAATCTTTCCTTGCCATTGAGCTAATGATAGGTGCAGTAACAAGAAGACAGAACATTGGACTACAGGGATCTGGATGGTTATAGAGTCCAATCTCTCCCAGCTGCAGGCAGTGAGCCACACGTATTCTCTCACTTAGTGGAAGAATACAAATCCAAAGGAGAGAAAGTACGGCTATTTCATCTCAAACAGGGCAAAAGAGAAAAGATCAAGAAAAATATCTAAGCAAAGGATTATGAAAATAATTTTTAAGAAGCTAAAACTGCAATGGAATTAATATTTGATGAGAATTGGTAGGAATTAAGCTAGCTTTTATCTAAAACTGTATAATATTGTTCTTGTTTAACTAAAAGACAGGTTTTGTAGCTGAATAAAGAAAAATTCTAAATTGCTTTGTGAATATCCATAATATTTGCATACCTGTACCTTATTTTTATAAAGGTGGAAGAACCCTTGAATTGCACTTTTGGCCGAAGGACTGGAGGCTCTCAGCTAGTGAGGGATTTTATCTGCTTGGGGGGACCACAACTCTTCTCAGCTGTCATCCCAAAGACCTGAGGTTATCGTACTTGCTGTGTCCCCTTGCATCAGCAGGGAGCACAGCTCCTTAATGTGTGGTGAGAGTGCAGCATCTAGCAACCCTTTCTGTGCAACTTTTACTAGACTGTATAGTGAAAAGCAAATGCTCAGATAGTAAAGGTTCAGTGCTTCATGAAGGTTTTGGGTTTATCATGCCTGCATCCCTGCTTGGGAAATAGATCAGCCTAAGTGGCACAAGTCATGCAGCTGGCTTTCCTCTGCATAGTTTGCAGGGGGAGAGGTAAGTGAGGTGGACAATAAATATTTGGAAATCTCTAACAAGAAGGTTTTATGACTATCACAGAACTTCTGACTTCTTTTGTCTTTAAGCAACATAGTTATCATTATTTTTCTATTTCTGATTTTGAACCCTTAAGTGGTTATATCCAGAAAATCTCTCTTGGTTTTTGTAGTAAAAAGAGTCTTCTGTTTGGACACATAGAGCTCAATGATGCAGCCAAACATTTCAAATCTCTATCAATAAATTTCTGCATTTTCAAAGAGCCACAAAGGGAGGTCATTGTGTGATTGGGATCTACCAGGTTTCTTTATTCTTGCAAGTTGGGTCAGTGGCAAACTAGAAGTACTTTTAGAGTGTCATGATATCTTCAAGCATTCTGAGCTTCTTCTGAGAACTTAAGTGGCTGGTTTTTGGTAATGTGTAAGGGTATCTTAGCCACAGAAAATAATTTTCCAATGAGTTATGAAGTGATTAATAAGTATTTTAGTTCCTTATACAGAATTTCATAGTGAGGTATTATATTTCCCCGTTTTAGCACCTGATTAAATTATTCTGTGTATTTTTTTTAATTGACAAGTAGTTGGGCGTGAGTCAATAATGTGCACTTTCATCCCAGAAAGCCAACTGCCTCCTGGGCTGCATCAAAACAAGTGCGATAAGCAGGGTGAGGGAGAGAATTCTCCTCTGCTTTCCTGAGACCCCGCCTTGGAGTTCTGTGTCCAGCTCTGGGGTACCCAGCATAAGAAGGACATGGAGCTGGTGGAGTGAGTCCACAGGAGGGACAGGAAGATGACCAGAGGGCTGGAGTATCTCTGTTTTACAACAAGGCTCAGAGAGATGTGGCTGTTCAGCCTGGAGAAGTGAAGGTTCTTGGGAGATTTTATGGCACATTCCAGTGCATAAAGGGGGCCTAGAAGAAATCTGGAGAGGGACTTCTACCAAGAATATGTAGTGACAGAACATGGGGGAATGGCTTTAAACTGAAAGAGAGTAGACAAATCAGACCTTAGGAAGAAACTCTTTACTGTCAGTATGCTGAGGCACAGGCACAGGTTGCCCAGAGAATTTGTTGATGTTCCATCCCTGACAGTGTTCAAGACCAAGGTGAATGGTGACCAGGAGCACCCTGGTCATGGAGGATGTTCCTCTAAATGGTGGGGATATTGTAACTAGTTTATATTTAGGAGTTTTTCCAATCCAAACCATTCTAGGAATCTGTGACTTTTACAACTGATTGCTTGAGAAAGATGCCAGTAAACCAGGTCATGTCATCCCAACCACACTTGGATGCTGTAAGAGAGGAGGAGAGATAGCAAAATTAAAAAAGGTGCAATGTTACCCAGGGGAATATAGAATGACATTGTTTAGTGTGGCACTCTTTTTTTTTTTTTTTTTTTTTTCCATTTGTGTTTAGGCAGTGCTGAATGCCTGGTTTCTGCAATACAGAGGTGAGAGGAAGAAATGCATGGCTGGAGGACAAAGATTTATAAGCCAAAAACTGCAGGGAACTTAGTGGTGCTGTAAGTAAATGTCCAGCCCAGAGACACCCCAGTGAGGGTCAGACCTTTGAGGTGAAGTAGACATCAGAATGAAGTGAGTTGTTCTACGGGATATGTAGGACAGAGAGAGATTACCAGCAGGAAAGGAATTAAATCTATTTGTGCCTCCAGGACACTTTGTTATAAATTTGATCCATTTATGCTTCTAAAAGGTTGTTTAAAACCCTAATTAGCAACAGGAAACCTGAAGGACTTGAACTGCAATCCATTGTTTTGTTTAATGTGGAATGTGGTGAATCTTGCCCAAAGCACCAGAGACAGGAATAGGAAAGCTGCTCGTTCTGTCTATAACAAAGTGCAATGTGCTTTGCCCTTAACCTCAGCTTTTCCCCCAAGTCTTTAACTTAAAGAACTAATTTGAACAAGACAGAATTCATTAATTTTGCCTAACTATAGCCTAGGAGGAAGTTGGGCAAAATTGCTAATAACTGTGTCTCTAAATGTGGAATTGCTATTTGTACAAAGACTGTCTGAGCAGAACTACTCTTAAAACTGCATCCTGCGTGACTTACATTTCTTAACTCGAGAGGGCAAAATGCAGTGAATGAATAGTACAAGTTAACATATGCTTTCATCTTAAACAAAGGTAATATTGCTACATGGATGTAAAAATTAACTGAGACTAATCAGCAGACATGAGCATTTTCATATATTGATTTTTCACACAGGCTTACTTAACAAGGGAGGAGGGAGGGAGCAAAGCACAGGTTGTTGACATAGAATATATAAAATCTTATTGCTGCTCTTCTGAACTGACCAACTATTGAATCTTTTCAAAATTATTTTTGTTTGATGAACGGACACCTAATCATTCTGAGAGAAACCAAGAAATAGACAGGTGGATCTACTTTGTAAGAAATGGATTTGAATTTTTAAATGTTGTTATAAGTTAAATTTTTTTTAATCTTTGTAAATCTTGTGCATGATATTTGCATTATTTATATGTTTCTTTTGTTCCCTACAATTATTTTGTGTTGCTGTTGTTAGCGTAGAAACACATAATCACAGAATGATTATATGCAGGTGCTTTTATTTGAAGAGCTCTGGGAATCGGGGTACCATACCCAAATCGATTCCAACATGGATCTGCAATGGATACAGCTTTATACTGTCCCTTACATAACCATCAGCAGTTAATTGTCGATTCAGTATTGTTCTATTGAACTTGAGCATGACTTTACCATTTCTATTACATATATTGTTTCGACCCAGGCATAAGCCACAGCCCCCCTTCATCCAACTACCCCCCCCCCCCGTTTCTCATGATTGTTATAATTGAATTATCGTTCTTACTTGTTTTTACTAAACAATCATCTTGTTAAGGGCAATTATTGCAAAACCCACACATGAGAACAGGTGCAGTTCTCATGACCACACTTCTACCTAACAAAGACAACACCTAAGGCTTACCTACTGTTCCCACAACCTATTACAACCCAAAATCATTTTAACCCCTATACTATCACTGTGATCTCAGATGCAGAAATACTGCAATGTGAGAACACAATACAAAAGTATCTTTTTTTCCTTGTCAAAGTCCACATGCTAAATCTCATTGTCCAACCTTCTTCGGAATTCAAAATGAAAATGACTGGTTGAGAGAGATTATGCATATGCTTTCTAAAAGGAGAAGATTTTTCTTAAAGTTATATTTAAACAGGAAGGGGTAATGTTTTTAAGCATTAACTAAAGATACTGAACTATATATTAAGTGGACTTCAAATCAGGGATTCATTTTTTTACAGCATGTAATACCTCTGGTGAAGATCTAAATACTGGCACTAATAAGGTTATTATATCTGATTTTTAGTGCCATTTCTCTAATTTTTTTATCTCATTGAATACAAATCCTGACATTAGAGGTATAAGGAAGACAGGATTACTTGGTGTTTTCCTAGAATTTTTATATGGAGTTATTTTTGCTGAAATTATTGTCTTAGCTTTAATTAATTTTATTTTTTCTTCCTCTCACTCTCTTCAGCTTCCTACTTGTTTCTGATACACTGGCAGTCACAGGATCATGCCCCTATCAGAGAAAACATGTTTGTTGTCTCAAAGCTGTCTGTCATCTCTAACTTATTTGCCAATGAACCTCTGATCCATCAGCATATGCTTGCAACAGGATGTTAACATTTTCAGCTGTCCAAAGCAAAGTGTTACTGTAATTGGACAGAATCAGCTTTTTCACCTCCAGATTGCCATTCCTCTTTGAAGTCTACATAGCCTTTAAAGCTAAACTATACACTTACATTGTAATCAGAATGATCTGGGAGTTAATGGAAAACTGATAAACAACAAATTTGTTCAGTTTGGGAATAGGTCAAAACAAACTGAATATTCATAAATGCTGCAGGCGGCATATCAAGGTGTGTCAGAGGAAAAAACAACAGGACTCAATGAGGTGTCTTAATTTTTCAAAACTAAGAATAGTGCTGAGGATATTTTTACTCAACAATCCCCACTACTGCCACCCTACTCCATGTATTTAGTTCCAACCTCTCACCCTTTCAAATATAATATACGGACAATAAAACAGGGCATAATATTCCTTGAATCAAAAGCATTCTCTGTGCATTTGTCCTGTGGAATCCGTCAATTTGCAACAAACTAGAGGAAACATTTCTTTGCTGATATTTATAAGTATTTTCCATACACATCTGACGAGTTCTTACTCAGGGAAACATGAAAGGCTAAATTCATAATTTTTTTTAATTTATTTTTAAAGTCTGACTGTGTGTTACACATGGTAGACAGGCAGAGAGTAGTCTGGATCCCCTCCACACTTCCCTACCCTTCCACCTCTAAAGACAATTTAGAATACCTTAAAAAAAGACTCATTTTTGCAGAAGAAGAAAAGATTTTAATGATTTGAAGAAATCATAGCATAGTTTACTAGAAACATTATTGAGGTATTTTCTGACAGTTTGTGTGGCAAAATATTTTTTCTTCCTCGAGTACATTTTGTCACATTGCAGTTGGATTAGTTTAAACCAACTGCATTATACTTTTGACAGTAAGTAGTTCAGTGTTCTGCTCATTTGCATATTATCTGTTCGAGAAACTGGTGTTGGGGTTTATTCTATAAAAATTAAGTCACTTTCTATCACAGTTTGAGATGGCATCTAGAGATGCCATAGCATATATGAACAACTAAATGCTTTAGCCACTCATCGATCAACATCACCCTTCAGGTAATAGTGGGGTAACTGATGCTTCCTATTGATATTTGTTTCTAAATTATAAAATAGAAATGACTAAGAACTTTATTATAGTATTGAGTACCTACTTCTTTGGTTTTCCAAGTTTTAAATAGGAAATATGCCTGATTATAGCAGTGCCTGAAAATGCTCTTGGAGAGAACAGTTTAACAAATGCTTGCAGGAAAGATTTTCTGTAAAATAGTGTTAATTACAGTGTTGACTGAAAAGAAGCTTTTGGAGTGCATATTCAATAGCAGGGGATTTGAGAAGGTACAGAGAGACAGAAGACTTGATCTAACCTTTTAAAGGGGATAGACTTTAAAATTATCCACTCCTTGTCCACCCTTTAGGTTTATCTGCAGATATGCTGAGCAATGGAAGCTGCATTTTAAAAGTGTTCTTTTCTTTGTTTATCTGTTTTATAGCTGTTGACATTTATCTTCCTGCTTTAAGAAGTATTACATATCTTTTTAAATAAGAAAATATATTTTCATCAATGAAAACTTACTAGTTCCATACGTCCTTGTGTACATAATTGTGTCCAGAAATAAAAAAAGAGAAATTAATTTGTATAATCCAAACACTGAGACACTGAACTGTTAATAATGGTTTTTTTGTAAACATTCAGGCTTTTTAAATTTATTCAATACACAAATAATCAGAGCTAGATCTTTGCAA
Organism: Petroica traversi; assembly: GCA_025920805.1. Lineage (NCBI taxonomy): Eukaryota > Metazoa > Chordata > Aves > Passeriformes > Petroicidae > Petroica > Petroica traversi. The sequence continues at coordinate 14,310,498 of JAHLSL010000006.1, read as the reverse complement.
ATAGGCAGGATTTATAACAGTGATATTAATGTTGGAAGGCATTAGTTCCAATTTTAAGACTGCTGATTTTGACACACTTTTTTTGAAAATTCAACAGGCAATTTCACTAGCCTTGATTTCTAATGTACACAGAGTGCCCCATAGCTCTCTTCAGACTCTGAAGAGTCACTAATTCTGAGGGCTGGGGACTTATGTATAACTTATAAATTCAGGATTATGCGGTGTTATTCAGATACTGTGATTTCTGAAATTCACTGTCTCATCCATGGCTTTAAATTGTGTCTGACATGTCCTGCTTAGAGGACAAAATGAAAGACATCATTAACTTGGAACATACCTGGAGGTGTTGCAAAATATGCTTAACAAACTGAGAGACTAGAACAGTGGTAGTCTTCTAATATTTCCTACATTGAGTGGCATTTATAAAGCTGATTTTTTCAGGAGGAAAGAATTGCAAAGAGCAGTTTTTAAGTGCTGTCAAAAAACTTTGACATATGCCATCTGAGGTAGTAAACCTTTGATGTCTAAACCTGAACCAAATTTCAAAAAAGTAATTTTCAGTAATAGACGAGAAATATTGAAGTCTTCTTTGAAAAGGAGAGCCTGAAACACAGAAAGGACTAAGTGAACAAATGGTACTTAAATTGTTGGGTTATTTATATGTAAGAAATGAGGTTGCACTTGAATGACATGTTTTTGCAACCATCACCACCCTGTTCCTGGATGTAAATATATAATTGACAGCATCCCTTGATGTAAGCCTTTAGCACTTCATGTATCTTTTGAATGTGAAGAATTAAGTAGAAAGCACAAGAATTGGGGGGAGAACAAGGGGAGAATGGTGGTGGTGGTGGGGAGAGGGGAGAAGTTAGACTGGAAGATTATGATAGTGAGGAAATTTAAGAGGGATTGGTGCTCTTTAAAGCAGATAGATAACCAAGAAGTCTGCTATGCCTGAATGCACTGGCATTTCACAGACAAGAGTGAAGAAGGGGAACAACACCATAAACATTAACTGAGCTGGTGCTGGGCAGCCAGTCAAGGTCAACACCTCATGTACGAAGTTAAGGATCAAGCAATCATTTTGATTGTTTGAGGGATTGTGATGAGGGAACCCTAGGTGGATCCCTCATGATGTGAAGGAGATGCAGGGTAGGTAAGCTCCCCTGGACAAAGCATGCTGCAATGCTTGGATTCACATGCACAACAGGAGCAGGGACAATGAAGCTGGCTGGCAGCCTGGTTGTTTTACAAACAAAATATTTCAGTGGCATTTTGCAACCCTGTTGCAACACCACACTTGGCTTTAATACTATTCCCTTGCTAAGTCGTGGGGAAAAATAAATAGACAAGAGGTAAAATTTATATCCTTATGGTAGTTGATGAGGCATAGTTAGATCCAGTGCAAATTGCCCAGGGGCCCACAATATTTACTACACTATACTATACAATCCAAGTATAAAATCCAGATGCACTGGGAGGCCTAGATAATATTATTTCATGCATAATTTCCTATGTCCTGCTGTTTTATTTTCTCACTTTCCTGAGAGTAGCTATTAAGTTTATTATGAATTATCAGTTTAATATCTACTGTGTACTTAATAGAAAAGTAAAAAAAAAAAAAAGTCTGTTACTTTCATTTTTTGTATCTTTGTTATAGCTGTGATAGGATTGTATGAAAATTCTTTTCTATCATGACATTGCAGTATTTGCAGTTATTTCTTTATTTTTTCCCTCAATTTTGATCTGTAAACAAGTGTCTTGCTCAGAACTATAATAATACTCTTATCGTCATAAACTCTCATTTTCAAATTTTTGCTGAAATCTGTAAATGAAAATTTGGTTTTCTCTATGGTTTTGTAGAAAGAATTATTCCTTTTCTGACTTTAGACAGGATGCTGTATTACATTACTTAAGAAATAAAGGCAGCATAGAAGGATTACTTGAATATATCTAATTTGATAAACTGCTGTTAAAAATAAAAATCTCTTTAGAGTAGTTTAGCCAGATTCCTCTCAGAAAAGTTTTCCTCCCACAAGTATTGAAATCCTGCATGCACCTCTAAAAGGGTAGAAACAGGCTATCCTTGTTACTTTTCTTGCCTAATGATAACGCATTTCAGAAAGGTACTTGAATTCAAGCATGTGATTAAGAAACTATTAGGATGATAAAAGCCTCTGAAGTGTATAGCTGAAGGAGCCCCTTTACTTTGCAGTAATTGTATTGTTTCTCCCCTTCAAAACGACTTTTAATGGTTTTCTTGTTTGTACATTTAGAAACATTGATACTGCTACTTGATTTTTGAAAAACTTCTGGGGTAACAGCAGAGGGTCTCCAAAATGAAGGAGTGGAGTTATGTAGTGAGACAAAGCACTGAACCTTTAGAAGAGTATTTTTTCAGACTGCAGTAGTTAAATGGGACTGACTTTTTCTAAATCACTTTTTTCTTTTTCACACCAGTGATGTCCTATTTTCACTATTGTCCTATTGGTACCATTCTCACTTTTAAAGGCAAGCAATTAATAGAATCATTATTAACATATTAAAAAAATAATCTATTTGACACATGTTTTTAAAGCTTTTTCTTTATACCTAGTGAAGATATTTTTAATTGAGAAGAGGCTATGGCATTTTTGAAAGACTGTTTCAGGTGTTCTAAATTCTCTTCTGTTACTTCAGGCTATTACAATGCCTCCTTCCTCTTACGCTTTTGAGTTGGGATTAATCATGTTGCCCCCAGATGACTCATTCTCTCTATTCAACACCTCACGCACTCTGCCTGTGACTTTCCTGGCTATCACCATGGGTTCTATCACAATAGCAAAGCCCCACTAAAAAGCTTCTGTTTCTTTGATCTTTTGTCTTTCATTACACATTACAGATTATGAGTCTGCTTTAAATTCCCAAGATAAATGCAATTTGTGGAGCTGCACCCCTTATCAGCTCCACTACTGTTGTTTTTATTTTATCTTAACATTTCATCACCTACAACGAGGTTTTTTAGAGGAGGGACCCTCTTACTAGTTTGAAATGCACTGTAGCCTGTAGTTCTGTCACAAGTACAAATGAATGGTGAAATATTTATACTCTTTAGAAGGCTATTTTAAAGCATTGGGATCCATTGAAGCTCGGAATAAGGAAGGGCTGATTATGTTCAAGTGTCTTAACTGTGCAAAATGTACACAGTGAAAACTTAGGCAGCTTGCATGGCATAAACAAATTGTATTGTTGACAATACAGAAACTAAATGTGAGAGGTTGTACTGACCTTGTTCAGCAATTAAATTACAGGTGGGACATTTCTGTTAATGTAGAGTCGTAAGCTACAATTACTTTTTGTTTGCAATAAAGAGTAGGGTTAAGGCATTGGTAACAATAAATGTTATAACAAGTAATGTAATTTTCTGATGCAATTCTAACAAGGTGATTTGAGACCAATAGCATCATACCTAGTATAGTCATGCATATGTTTAAGTGATGCTTTGCAATCAATATGTGCAGTTGATAAAATAAATCATAAAGAATTGTTTTAAAAGGAACTTCCACGAGTTATATTTTTGAATATCCTGTAATCCTCCTTCTACCACCCATAATTCAAATGTACTCTTCTCTTAGTTTGGACTAAATGCTAGGTCCCTTTGTAAAGAAAGCTTTTACAGACAGTGGCAAAGAATGAAAATAATATTTCATATTTTGAGTAGGTTTTTCTGCAGACTAGAAATTAATTTATTGGTTAATATTTTTATTTTATTAAAGGAACATTACACTTCTTAAATTATTTATATTATAATATTGTATATATTATTAATTATATATTATATTATTTTAGAATACATTGTTGTTCTATTATATCATGTGTTTTATGTGTATCTAATATCTCTACAGTGTATGTTTTAATTCAGGTTTAGTATTTTGTTATAAATTATTGGGAACCTGACCATTATATATTGTCTTTTTGTTTATATCAATAAAGATTGATGTAAATTCTAATCTAGTCAGAGAGAAGAATTTAATTCCATACTATATATTGAATTAAAATTTTCAGTCCTGTCTATATTTATGTCTGGCTGTTCTACTAAGGAAGAATTTTGTGGAAGACCTAAACATTCTTCTGTTCAGTCCATTTCTTTTCACAGTCACCCAGAGTTTTCTTCTGTTTCCACAATCTTTTGTTTCCCTTGGTAATAAAATTGGTACCACCTTTTATGTGAAAGATTTAAAACCAATAAAAGGATTTTTCTTCCCAGCAATAAGTGGGGTTTTCTCTGTTTCTTCTAAAAGCCAGTCTTACACCAAATAAAGTTGATGCATGCAATGCAAATATTTTGAAAATAATGAATGCTACTATACAAGGGTTTCTGTATTTGAAATTGTAACAAGCTTCAAAGGTTCCTAAATTGTATTACCATCACTTCAAGAATTGCTTTTCACTTCTGTAGCATCCTCTATGAGAGAATCTGCAGGTTTTTTTAAAGGGCTTGAGTGTTACTCAAGCAATGCAAAGGGAATATTTGATTTCTGCTTATTTGCACACCTTATATAAATGTGCTCATACCTCAAAGGTGGGAAAAAACCCTTAACAAACACTAATCGAGAGGCCAATGTGACAGTATGGATAGTGTCAAATGTAATTTTATGGTTACATCTTCATCTCTTACGTACTATTCATGAGGTTCCTGAGATTAAGTACTGATATTTTTTCCAGAGTATCTTGTAAAAATTGAGAGCCATGAAATGAAGTGCTTACAGAGAACATAAACCTGTTCAGTGGATTGGCAGTGTATAAACTTCATAGACTGCAAAAATCTGCTTGTATTCCAAGTTTATATTGACGCTTCATCTGTAAATTGTAATATCTATTGCCATGAATTAGCTTTGCAGTTTTTAGTATGTCAGCTTCCTCAAAGAAATCAGTGAGCATAATCATAGATCTCACAATTTACTTATAGGAAACTGTGCAGGTAGACTTCATAAGATTTATATTTTTAGTCTAATCACACACAACACATAAACACAAAAACACATGAAAGATAGGATATAAGGAGTTTCTTAGTATCTGTAATCCACACAGGATACCTTCATATTTACTGATAAGCTATTGAAGTATGTTCAACACACCTGGTCTTTTCTTGCTATGTGTTCATGTTTAAAACTTTAACAGGAGTTGGGTTTTTAATCTGAATTTTAGGTGCTTTAATTTTATTTATATCCAGAATGTGGATGTTCAAAATTGTGCCAAATACTGAAAACCTGTGAGCTTTCTTACATCCATAGTCATATTTACAATTGAAGTTTTCTTTCTCTACAGCATCTTAATCCCAATTCTGTCCATCAGTTTGACTCCAATCTCATGTACAAACCCAAGATTTTGGGCAAAATCTATTTTTTCACTTAATCTCATCATCCTGTGTCTTTATCTGGGAAGGAAGAAACTAATTGCCTGCTGTGCAGAAAGATGGGCCCTAGGCCTCTCTACGTGCAAAACAGCAAGTTCAGCACTGATGCTTTCACATGGTGAGGTGTCTGTAGGTATTATAAAACATGGAAACCAAGCCTAGGACAGGGATCTCGCTCAAGAAATCTCACTTTCCTGAACATTTCCTACAGCTAAATTGGGTTACATCTGGCCATGTGCCAGCACTGGTTCTCTTCTGAATTACTTATTTGAAAAATTAATTCTTAGCTGGGGGGGGGGGGGTGTGTGGGGGGGGTGATGTCCCAATTTGGTCCCAAATTCCTTCTTGTCAGATGTTCCAGATTGCTGTGTCCATAAGTTTATATTATAAAATCATTCCTCGTTCTTTGCTGGACTTGATTCTTTCCGATGCTAATTGCAGGGTTCACCAGCTGAGAATTGAGTAGTCAAAAGTCAGGCAAGATATTTGGGCATGATGAAATCATGGGGAATATCATGACATCCATAGTCAGGAATGTAATCTACTTGTAGTGATTTTCTGGCAGCATTCTTATAAAAAATGTTTAGATTTATATGTTCTTGTTCTTTTTATTGGCAGCCTTGCAAAAAATATTGTATCAAAGTTCTAAGCCTCAGACACTGAGGTGCAGTGTGAGAGAGAGAGAGGTCAGCCAAGAAGCTTAATAAAATAGCCTTTTCAATAATAGAGGGCTAACTTATTTTCTTTTTCTTAATCTGCCCTCTAGAGAAGACTATTGGAATAAATCAGATGTCAAATGCTCAGAAACAAATGATCTTCATGCATCATCAGAGAGACCAAGGATTGGTATTCATGGCAGGCTGCAGAGATCCTGTCCAAGGAGAGAGGATCCTTTGAGCTATACTTAAAATTTTCTTACAAACAAACATGTCTATTCATAAAGGATATTCTCATGAAGGCTTCTTGCAGCACTTCTAGTTAAAGGTGAGGTCATACAGGTGGTGTAATGGCAGCACCAAGGGGAAGCTGCCTGCATGCTCCTCTATCATGATGAGCTGACTGCATGTGTCCTGCAACCACTTTGAGCAGCACCACACATCCTGAAGCCACACTGGACAGGTGGCCCAGCACAGCACAGGTCTCAGGTCAGCTGTGATGTGCATCAGAGACTCCTTGAGGCACAGCTTCCCCCCTGTCAGAATCCCTTCACTGCACCCCTTGACTCGCACAGACTCTTCTGTTCCCAAGCATATGAAAAGTTATAGGCTGTCTTGGGAAACTGTTCAGCTATCAGAGCTTCCTGACAGGCTGGGATGTTCCCTCTGCCCTTCCACCCACTGCTGCAGCACAGGCTGGCATTGGGCTCGCCAGCAGGTTCCCCTGCAGTGGCTACTCATGCTGTATACAGCCTGCTCCAGCCCAAAGTACAAGTAGAGGAGACATGGACTCTTCAAGGTCAGCAGCTTCTCAGTAAAGTGCCTTCTGCAAGGAAAATATCAAAATCTATTAAAAAATCTTCCTTTTGTTTTCCATTTTTATGAAGGTAATTGATAATCTAACAAGGACCTTCAAGGATCCGCAAGTTTTCTAGAGGGACAAAAACGTAGGCAATTCATACAAAAAATACACAGGCCCATCTTTTTATAAGGCAGCAAAATTATGATAATAAAATAGCAAAACTCAATCTATGTCACCTTTCACTGTTCAATAATATAAATGTTTAATATTTAGATTTCCATCTTTTCAAGTTAACTTTTATTTTCTTGCCCAAATCCATGAAATTATCTAATTGAGAGTTAAGTGAAACCTTTATTGATCTTTCTATTTCCATTGCATTGCTGGTATGGCACATCAGAGATATTAAAAGTGTCAAATTCCAAGGACAATTTTACGATGCTTAATAGTTTTTCCAGTGGTTAACCACAGCACCCTTTCATTAACAAACAAGCAATCATCATTTTCAATTTTTTTTCTCCAGTCATTAAGTAGGTAAATGAAATAAATAGCTTGTTAATGCTGGATTGTAGGAGCTTCTTGAGACCTAGTGTGCTGAAAAGAACAGATTAATGCTCTTACTGCTGCCTTTGTATGTAGCTCACAAATTATATACTTGAATCTGATTTGCTGCAAAGTAGTGCAGATTCATGTAAAATAAGCCATACAGATAAGAAACAAGCACTAAAAATAAAAATGCATTTGCAAAAAGGCTTTGTGTAGCCTGTAAAAAGGCAAGAGAAATCTTGCATTACCCCATATGATCCAGCTTTTAAAAGAGATGACTCCATGCTTAGCACATCAGTCAGAATCATTGAAAAGGCAAGAATGATTTATCTGGGGAATGTATTTGACAATAAAATCCTAGAGTTGTAATTACAATTGGCAGATGCAAGGCTGCTATTGGTAGCAGCAGTTTTACTAATGGAAAAAAGATACATAATTTCTGTAATGTTCTATTGTAGAGAAGACTCTGTTAATATTGGACATGGTATGCTTCATTGAAGATGGAAGGGAACTGCAGAAAATTGCTGTTGTAATTTGCTTAAATAATCAAATTCTTGATTTGTTTTAAGGGGAATAAAAATAACCAGAATCACAAGAAAAAAAAGAAGGAGTATTATTTATTTACATTGAGGAAACCACTTCAAGCAGACACTGGAAATTTTTCAAGCATTGTGTGCTGGTTTGTATTTTCATTTCCCAAAGTGGAGGTTAAGCATACCATGTCAAATTCCCTGGGGGCTGTACACATAAGCACTCAAAGGCAAGATGTTACAGCTAAGGGTCTGTTTTTCTTTTGTCAATTCTTTTTCCTCTTTCTTCTTGCATCCCTCTAAGCCTGAATTCAGGAGGCCCCTGACCTCCTCCACATGCTGTCCTCTCGATGTTTCTCTCTCTACCCTGCTCAGAATGCGTCCAGTACTCAAAATTGTTAATGCTGAATTGTAACATCTTAACCAAGACTATGCTCATGTGACATTGTCAGCATATAGAATAAACCAGAGGTCCTGGAAGAGTTTAGTCTGGGTGCTTGAGGCAGCATAAATAGGGAATGAAACTCATAGGGAAATCAAATTCTTTGCTCAAGACTATATATCAAGAGAGCCCTGAAGAGGGCCTGATATCTCTGGCCCAGCCCAGTGCTTCACTAGATGCAAATGGGCTTCTCCAATTCTGCTCACAAGCTGAGGTGAGGGTGTCCAGCTGTGGAGGTGCTGTGAACACTCTTTATGCTTCTGGTCTTGCACAAGGTTTGGGCAGCTCTGCCCCAGATCTGTCATTTAAGTGACCCAGCCTTGTCAGAGGGGTTGGCCTAAATGAGCTCAAGAAGTGCCTTCCAACCCTAACCATTCTGTCATTCTGGGATTCTTTGATTAGTCAATGTGTTCTCTTTACTTCTATATTTTTACTTAAAGATTCACTTTAATTTGTAAAATTTAATTCAGAGGTCCAAGTAGTTATAATCTCAGAACACTCAGCTTTACCTGACTAGAGTGAATTAAATCACTTTATTTCATCTTTAAAGAAAAAGTTACTGAAAAATTATTCTGATTTTAGGAGCTTGTAATGACTGATTGATTATTCAATGTGATATGATTTTAATCATGGTAGTAGATATGAAGTTGTTTTTATTTTTTAATTGAAATTTTTTAAAAAAGAAATATTGTGCTACACTAAAGAAGATGCTTTGAAATGAAAGGCTCTTACTTTTTCATTGTTTATTAGGCTGCTTGATGTCCATGCAGGTTTCCTGTCTGTTTGGATTTCTGTATCAGTTTTCTTTTTCTCCATTCTTTTCACTGCTTTTTCCGGAAGTATCACATGCCTGGTCAAGCTGTGCACATTTTCTGAGTCCACAAGTCACGTTGCCATCCTGGGCAATATTACAGAACATTGTGTGATGTCTCTTGAGGGCTTTTTGGAAAGACAAGAAAATTCACTTTCATGCTACTGGTGTTATTCATATGTTATTCATAATTCAAATGCTGTCTTTATGCACTGTTTCAGCACTAAACGGAACTAGAAAGATTTTTCTTTTTTTTTTCTTTTTTTTTTTTTCTGCTAGTCTTGATCCTTATTGGGAGGGGATGTACTTGTCACTCTTTTGGCAAAATTATTTTTCTCTACTGCTTTCCTCTCTTCATCTCTCCTCCTGTTCTAATCTTTCAAATTACATTTTTCCCAAAGGGAAAATGAAGAGTCTTGCATTTGAGCTCAGTTAATTCCCTTCCTCCCACTCTGGTCTCAATTTCAGCCTGTGTACATCACAAAGTGCATTAGTCCTGTTGCTTTTATTAACTCATGTTTCAGTAGCTCTTGAATCTCATTCTGAGTCAGCTCTGATCATGTCTGAGGCTTGTGGTTTGTTTGTCGCCTTTTGGGGGTTTTTATCCCTGTTCAGCTGTTTTTGCCTGGCTTCCTATTCATCAGAAAACTATTTGGCACTTTCAAGCTCAGGATGAAAAGCAAGCTGCGTAGGCAAACATCATTAAACTTGTGACCTTTAGGGCTTTATTCATTGCAATTTGAAATTCTGGCAAACACTCTTCTGCACAGTATAATAAATAATCATCAGTTACAGATCTTGAAACTCGTGATGAAACAGCCTAATGATTTCAGAATGTAGATGGTTAAGATCTTTTCTGGATTGTGGTTAATCTTTCCTTATGTAAGGGAGTTCTATAGGGGAAAATGCCTCTCTCCCCTCCCCCCCATCAAATAAATGAGAGCAATCTTGAAATGAAGTGAACATCTTAGTTTGGAAAATATAGCTTAAAGTTATGATAAGAAGGCCATTGCTGCTCTGATATTGAGGGATGCACATAAACAGCCTTCATGTGGCATGAAAAATGTTTCTAATCGTAAGAAATTCAAGGACTTGGATTCAGAATCTTTCAGGCTACCTAAGCTTCAATGTTTGTGCTGGATTTATCTTCAGGAGGAAATGCTCCACAGTTTTGACACACAAAATATTCTGAAAATATCTGTTCACACATCCTATAGTCATACCCAGGTGTGCCCTTGGAGAGAGGCTCAGAATTTCTTACTAGGAAAAAACATATATAAAAGTTTACTTCATTTTTGCATTACTTTGAAATATATGATTAAAGAACACACAGAAATTTAGTTCCTAAATTCTTGAAAATATTAAAACGTACAGAAGTCATGAGTCACATATATTTTTTAGATATTTCCTATTACCAGAGTAGATGTCAGATTTTTCAGGAAAATTAAGTATGAAACTCGAGTCTAATTTTTTTTCCATATGTTTATAGCTTCCAGTTATAAAGAATCTGTCTTCCAAGGCTCTTTTAGCCGATAGCTATGAAAGGGGTGGCTTTAACAGGTTTGAGGGTGTATCCATTGTAGAGTGATGCTTGAGCTATTAATGGGAATGAAGTAATTGTTGAACAGGAGAGATATGGTTTTATTTGTACAAAACACTCCTCTAGGGAGCTACAGGCCTTTTCCCTTTCTTGGTTTTGTTGTTGTTGGTGGTGGTTTTTTTTGTTTTTTTTTTTTTGTGTGTAGTGGGAGAGTTTTTTCTGTGCACTGTCTGCTCTTCTCATTGCTACTTTTAAAGAAAGTGCACCTATTTTCTTATAACACAGTGAGTAGGTTGGTTCTGGTTGAACTGCACAGTGCTCCTACCAAACTTGATTTTTATGAGTGTGATGAATTCTATGAATGATGCATGTCTGCTTCTTTGGGACTAAATTCTATCTTTTTAGTTTTACCCATTTAATAGATCTATTTAAGAAAGATATTCAGACCCAAATGTCAAACAAATGTAAAAAGATGCAAGAAGTTTTCTGATTTTTTTTTTTAATTGGAACCATTGCATGATATATATGCTCACTCAGGGCTCTTCTCCTGTCATCCAGTAAAGTGTTGAATGCCTTTATTTATTTTCTCATTAATATCTCAATGGATATTATTACTACTTGGGAAGTTAAATATAAGATGCTATCCAAGATTGGTAGCTGGGCCTGTGTTCTGTGAGTCATTTTAATCTTATTTCATAAAATAATTGCTATATTATTAATTTCAGCATAAGGTCATCCATTGCCCTACAAAACCCCTTCAAGCTCAGGAAAAAATATTGTCCATCACCAAGCATTTCTGCATTGACAGTTCAGTTTCTGGTCCAAGAATTAGGCTGATGGGCATTAGTATCTCCTAGACAGGTTGTGAAAATATTTGTCAAAAATGTTTTGTCCCCTCAACTCCTAAGAGATTCAAGTGATCAGTGAAAATCCTTGAATGACATTTTCACCAGGGACACAGCCAAACAGAGATAGCTTTCTGAATCTACAGACATCACTGATACAATTTATTCTATACTTTCTTTAGATAGAATAAGATGTATTTTTGCTATTTCCTAAAGGTTTTTCTTGGTTGTGTTTTTTGGAGGTTTTTTTGTTTGTATGGGTTTGTTTTTGTGGTTTTTTTTTTAAATAAATGTTCTTTGTCTTCTTGCTTTTTTCACTAACAGCTTTCCAGAACAGCACTGGCCAAAGGTTTCGCAACTTGCTTTGGGCATTAGTGTTAAATGGATAATGAACCTGAATGATTGGCAGTAGTCTAGGAACAAAACTCCTATGTTTCTATTTTCTTCAGATCAATTCCTAAACTACCTTTAAGCACTTTGAGTTTTCCAGTGATTGGCACATCTCAGGTGCAATCATTCTTATTGGGACAAATTCACTTTCCCAGGAAAATTACTTTGCCAGGAAATTGCTTTGCTTTTCCCAGGAAAGTAATTTGGGATCTTGTACAGGGGTGTGTATGTACTTTTCTATGTGTACATGGAAAAGCTTGAGTTGATAAGTATGCCTTTACATGAATATATCCTTATTTTAAAAATGTGCTGTAAAGCACAGAGGAAGGACTGAAGGTTGTCACAGCTTTAAAATACAGTTTCATGCATTTTATGCTGACACAGCTCTGTAGAATAATAGATACCTGGGAGGATCACAAGTAAGTGGTGGAAATAGCATAATTTTTCAGAGATCACACGGTAAATTACAGTGTGTCTTCATCTGTATAGGAAATTTGCAGATGAGCATACTTTTCTATTATCAGACTCTCAGTAGGGAGAATTAAAGTGATTTAGATATTGTGCTGATCTGTCGTGACTTGGGTAAAGGAGGATTTAATGAGATCACTGGCATTGCTTTGTCTCTGTTCTCACTATTCAGGAAAGTGTGAGAATTTCAGGAAGTCAAAAAATACAGAGAAATCTTGAAGGGTCCTTTTGGAGAAGGCGGAGGTGACAGTCAGTGATTTCACTTTCTGTTTTTATCCTCTGTATCCCTTGTTTCAAAGGAGCAGTTGATGCCTCATATTATATTATCTGCTCAAGGCAATGCTGGAAACTATTTGAAGAAACTGATTCTTGATTTCTGCCCTGCTGTGATTGGGCAACTCAAGTTCCTATCTTAAATCTCAGGTTGTCTTAATAGTCTGGAGTTAAAGATATCAAGCAAAAAATGATTGATATCTTCAATTAATTTATCCTTAAATTCTATGGTTCATTTTTATTTTATAAAAATATGAGCATTGATTAATCAGTCTTACTTTTTAACCTTAAAACTGCAGGATTTCATGCAAATAGATTACTTTATCTAAACCTATTTATGAATGTATGCTTCATTTCATTAATTGGAATTCACTACATACTTTACTGGCATCTTTTCTACTAGATAGTCAAAAAACTCTTTAAAGCTGCTGGAGAGGAGTGAAGAAAATGGAAGGAAACTTCCTTACACATACTTTTGAGCTGTTGCTCTATTTTCAGTTTGGTTTCCAGCTTGACTTCTACCACACTGCAGTGTGGTGCTGCACTGCACAGAATGAGAGTGCAGCCTTGCAACCCCATCTGTTTTGAACTTCTATATTAAATAAACACTTTCTGATACAGGAAAAATTAATATCTGCTCCAGAAAATTTTACGTTGGTGTGAGGAATGGTATTGAACAAATTAGCTGCAATAGTATAATAGCGGAAGGTAGGTGGAGTTACTAACTACTCATTTTCCATCTCCCTCTCTCTTGCTCTTCAAAAGGGAAACTGCTTGTTACGTTATGACTAATGAAAGTAAAATTCCTCTTCATCTTTCATTTGCATTTTTTTCTATATCAGAGATGATACTACCAATCTAATGAAATATTTTCTTCCATTTACATTCGTATAACAGCATTCCAAGTAAGGCCGGCCAAGGATGTGGTGGAATTCTGGATCTGCTGTTAGTTTCCAGGATGCCTATCCATCAAAATTGTAACTTGTAATTTTGGATGGATTTTTTTATTCAGCTCTTTCCTTACAAACTAATGATCAATCTTTCAGATAATCAAAGTTATATATTTCGTGGTACTCCATTAGTTCATTTACCCCTTCAAAAGTACTTCTAATTATAAACCTTTAGAAAAAATTTTTATAAAAATTTGAACATCTTCATCAAACAAGTTTGCAAAGCATTTAACTTTCAAAACAAAAAGTTCTATATTAGGAAAGTATATGTTTCTGAAAAACTGACATGATTTTGAATTGCATGGGTGTCATTTCCAATGTTTTTCAGATTATGACTTCATGACCTGGTGAATTCTGCCTCAGAGTTACAATGTATGGAAAGAATGATGGTATGAAAGGAGCTTCTTGATTAGTTTTAGCTCTGAACACTGAGTTAAAAGCAATTATGGTCAAAAGAAATGAAACAAGTCCAATTTCTTAAAATTTATCTCTTCAGGTCTTTTAACAGGAAGTGACAAATTGCTTAAATGATGACAACAAAGGCAGACAGATGAAAATTATTTCACATCACTCTTGCCCACAGTGCTATTTTTGTAGATAAATATTCATTCATAATTTGTCTGTTGCATACATTTGGGCTGGGAGATATATTCTCTGCATTAACAAGTATATGTACAGTTCAGTGGTATCTTTAGATTTTGCCCTAATAACCATGTTTTATACCTAGAAATTGTATTTCTTTGAGCAATTTCCAGTGACTCACAGCAGAAGTAAAGTATATTTTACTCATATTGTTCCTCCACCACAGTACTTGTCATGTTCATATGCCAAATCTATGTTGACTTAAAATTGGGAAACAAATCCTGTTTATCCTGTTCACAGCAATGAATGCTCCCAATTAACCATTTAAAAAAAAATTGTGGTGTAGGGAAGAAGTGTTTTCTTGAGGGTTGTTTTGTTTACAAATCTCAATGCACTTAATTGGCCTCCTAGATAGATTCAGATTTTTGTGTCCATGAATTTTTTAGTCTGTCTTCTTTTTTTTTTTTTGGTCATATGCTTATCACTGTAAAATCAGAAACTAAATAATCTTTGTTTATCTGTGTAAACTTGCAATACATTTAGCATCATCATCTGAGTGCATTGTCATCAGACAGACTGTCATTTTTGGGTCATAAGGTACTTCCTGATTTTTAAAAAATTATCCATGTTTTTGTTTCAACAATTCAAGTTTTATTTTGTGGGATTGTATACAAAGGTTTGCAAAATGATTTTTTTTGTGAAAGAAGGCTAATTTCCAATTAACAGCTTTCTTTTGCTCTCTTTTCTAATTCTGTAGTCTTTATGAATATAGTTCCACAGTAGAATATTATTTTATATTTGCATTTTTATTGTGTTTTCCTTAAGTATCTGGTAATGGTTTCCTTCAGAGGTTCTAGGATAGATAGAACAACTGCTAGTCTGTATGGTAATACAAAAATAGTTGCATTATTAAGTTCTAATTTGGAAGTTAATTGTTTGACAGGATTGTGATTGTGGAAGTGAATGAGGTGAGGAAACTATGTTACTCCTCTTCAGATTAATTCTTTAGCAAAAAAAAAAATAATGAAGTCAGCAATAAGGTATGGTAATAATAGAAGCATGGATGCAACCTTAACCCTGGAGTAATTCCTGACATCTCAACAATTTTCTGTATTTCTAAATAAATTGAGATTGTTCTTTTTTGGGGGGGGTTGTTTCCTTTCGTTTTTGTCCTCGTTTGAGGGACAGGTGTCTGCTAATGAAGGCAGGAGCATCCCTTGGAATGGAAAATGTAAACCCTTTCCCTCCAAATTATTATAATTTTGAAATCAAGGGGCTCTCAGGCAAAGATATGGGAATAGGAATATCAGTTCTTTACTCATATGTTTAAAAAAGCTAACAAATAACAAAAACTAAGGCATAAACCACAAACAGAAGCAGATACCCAGCACCAGCCTGCTCGGCCTCAGGCACTTTTCCCTGTGGTGCAGTTCGAGTCACAGCCGGCAGGGGCGCTGGTGGCTCCCTGTGGGCAGGGTGGGTGGGATGATTCCCCCGCGGCTGCAGGGGGTGCTCTGGCACCAGCCCAGGGGAGACGAGGTGATGGCGGCTGAGCTCAGGGCAGGGAGGGTTGGAGGAGAGGCTTTGCTTCACAGGCCCTTGGGGCAGCAATGTCGGTGCTGCAGCAGGATCCCTGGGAGCTGCAAGATGGGACAGCAAGGCATCTCAGCAGGTGTGAGTACAAGGCTACAATGTAGCAAAACCTCTCAGGGGTGATGGAGAAGTGGAGGGGCGAGGAAGGATGGGGCAGCTCTCAGCAGGGCAGGGGGACGGGAGGAACTCACAGCGGAAAGGAAACCAGTTCCATGCTGGCGGTGTGCTGGCAGTGCATTCCTTTAGCAAGCACCAACCCCGAACTGTTCTGCTCTGAAACCCCCAAGAGAAAGAGGCCAAATTCTCGCATCATCTCTGCCCCCTGAGAAGAAGAAGCTCACCTCTCCCTGTGTTTGGCCCCCTTCTTTTGTTCTCTTAAGTACCCAACTATTAGTTCCCTAACAATTTATGGGAGAAAAAAATCCTTAAGAAAAAGCAAAGGGAAGAAATCCAAACCCCAACAGTTTTTTAATGAGAGGAGCTATTTAATAAGGAAGAAAGTGATTCCGTTCAAGATGTTTAATCCCAAACTCCAGCAACACTAAATAGTCCTATAAGTGTTAGAGCAATGCTTCCTTTCAGATTTAATCAACTCAGATCATTTTCACTTGACTGAAAAAATGCCATTGTGATGCGGTGCATGAGGTAAATGGACCAGTGCCACATTCGTCCCGAAGTATCCTTCGTGGAGGCACTCTGGCAGTGCCTCACCAGCACCTACACAAACACACAGCCCAACCCTGCAGGGGGACACAGGCAGCCACTCCCACAATCTGGAGCGTCCCTGGAGATAAAAAGGTAGGAGGAACCATTTAACTTATGGTTCCAAGGAGTTTATTGTGGGCCACAGCACAGACTGAGCACCCTTGGAGGGGAAGCAGAGGCCAAATGACCCAGAAGAAAGAAAATTGTCAGGTTGTATCCCGAGGAGTTAAGGGGTGGGCAGAGCATCATTGACCAATAGTCTGAGGGCTAGGGAGTGGGGACAATTATGATTGACATAAGAAGGGCCATGGGAGGTGAGGGTAGGGCCAGGGGCCAATGGGATGCTGAGAAAAGGGGAACCCTCAGGCAGAGTTTGGTGGGGATGAACCATTTAAAACTACATAGGCGGAATGTGGACTTAGCCACTGCAACATTGTTGCGTGTTTCTTCGCTAAAAATTTGTAGCTCTGCTTACTTAACACACAAAATACACTGTATTAAAACAGTATTTTAATAAAATAGCTATGTTCCTATAGAATAGTTGTCATTAGCAGAGCTGTTTGCAAAACAAAAAAAGAAAGATTGCTTCTCCTACATGATCTTGGGATATCTGCACCTTTAGAACAAAGTGGTTTTGAAACAATCAGTTTTCTTCCAGAATCAAGAGATTAAAAGTCAGACACTCTGGACACAATCATGCCAAAGTGATGTGTTGTGGTAGAGTTTCTTGAATGGTGTTGGGCTTTTTGTTAGTTTTTTGGTTTTTGGGATTTTTTTATTGCTGACATATTGCTTTCAGTTTCAGTCGTCCTAAAACCATTTTAGTTAAAAAAAAACCAAAAACCCAAAACACTTTCCTCACCAGAAAGGACTGATTTTTCATTGGAAGTCAATTTGGAATCTAATAATTAATTTTGCCCCCCAAAAATGCTCAATAAAAATGTCATCTTTAATTTTATTCTGTACCAGAAATCTTCTGTTTTTCTTTTATTTTTCTTTTTCTTTTCCTTAACATGTAGCTTGTATTTCCTTATTTTTCTCACTGCTAGATGTGACACAATACCATGAGAGACAGATATCAAAAGAAACTGTTCACTTAGATCTTTCTTTCAAGCTGACAAGCATATTGCTAAGACATTTAAAATGCAAGCTTCTTATTTTCATTTTTTTATGTGAAAAATTTAGAGAGAGAAGTATTGAAATGATTGGTAAAAGAGTTTCTCTGGCTATAAGCACAGAGAAATGAATAGAAGAAAATAATGGTAATTTTTTTAGGAGCCAGAGGATGTCTCCTATATTTTATGTTCTTTGCATTGTATAATTTAAGTCATAATTGTTTCATTTTGTGCTCTAAAGTTGTATCTTTCAAAGGAATGAATATTCTTGTTTCACTTGAACAGTGATAATGTCTAGAATATGGAAGCAGTACTCTACAACTTATTGCTTGTAATAAGTTGCATAATTTTATTGATAATAATATAATTTAATAATAATTCTAATTTGGTTTACTTAATTGACAGTAGAATTTTATTTGACTATGGACTCTGGAATTATGTTTACTGCTTAGGGAAATAGGACTTTTTTAGATTAGAGTGTTATTCTTAAAATAATTATTTATATTTCAATTATAAATGTTCTGAATGCTAACTAGGGTATCTGATGCACATATATTGTCTTCATCTAACTCAGCTGAGTACTTAGTCTCTATTATCAAAGGCAATCTTAAGTAACTAATTTAGTGCCAGTAATGTGCATCTTTTGTTTTATTTGGTTTTGGTGAGGAGTGAAGTATGAATCTGGAATAGAAATTAAAACTGGGTGGGAAGCTCACAGTAAACCAAAAAATATTTCTTCTTTACACTAAAGCGTGTTTCTCCCTTGAGTTACCTGTATATCCCTTTGTTCCAGCATTGTCAAACGTGAGCGTGTTGGCCTTAAAGACAAAAGCTTTCCCTTCTCAAAGCCCTTAACAGAGAAACAGAGGAAGGAATAATCACCTTTCCTTCTCAATTTCTTCCAGGAGTTCCCATGGGGCAAAATTCTCCTCATGTTCAGGTTAATTGCACTATTTTCTTTCTTTCCATTTTATTGCAGTCTTTTCCCTTATTGTAATTTAAGTTTCTGTATTCTTCACTTTCCGCTAAAGTGTGAGGTTTTTAAAATAGCTCTTTAAAATAAGTATCAGTAACTCACAGAAGTGGCTCAATGGCTTCAATTGGAGCTGATTAGTAAAATTACTACTCTGTAAAAAATGGCACTGGTCCTGGTAGCTAAAAGAAAGTCCATTCTTTGACTGCGAGATTATGGTACCCCCAGCAAATTCCCTTACTGTAGATCTCTACAGAATGAGTGGACAGCTGCATGACTCAAAGTGGTCGTATTCCTGAGTTTGCTCATAGATCAGAATGGAAAGAGCAGAGTTCCCCGACTGCAGCTTGCCGGCAGTGGAAGCCATTAATCTGGAGGAAGAGCAGGCCTGATGAAGACCTTCAAATCCAGCCAGGGGAGGCTCGATTTCATCTGCTCTACATCAGCACTGGTCTCCACAACTCCCACATCCTCTGCTCGGTGCAAGGAAAAGAGCACTTTACCTATCAGCACAGACAGTTCATACCCCCTTACTCCCCATGACATTTATTCCTCTGGTATCCTTGTGTTTTGTAAGGAAGGTGTCAGACACCTCCTGCAGCGGCACCTTAGTTCTAGGTTGTGCTTTCCAGGCGCTGCCAAAGCACCCTCACCTGTTCTGTTGGGTTGCTGATCTTGTGATGTGAGCTGCCCTTGCTCTGCACTGCCTGACAGAGGTTTTGCTCGCCTGTTCTGGCTCTATATGTCTTTTGACAATGCTGCGATCACTGTGGGGCCTGTGGGAAAGCCTTGGTCTATGTACTTATTCCATTTCTAGCAACAGTATGAATAGTATGCAGGCTTCCTATATATTATTACAGATTTTTTCAAACACTGTACTTTCCTCTTGCATTGAGGAGAAAAAAAATTAAATATGTTTTTAAAAAATTTTTTTTACTTTTTAATATTGCTTTGAAACCTCTAAATCTCAAACCACAGGGCTGCAATCCATTTCCTTTTCTTTAGGTGATAGTTTACTTTGGACTCACTTTGCTTTTTATAGCAACACAGCCTTGCACCGGATCCCACAACCATACTTGCTTTTGCTTTGTGACACATTTTCTAAACATGATAAAACCCTTGCACACAATTTTTCATGGTTTTGATCTTTCCCTTAACACCATTAGTCATAGCTGCTCCTGTCTACCAGATGTCAACAGTGCTTCCCCACAGAGATTCCTGGGGCCTGGGGAGCCAAGTTGTTGCCTCTTGTGGGGTTTGGCCACAAGCCTCATGTTTATTTAAAGCCTGGCTCTGCAGAATCTTATTTTAGGTGTTCCCAGGCAGGTAGTGTCAATAATCACTCCCATGGGCATGACTATATGGAAACCTATGGGAAGTGAGCCTGGGGTCAACGTGGGTCTTTACTCACTATTACCCTCTCAGCACACACTCCCAATTCAGTCCCTCTTAAAAGTGAATCTAGGATGGACATGTAAGCAGTGCACCTCTAAGAATGTTGCCTAAAGGTTCCCTATTTAGAAAACATCAGAAGATTTTTACAGAGAAAAAAAATCCCTATGGGTAATATATATTTTTCCTTTCCCTTTCTGAAAGAGAGTGAGAGACAAAAGGAGGTTGTAACAAGACAAGAAGACCTGTATTTGTAAAAAACCCTGCCTTTCATAATGGCATTTTATAAAATATTTACATTGATAAGTTTCACATTTCTTTCTATTCAGGCTTTACTGAGCTTGGTTTTCTGAATTAATATGGTGAGTTGGTCTGGCTCTGCTTTCTTCGACATTCATTAAAATACTTTAATCTTCCCATATGGCTCTGCACCGAGTCAGATTTTAATGCCCCACCTAATTAGATTAATTTCTAAATTATTTTTTACTTACCCCTGGAGATATTTCCTAATCTACCTGCAGTTCTCCAAGTTTCTGCGGTGTTTCACTTTGAGCTGGAGAGTATAGAATGGAACACAATAATATCTGAGGGACTGCAAAAAATATTTCTTCAACAGAATATTTCCCATTATTTTCCGTCCATCTCTTCACCCACTTTACCATTTTGATGCTATTTCTGTTATAGCTGTTTCAGCTATTAATGTTTTTGGTGTGCTAACTTGCAGTGACAATGTCAAGACTTTTGCCTGAGTAGAGAGAGTGAATATAAAACTCAACAATGTATGTTACTCATGCAAATTTTCACAGCATGACTTGACTTGCACAATTCTAATCTGCATTGTACTGACAAGTGGCATAATATTGTTTGGTTCCTCTGGACGTCACTAATTTAAAAGAGTGGTCTCAGTGTCAAATGTTGCAGCATTACTGTATATCCTGCAGTACAGAGTGTAAACAAATAGATTCAAGTGTGGGTTAAAAACCATGACATTTTTCTGTTATGACAATTGACATCTTCTTCCATTTATTTCCATTTATCTTAGAATATTTTAACTCATACATAGTGTTTCAGGCATGTTAACTAACTGTCTATCTATCACCATATTCTCCCCTCATGCACCTGGGGAGGCTAATGTTACCTCTGTTTTGCATGTAAGGAAACTATAACAGACAAGCCAGAATAAATTAGACATCTCAAGGGGGGATTTTGCACAAAAAGAGAGTAGCAATTCTTTACTTTTAATTTGTGGAAGTTTTCCTTATCATTTTATAACTAGTTTTTTGGGGAAGGTGTTCTGAGTAGGAATCTTGTAATATGAGAGATATTAATTGAGAAAGTACACAGTCACCTTCATGATAGGCCTTGCTATAATTTGGACTCCAGCTGGAATTGTACATCTTTTATTTATAAGCTGCTCAGAAGTACCAACCAAGTCAATGAAGCTTCCTGTCCTGTGTAGCTTTTAAAGTGAAAACATAAAGAAGCACATAAAACAACTGTGCTATTCACAGCTTTTCATATTATTTTCCTATTTGCTCTTTTATTCATATAGAAACTGTATAGAAAAATAGTCTCTCTACAGGGTTAATTCTAAGAAGTTAGTGCAGAAGGTGTAACTTACCCCAGTGTCCAGTTTTTTTAACCTATTTAAAATATCCTCCTCTGGATAGGAGTACATGCAGCAATGTGGTAAAATTCATTAATGACTGTATCCTGAAAAATTTACATATGCTGGGAAAGCATATAAAGTTGGGGGAATGGGGGAAGAAGGAGGAAGTGGGGGTGTTTGGAGTGATGGTGTTTGTCTTCCCAAGTCACTTTTGTGCATGATGGGGTCCTGCTCTCCTGAATATGGCTGAGCACCAGCCTGCCCTTGGGAAACAGTGAATCATTTCCTAGTTTTGCTTTGCTTATGGGCAATGACTTTTTCCATCTTTATCTCAACCCATGAGTTTTCTGACTTCCACACTTCTGATTCTCTCCCTGATCCCACTGGTGGGGGACTGGGTGAGCAGATGCTTCTGGCTGGGCTTAAACCACAACAGGAAACTACTCTCAACCAATTTTTTTTTTTTCCAAAAAAAACACAGAGTTTTTTTTTAAATAATAAGCAACTAGGAACTTCTCTGTCTGTTCATAGATTGCTTGATCAATCCAAAACTATGTGGGTTTCAGATGTAATGCTTCTCAGGTTTAGACTGTAAAATCTACTTACTTCCTCCTCACAGTCATGGGTTTGGTGGAGTACTTGGACTAATATTCTTTATAACCAGCCCTCCATCAATTTCAGATCAACTAAAGGTGTTAGAATATGTTCTGTGGTTATTAAGTCCTGCTACTATGTAAGGAATAGACCATACAATGTATTTATTACTGACTGTATCATACTTATGGAAATAATTTAGTAGGAAATTTAATATCCTGAATGATTATCTTTCTTCTGCTTATAGATAAAAACAATGACTAGATATAAGAAAACAGAGTGTTGATTTTAGATTAAAATTAAACACTAGTTTTTCTAGCTAGTGTTGCTGCAATTTTTTTGAATGTGCCTTTTGCCTAACTGCAATGGTGTTTGATAGTGAGAATTTCTAGATAACATGGTAACAACAATGTTTCCCTTCACTGGTGATGCTTTTGTGAATCTTTTTAATTGTCATTCAACATTCTATTCTTTTGGTATTATAATTCTGCATGAACTGCAATACCTTATTGATAATCACCACACTTCTTATGACAATGGTAAATTGGGAAAAGTTCTATGAAAGATGATGGGATTGTACTGCTGTGAAATTAAGTGAATGGGAGGACAACCTGGTTTGATATTTATTGTTTTTCCTTAATTAATTCTCTCATCTGAATCATGATAGATTCATTTCTTTGAAACAATGTCTTTACCCAGGGAAAATATTTAATATCTTAGACACTACTCGTCCACAATTTATGAAGTTGTAGAGACTAAGAGAAATTTGTAACCTAAGGAGTAACAAAAGATGGATCAGAAATACATCATCTGTCTCATCTCTGTTACAGGGCTTGTAGAGGTAAGAATTTAATAATCACCTGAAGTTTTAGTCTTTTATTTTATTAAAAACCCACACACAAGAATGATAATAACAGCACTTGCCTAGTAATTATTTGATCAGTAGGTGGTTGAAGAGAGTTTTTATGTTCCACCTGTGTTCTACTTTTTAATTTGATTGCACTTTTGACATTAGCTCCCCAATTAAGATAGTTACATTTCTTATTTTGCCAGTTGTGTAATTAAAAAAGAGTAGAAGCAGAAATAAATACGGTTTATTGCTTCATTGTTAGGGTAAAGTTTTGCATAAAATATACAGCTGGATGGTGAACAATCGTGTAGTTACAGTGTCATAGCCTTCTATGCCTGTTATGTGTCTGAAAACCTATCTAAAGAGATTTCTAGAAACGTTGTTTTTGCTAACTTATTATCTGAAATCCATACCTCATCCAGCTAAAATTCTGTTAGAAAAGCCATGGCATCATATGCACTGTTCTGTGAGCCAAAAATTCTCAAAAGATCAGAAACTTTGTAAAATACTTGTGCTGTCACTTTGATTGTACCTCAAGTTTGTCACAGAATAAAATGGTAATACTCTTTAAATACATTAAATATACTCCTTTTGAACAGCTTTCTAAAAATTATTTGTACATTTACTCTCTGTGTGCAATGGAATGTTAAATTTATCTGAAGAACTTGCAGAAATTTGCTTATTGCCCTGGGATAAGTTCTATTTTTGAATTGAAAATATGAATAAAAAATATTTCCATTTTACAGTCCTGTAAGAATTTGAAATTAAATGCAGAGATTTGCTAAAAAGGAATGCTGATCTTGCAAATACTGATGTTTTTTTCTGGGGATGTAAGTGGTCAAATTTAAATTCCAAATGATTCATCTTAATCTCAAACCTTTATTTAGAAATTAATTGGATTAAAGGTCTTGACTTTCTCACAGTAATTGAAATAAGATTGTTAACAACTTTTTTTCAAATATTTTTTTTGAGTGTTATCACTGGTGCTGCTAATTTTGCTTTGTGATACCTAAGATCAGACTCCAGTCTAGGATTTTTCAAAAATCTGGGGTGGAATCAAGTCCTAAAGGAAGCAAAAATAAAACTTCCTCTCTAAATGAATCTTTATTGGGTCAACTTGAAGAATATTTGAAGGATTATATGTCATGCAAACCTCAAAACAGCTTATATGCATCATATTGAAACACATGATTTAAGTAGTTTTAAAAGAGTTGACATGGTAAAGTCTAAGCATAAAGACTGAATAGTTGTCTTACAACATCTGAAGGTTTTAAATTTATATTCATATTGTCCAAAGTCCAGTGCATTCTCACCTTGAATGAATGGCTGAATAAAATTTTATGAAGCTCCTCATTTTAGCAGAAGAAAGCATGCCAAATTACTTGTCTTTCTGGCTCCAGCCTTGCAGGCTCTATATTAGGAAAAGTCTATATAAAAAGGAAAGGAAGTGAGGGCAACATTATCTCCTGCTTTAATTATACTTATATTTTTAAACCTTTTTCTTTCTGGAGAAGGAGCAGTCTAATATTACAGGAATACACAGTCCTAAAGGTCTCTGGTTGTTCTATTTTGCCATTTGTTATTCAGTTGATCAGTGTGTCTGAGTGAACCTCGTTATCTATGATGGCCAAAGGCAATGTTTCTGTAATGAAGGCTTTACTGTATAAAGTGACTCACAGTTAAGGAAGTGTATCTTTTATTTTTGGTGTTAAATTGCTGCTGCACCTTTAAATTACTTTTTAACAATGTGGAATAGTATAAATTGTGTGTGACGGCGGATAAAAATGAATAAAAAATATCGTGTTTCCAAGATGAAGTGAGCACTCGGTGGCATTTCAGACTAAGATTAGGAATTTCAGCTCTGTTTAGTTTTGGCAATTCCCTCAGTCAAGGGAATAGCTTTCTCAGACAAGATTCCTTTATTTTCTCATTTCAGAAACAGCATCTAACTCAACAAAGCACTTTTTTACATCCATCTAGGAACTAAGGGGACTTTGAGGATTCCTGACATCTCTTTTAGCTTAATTTTGCATGGTATCATAAAAGATATATTTTCTACTTCCATTTTGTAGCCTGGAAAATGTCATATGTAGGTAGAAAGGATGTAGGGAATGAACTGGCCTCTGTCTGTGGATTTGCTGTTTTGCTTGGGGTTAAGATCAAAAATTTTTGTTGGAGAAGCTGCAGTGTCCTAAACCAGAGCAGCTGTGGTTACAGTACCAAAAAGAGGTGTCTCTAGTACAAATACATTCTGTAAGAGATCCAGCTTTTGATGGATTTTCTCTAAAGCTTCTCAATATATTGAGAAATTATATTCTCATGAACTCAGTTTAGCAAAGCCAATGTTACTTATTAGAAATTTAGAAAGATCTTTTATCTGTGAAATTGTTAGTATAAAATCTGATTTTAAGTGAAATCTTAGAAGCATGGCTGCAGATAGAATGGGTGATGACAGAGTACATGTGAAATATAAAAAGACACAAAAGTTAAAAAAAAGTCCTGTATGATTTTTTTCATTGATAGTTTACAGATTAAAATGCATGGTCTGTGTTTCAAGAGAGAGGATGGGAAAAGATAGAGATAGATAACAAGTTATCCAAGTAGCTCTATTATACAATTCATATTTTCACATTTTAAGAAGAGCATGAGCGGGATAGGAAGTAAATTCACATCCTTCAGTCCATCACTCTTCCAGTGTGTTGTACTTGAATGTTGCTCATCTGTGGGCTGCACTGCAGTATTAGAGAGTGAAGCAGGGCTGAAGCATTTTCCTCTTGTCCAGCAATTAGTATCCAGATAATTTCTTCTGCTTTGAAGTTCATGTGTTCTTAAATCTATTTTCTTACTCTTTTTTTTTTTCTTTTTTTTTTAAAAGCTGAACAGTGTCCAGATGCTTTGGAAGATGTACCTGAGGAGGTGAGAATATGAATAAATAATGTGACATGCAGCTGCTACGGGTGAACTGAGAGAAGAAATGCTCTTTCAGATCCTGTTCTCACTGCAATCTTACTGAGTCCATTCTCTTCTTTCAAAATTTTAGATCTCCTTTCTACCTGTGTACATTTTCCTTGTGATACACATGGTCAGCATTTCAAACAAGTAGATTGAATTGTAGCAAACATTAGGTGACACATGGACAGAAAATTCTAAAAAAGCTAGGAGCATATAAGTCTAGGAGACATTCCTGATGTAATAATATGGCTTTGGATGTTTTGTAATCAGCATTATTCATTTGGATGTTATCAGCCTAAAAGTAATGACTTAAAAATTAAATATTTGAAATATACATTAATGTCTTTAGCAGTATATTAAACTCAGTAGCAATATCAGAATCTCTTTTTCTTCTCAAAAATGAATAATTATAATACCAGTTTGTCTTAATTAATTTGTCTTAAGATAATATGCTGAAGGAGCTGCTGATGCAATATGGAAGTTGCAAATATGAATCCAAATTTGTTTAACCTGTAGAGAATTAATGATGTGATGACAATAAGATGGAGTAATTGCTTTAAGCTGGCAATTTACATAGTTTAAACAGGGCAGCCTCTAGACTTCAAATCAGTAGAATTAGCACATGATCTACTTTTTAAAAGTGGAAGGTTCTATAAACTCACAAAGCACATTAATTGAGCAAGGACACCACAAATAACATTAATTTTGGCAGTCTTTCAAAAATTATACTCTAAAAAATTCTGAGCATAATTATGTTAAGTCTATATTAATTTCTTATATATAAATATATAGATATAGATTTTGGTTCATTTTTTCTCAGTAATGAAAGAATAAGGACGTGAAAAATAAAATAATTTTAAAAAAGAGATAGATCTCATGTGATTTTACAAGACAGATATTTCTGAATTTGTTGCTCAGTTTGTGATGAACTGCAGTAAGTTTTTGGGTTACAATTTACGCAATTGATGTAGAATATGATATTGTCTCTCAACACTCACTTACAAGGTTTGCTAATCCTCTCAGGCCTTACATCAAAGTAGGACCTTTCTTAAGTGCAACTTTGCATTTTTTTGCATCTTCAAGAATCTATGGAATAAAACAACTAAACGTAATAATTTAGGCAGTCAGGTTTTATGAGGAATCTAATACATATATTCTTTAGTTTGAATACCTAATTTTGAACAAACTCTTCTATCACATCTAGATTAATTCTTCTGAGGCTATCATCTGACATGAGTCTGTGAATTTGGCATGTCTGAGAAGTCATTCTGGGAAGTTTTATTATTATCACTTTTTTTTCTTTTCTTTTTTTTAGTAGTGGTGGTGGTCAGTTTTGGGTGTTCTTTTTTGTTTGATGGTTTTTCTCATTTTTTTTATTTTTCTTTTTCACCAAAAAGTTGTTTAAATAGGAGTATGTTGTTACTGAAATACCTGCAGCTCCAGACCTGGTTAGTCAATAAGAAAGTAATCAACCAAAAAAGGACAAATTACCAGATGCAAAGTAGTTAAATAAAATTCTTCTGGCAATTTGCCATAAAATCATTATTTTGATTTCATCTTTGATACTTCATTAAGACTAAATAACTCTCAAAGGAAATGAGGCACAAAATATTTTCAAAATCTCTGTAGCCCCAAATACAGTAAAATTTAATACTTTATTCCAAGATTAAGTACTGCCATGTGTTCCCAAAGTCCTGCATTATCTCTTTAGTGTCTGGTACTTGTTCAAGGGACCTTGTTTTAATGTTTTCTGCAAAAAGGCTTTTCCTTCCATCCACCTTTTTAGCAGTGTTATGGCTTGTTCAAGAAGTAACTTTTTAGAGAGGGAAAGAGAGACCAAACAAAATATAAATGTTTGCACTTTGTAAAATGCAAATGAGAGATTTTCTTAGCCTTTTTATGTATATTTGTGTATATAAGCATTAATGTATATTTATGTATATATATAGTATGTATATTTAGCAATTTTGTGACTCCAAAATTCTCTCAGTTTTCTTTGTAATTACTGTGCTGTGGAATTATCACTGTGAAAGTGAAAGGAGCAATGATGAAAATTTTGAAAACCATTAGTCCAGTAGATCTTGCTAGATCAAAATTTTCTGGAAGACACCACTGGAAGTCCAATCTCCCTGCTAAACCAGGATCCCCCAGAGCACTTTACTTGAGATTGTGTCTGGACAGCTTTTGAATATCTCCAGGAAAAGATATATTCACTCCACAGCCTCTCTAGGCAATCTGTTCCAGTGCTCAGTCACCCCAAGGTAAAGAAATTCTTCTTCATGTTCTGAGTTCCAGTTTCTGCCCACTGCCTCAATGTATTGCTCCACCATGCAGTGCCAGCATCCATCCTCTTGACACACTCTAGGCTTATTTTTTCCACACGGTCAATTATATTTGCCTGAATCTGTCTCTCCTCAGTGATACCAGAACCCAAATTAATACATCATCAATTGATACACCTTGGCATCCCCATCTGGTCATTTCCTTCAGTTCAAGAGCTCAGGCAGGATGGGCAGTAGTAAGTGAGTGCCAGATGAGTAAACGCGTACTGTACTCCTTCCCATGTGAAAGAAAAGCATTGTTGATCTCCCCCTCTAAAGGGAGCCATTAAATCCGTATCCTGTACATCGATTGTAGTTAAAGCAAGGTGAGCTCGTTCCTGAATGGTGGAAGTCAGTTTGGCTCAATTAGGAGCCGCAGCAGTCAAGGGACCAGTACTTGCATTGATAGTCCACAGTCAGGCACCACCTCCTGTTTGGTTTACTAACAAGCCACATAGGTGAGATATAAGGGCATTAATTTTGAACAATAATTCCCCTTTCCTTTAGCTCTTGAATGACTTCAGCAATTCTGCCTCTGATCCCTTGTGGCAGAAGATAGGGCTTCACATTCAGTAACTTAGACAGCAGTAGTGCAGGATCGGTATGTAAAAGCCTTGCTGAGAGCAAGGGGAACTGAATTTCCACACCTTTCCCTTAGAATCCATGCAGGCTCTCCCCTTCAGGAGGCTAAATGCCATAAAATTCAAAGGGAAAGAAACCAATATCATCATGATCTCAGTGAGGTTATCACCAGGCAACCAACTTTTTATTTGAGCTGTCTGCTGTGGCTTAGAGAACCCAACAACATCAGTAAAATGTATCTGTATTTTTTCAGGGACTATCCTGCTTTGTTTGGCACTTTCCTCATTCAGAACAGAGGAAGGGGTACTTTGTGGCTACCAAAAAGGTGACTAGGGATCACAAGGAGTCAAGGGGAAAAGTTTCCAACATATTCCCGTCTTTATTTTCAGTGAGTCTTCTAAGATATTGGCTTTATCCTGGCTCACCTACTGGGGACAGCACTGAGAGTTTCCCAACATCTCAGAACCAGCTACATGCAGCTTCCCTAATGGGGCTATAGGGACCACCTGTTGGCTGTTAGGTATTGAAGAAGGATGGTTTCTCTTCTGGGGACTCCTCTCCTTTTTTTTCCTGCATTTTCACCAGAATTTGTAAATTCTGGAGTGGTTGTATATCCACCAGTTCCTGAGAGATATCCTTCTCCAATCCCTCCTTCAATAGGTGAATCCTTGAGGATTTACTTTCCTGGCTCCAATCTCTGAAACAAGAAGCATTTTCCCTGAGTTTCACACTTTGGATAGCAGTGTGATACTTCATTTGCAACAAATCATCTGTCAGCCAAAAACAGGTAGCTCCTCTGCTATTTCCCCACAGGTAAGAGGAGGTCCAGCTTGCCACCCTCCCACACAAGCAGCTTGAAGTCGATCTTGCAACTGGGTTGCAGAAAAATGTAATGAGTCAGGCAGTCTTTTAATTAGGGGAATCATTTTATCCAGGTTAGCAAACAAAACCTGGGAGAAGACTAACAGGACATAAGTCATCTCTTATGTATGTATTGGAGTCAAGCTGCCTTTTGCACAGTCTCGATGGGTTTATCCAGTGTAGGAATGTAGATAGAGATGGATTCTCATCTCTTGAAGGGGTCAAAATTATCTGCTTATTTTGTCTCCCACACTGATGGATGTGGTAATTTAAAAAATATATGCTAGAATCTGTATTCCTAACTAGATTGCAATTGAGATAGAGTCACTGTCCTAGTACTACTTTGTCATCATTCTTCCATTGCATTTCAAAGTGCATTTCAAGCCTGCAATTATCAACAAATTAAGGAGCATTCCTTTGACACAATTATGTTAAGGATATAGTCTTGGTTCTCTGCAGAATTACAACAAAGGTGTTTGATGTATATTTGCTTTTTTTTTTGGAA
Source organism: Petroica traversi (assembly GCA_025920805.1). NCBI lineage: Eukaryota > Metazoa > Chordata > Aves > Passeriformes > Petroicidae > Petroica > Petroica traversi. The sequence continues at coordinate 14,280,219 of JAHLSL010000006.1, read as the reverse complement.
GTCTTTTTATTTGTTGGAGAAGATAAATAACAGGAGGTGCTCTTCCTTTTCCCTCCTCTGGATCCACTATTGGGAAGCACTAAATTTATATTTACGGTAGTGAATGAGAGTTCTTGTTATTTAAGACTGGAAAAAAATTAATTATTTTAGTAGGTATATTTTAAGACAAGAAGATATTTAATTTCTTTTTCATTGTTGTTGACAGTGGGATTTCAGGTTTTTTTTTCATTTGTTCGGTGTTTCTAGGGATGACAAAACTAGGCAAGGTGTCAAAAGAGATAAATGAGTCTTTACTGTTATAGTATTGTCATTATTTTTCTTTTTGGGCAGAGCAATTTTCAGTTACATTCTTTCAAGGACATTAAATGCATGGTGACTCCTTAAATCCTAGGTTTCTCCATATTGTTTGAAATGCGGAAGTCATTACCTTTGCATGCTTTTTTTGGTTTTTTTGTCTTCAATGTGTGTGTCCTGGGTTGGCCATATGACCTGTTTGTATCCCCAATCGTCCTTTTGCTTATGCTGGACATGAAGTTCTGCAGCTTTAAGTTGGTCCCAGAAAGACAGAGAGTGAAGGTGGAGGAAAAAAATAAACCACTCGCCGTTTGTCTGCAGGATACCTTTACTCCTACGAAGCAAGGCTACATTCCAGCGGACAGCGTTATCGCTTTTCTTTTTTTTTTTTTTTCTTTTTTTTTTTTTATTCTCGCTGGTGTGGGTGCTGGAAGAGCACACAGCAGAGGGTTTCCTTGGATTTTTCCCGGCTTTTTGCAGGGAGAGACTTTGTTTCTTTTGCTGGGTATTTTTTCCTTTTTCCTCTTCCTGGGACTGGCTGGCATCGCGTGGGCCCAGGACACCAGGGGAATCCCCGGGGGCCCCTTGCCGACTTCTACAAGCAGGCCCGGCAATCGGCCCCCCCACTGGAGAACTGAACCGGATTCAGACGGACTCTGAATCTACCATCTCTTCAGAGGAAGGAGAGGTTTCATTGTTTTCTATTATCCAAATTTTTCCTATACTTGTGAATATTCTATTTGTTAAATAAATAGTTTTTTCCACTTTTCTCTAAGGAAATTCTTCCCGGACCTGTAGGGGGAGGGGTGATTGGAATCGACTCTTCCTAGAGGAGACCCCCCCAGAGGTTTCCTCCTAAATATTTGCTCTAAACCAGGACAGTATGGCATTCATGCATCTGTATCTTATTTTAAAACCTCCAATATGTACAGTTTTTGCTGCCACTAGTCATTGTCTTTGAGTTTGGTCCAGAGAGCCACTTGAGGAGGTAAATTTGCTTTCTCTTTCAAATCCTCCATCTTTCCTAACTAGAGTCTGAGATTGGAATACCAGTGACATCTAACTCAGCATCATAAGTTCTGCTGAACTGCTTTGGGATTTGATCCCATAAATTCATTAGATGCATCTGAGAATAACATCTTGATACTAAGGAAGAGTTAGGGATTGTTGCTTTATTCCTTGGAGAAATCATAGAGTGAAATAGGAAGGTTTTCACATTTTGGTAAATGAAAGGAATATATGACACTGCTTTAGGTTATAGAAACAAACTTTTCTATCACTGCTCCTGGAAGTAGGTGACTCTTGAAGTACACATCCCAAAGACACACTGTGTCCACATTCATCAAGCCATGTTTTAAAATTTTTCCCATACTTTCTATTGTAAATTATTTAGATTTAATAGCAAATAATAATTTTAATATATAAGATAAAGCTGAAATGAGTGACTGATCTTGCAGCAAATGAATGCTCTTACCCCAACACCTTCTTCTGTTTTCTCCTGAGTACACACCCAGTTACTCAATCACTTTGTTATGTTTGAAGTTCCAAGTCACCTCCTGTATGAAGTTATCAAGTGTGCTCTTCAGCAGCATTTTTTAAGTCAGAGAAGACTTGAACCTTCATACTGCAAGCATTTAAAATTTGCAGCTGTTTATAATTTATTTACATTAATATTTTATGCTGCATAAAAAGATAAATCTATGCCGCTCATCAGAGTCCTTTTGGAATAGAGATTCACTATTCAATGTGTTTATTTGAGTGAGAAGTTCATAGTCAAAGGTGATTTTCTGAAGGTTCATGGTAAAAGCAAGGTGCTATTGTTAACAATGAAATTTGGAACTTGTAGTTCCAAATAGTTGTAGTTCCAGATAGTTCAGGAAACCAGTCTGAATGTTTTATATCAACCCATAGTGTGAAGAAATTTGAAAAAAATGAAACAGTAGTAGATTTCTGCTCAAATCCTTTGTAGACATCTATGTGTGTATATACAGAGATATATATGGTGATATCGTGAACAATAACTTACTATTTAGTTGAATGTTTGGTTACAAAAAGAATTTTGTTCTCGGTACAAGGTTGAAAACTAACTTGAGCTTTTTGTTTCAATATGTTGGAACAAAGATGGTACAAAATTTTCTGTACTCCTAGTTTCTGCTCTCTGCTCCTGTAGTCTCACAGGGTGTATTCTAACAAACAGACTAATCTTCCTTGGGCTCACTTTCTGCTCAGTGATCCTACATATCCTTCTGGCAGAAACCATAGGTTATTTAGAGCCCCCTCAGGAAAACAGGGGCTTGAACATTGGATAATGAAACCCCCCTGGGGGTATGTCAGGCATTGGAAAGACCAACGGGGGGCATGTAAATGAGTCACATCCTTGTCTTTATTCTTCAGTAACCCAGTGTGACTCTGAGGTAACGTTTTCTAAGGAGAAATTCTCTAAACTCCAATATGTGAGTTCTCGAGAGATCATTAACCCTAATGGATCTTCATTTTACATTACAGTTAGAGGCATTAGTCAGTAATATTGGCAGCTAGTAATGCCTTGATTTTATACTAATTAATGATTTTGCATTATACGAAGGAATGAAGTAATCATTGCTCTGCTTTTTCACAGTAATCCAGGTGTCTCTCCAGACTCTTCCTGGAAAATTTGCTTCAGCTGTGGTCCTGTTTTGAGACATGGTGTGAAATTCCAATATCTGCTCTCCCAGGGCACTTAGAATGTGTTAACATAGAAAGCATTACAATACTCTGAGGATTCATAGCTAAAACCGTTTCCAAAGGAATATGATATGTAAGTGATAAACATAAAGGAATGCATCTTAAAAGTGCCAATTACTAAATTGGATAAGTGCAATGAAATTCTGCGTCCTTTATCCACTAGTAAGAATAATGGCCATACCTACAGCCTAGTTTGCAGCATTAATTTCTACCTATCAGTTTATAACCCTTTTTTTATTCACTGTTTATTTGTTTTAAATACACAGAAGGCTTTAAAAGAACTTTAAATTTTCCACGTAACAAAGAAGGAAGGTCAGTAGATCCAGATATAGAAATATAAAAAGACACTACAATTAGTTACTGAATGCTGGCCCACTTTATTGATAATTGCTATGGAATTTAAGATCACTTCTCAAGGATGTATTCCATTAAGTATTCTATTCCATATTTTCAGAGTTTGTATCCTGTTCAGGTGCTGCTTCACATTAGAAGTGTTATAAAAGCTGTCAATGGGTTTAGAACTCTCGGGAAGAACACTAGACCCTCCATTCTGTGTTGGTTTATTGATTACATTTTAATTTCTTTCTAAATGGTTCTGAAATTGCAGGAGTTATCATGATTAACAGTTGTCAGCATGATCAGTTATGCAACTGACCCCATCTTATAAACATTGCTGTTTCTACGTGTCCATAATACCAAAGGGTAAGCCAAGCATTTCATTATAAGACCAATGGGCAAGCAATGCCATATATTTGCTAATAATTAAAAAAAATAATGTAGTGAATCTCCTTGTAATGGATGCTAGTACCTTTATTTTGAAACAGTTTTTCTCTTCCAGTTATAATTAATATACTGATTCATAATATTTGGATTCCTTTTTAAAAATGCACTGGAAAAGCTATTTTTTACTAATGTTTTTTCTTGTTGAAAAAAATTATCATAAGTTTAATTTTAAAAGATAAAATCAGTTATGTTTAATGTAATTCACTGGGTTATTTTAATAAAAAAATTCTTTTTTTCTTTGCCTTCCTATGTTATGTATCTGCTTTCTGTTTAAAAATACTTCCTGCTAACTGCTACCCCTTTTTGCTCTTCTGAAAACGTGTACAGCCTCACAAACAGACATTTTATTCATAAACCCTTTTTCATTTCTAGCATTTGATGAAAATTATAATTAAAATTTTTGTGCTATTTCAAGTTTTTGGTTTTCCTTGTTATTTAAGACATGAGAAAGGTACTATGTTCATTTGGAATAAAGAATAAAATAAAGGATGAACAAAAAGTTTTTAAAATTCTCTGCTGAAATGACTCTACCTCTGAGAAATATTATCACTCTCAGATGTAACTTAAAAAAACTTGCAAATTGAAAGATTTCTAAACTTTGTATAAATGTGGGGTCAGCATTTGAGAAACCATCATCTCTGAAACAGAGCAGCAATCTAGCACAGATTAGGAAATAATGTAAAGAACAATCATAGCTATGAGAAGAAAGATTTATAGTAAGCATATATTTATTAAAAAAAACTCTGGTCTAATAAGAACACAAAAGACCTAAATCAGCAAAAACCACTTCATAATCCTGTATTAAAAGACTGTTAATCTGAAAGTTGACATGTCACCCTGTAGGATAAAGGAAATTGATAGGATTACAGCATAAAAATTGGAGGTATAGAGTGGTAGGGAAAGGATGAATACTTTAGAAGCTCAAGACACTGACAAGAAATCCATGAGCTAATGAATCAGTGTATGGTTAGAAGTCTCAAACCCAGACTCTGACTGATTCATGGGATGTTACTTGTACTGCTTAATACATTTGGTCTTTGCTCACTTGTGTTCAAAATGGAAATAAAATGTTTACCTATCTTTCTAAAGCACTTCCAGCCTCTCGATGACAGTGCTTGGGTTTGTATACTATTGTTAAAGCTGGAATATTTTATCGGCTACATTGACATCTGTAATGAATGAAATGTATAAAAGAGGAATAAATTTTCTTTTCCCTTTGGCACAGGAAATGAAGTGTTATATTAGAGTATGTATTTATGGTTTATATGCCAAGTAGTGCTGCATTTAGCTTTGTTTCTAATAATTTCTCAGAGAGTGGTACATGAAATGCCAAATGAAAAGAATGGTAACAGACATATAATTGTTCACTCATAGTTATGCTTGCAACAGTATATTCACTTGGCTCTGTGAAGTCCAAATCAGTAATTTTTGTGTGTGTGTGATTTCAAATTTGGTGTTTAAAAGATTTTTTTTTTTTTTTTTTGCTTCTAAAGTACGTAAACCAAGCAAGTAAACAAAATTAAATCACTAGTAGTTTCTGTTCTCTCTCTCTCTCTCTCTGAGATCAAATGAAAGGAAATCTCTCCCATCCTCTGAACTTCCTCTGGCCAGTTTTAGTTCCCATCGTTACCCAGCTGCAATAGGATGAAATTGGAAGTGTCTCCCTTTTCACTAAAGGAAAGTGCCAAATTATTTGAATAATCCATGGTAAAAATAACTCCACCAGTTTTTGCTCTCACTCACTCTACACACCCATTTATTTTCAGTGATCACAGGTTCTCCAAGTAAATCTGTACTTCTATTTCTGCATAAGCACATACAAACACACATTAGCTGAAGCAAAGCTGAAAGCCAATTTTTATATACAAAAGTGGATTCAGAAGTGATTTAAAACAGCTACTTATTTTATGTGTGAGATTACAGCATTTCCTATGCTGATAGATATAATTTTTCTTGAAGATTTATTACTCTGGAGGTCTAAGTGTGAAAAAGTAGAACCTTGTCCAATGCTAACTTCCACCTGTGAAGGTCTAAACAGGCAAAGGAATCATCTGCCATTACCCAAGTTTAGAATTGCCCATCATGACACATTTCAAGTTATGCTACGCTAAAACCACAAAAAAAGAAATTTCCTATGGATTGCCTCACAGAAAACTCTGTCAATTGCAGCTTTTTTTTTTTTTTTCACTTCTTGTTTCCTGTTAATGGTTTTCTTCCTTTTATTGTCAAAATAGGACCATGTGAAAGTAGCTAACACCTCAATTTCACTGCAGGGAAAGGTAAACCTCTGCATCATGGAGTAATTTTTAGATGCTATAGTAGGATTCAAATGTAAATTAAAAACAAGTGTTAACTCCTGGTGGCTGATAAAATAATGAAAATTGCACATTGCTTTAACTACTTCAGCCATCCATATCAAAAATATGAAGGCTTACTAAGAATACATAAAAATATTTAGTTGCATTAAAAGGCCAAGGTTATAAATAAAATACATGGAGTTCAATTCAGAGGTACTAGCTAACATATTTTTAGTACACTCCCCTTTTTTTTCCTCAATTTCCCAAAAAGGACTAAAGGAACATAATTCTGTGCACTTAGGTAATTTGTAACATCCATAGAGGCCCCTAACTTCTCACTGATAAGAGCTTTTAGAGATAGTTTCAGTTTCTGTGGTTGCTCCAGCAGCTGCCAGAACGCTCCTTAAAGTATTTTCAGGGATGTTGGTGAGACATATGACACCTTCTCTGTTTTCCATCTGAAAAGGAATCTGTCCAATCAGTCTTTTTCCATCCGGTTCTCTTTTAGAGTTAAACGTCTGTATCAGTGTGATCCTCTTCTGTCCAGCATCTTAAACTGCTGTGCCTTTTCCTAGCAGGCATTCCACCTTACCTGCCTGGGACGGCAGCCTTTCCCAGCAGCCATCCCTCATGTCAGCCATGGCAGAGAATTGCACTGTAACCTCTGCAGCCTTTGTAATGACAAGCTGGTTAGCACTCAGCTTCTGCCAGGGAGAGGGTGTTCATCCCGCAGGAAGGGAGATTTCCATAAAAAGGGGTAGATAGCTGATTTCTAGAGGCTTAGCAGGAGCACCGGATGCAAGAGCTGAAATGTATGTGAAGCATGTTGAATAATAAATACCTGTATTTCCATACAAATGTTGGTGAGCGGCAAACCGGATGAATTTGCTTCATATTCAGCACCCTCCAGGAAAGACTTGTAAAAGTAATTTTGTGTACATAGTAATAAGAACTACATAGTCCAGTAATTATTAAATCTTTCCCCTAAACATCAGAAGCTCATCTTTCTCTTAATAGACTTTTATTATAATAGTGAAAATAAATGTTCCTCGTCCACAGATATTAAAATCAGGTAAAGATTATTTTTTACAAATGTAGGGATTGAGACATGAATCCAATGAGCTGTAAAATGCTAGGGAAACAATTAATAGTATAATTTAATTTAACTGGCATCTATGTGCATGATATTGAGGCAATGAAAAACCAATATAAGTTGATTTTCAGAGGGAATTAAAAAATAATATTCCACAATGTCAGTCACAACATTTTTAAGCATAGAGGACAAATTTGATGTTTTGCTTCACCGAATTACAATTTCTTTTCTTCAGTGTTTCTATGTACTTTTCTTGGCTTATGAAGTATTTAGTTAAGCACTATGCAGCATTCTGATTAAAAACAATGAGCATAATCACCATAAAATGATATATATGTTTAATAGTTATTTTTTAATCTAATAAATAGATCTGAAAATAGAAGCATGTAGGGAATCATCATTCAGTCAGAGCATCCTGGCAGGCTAATCATAAATCCATTTTCAGCATGTTATTTTTGTTAATAGTTTGGAATTATAAATAAAATGATTGCCAGTAAAAGCTACAGATGAGAGAAAATGGTAGAATTCTAAATCTGCAGAGAAATCTTGCTTTAAAAACTAGCCCACTTTTATCTTCACAAATTCTAGAGTTTACAGAAAATCTGAAAATTCCTATACTGTTGCAGGCATCATGCCTAAGAAAAGGGCTACAGGATGAAGGAGAGGAAAGCTGTTTTCAAAAGAGATATGGTGTTCTGAAGTATGTTATGCTAGATGCTCTTAGGAAATGGTGATCCTTGATATGAATGCAAAATAGTAGGTGAAAAACATATTGCTTCAGTGTGTTGCAATTTCGATGTTGGTTGAACATGAACCAGACGAGTGCCCGGAAGCCCAGTGGCATCCTGGCTCGTATCCACAGTGGTGTGGCCAGCAGGACCAGGGCACTGATCATCCCTCTGTACTTGGCACTGATGAGGCCAGGCTTTGAATCCTGGGTCCATTTCTGGGCTTCTCAGTACAAGAAGGACATTGAGGTGCTGGAGCAAGTCCAGAGAATGGCAAAAGAGCTGGGGAAGGGTCTGGAGCAGAAGTCTGCTGAGAAGTTGCTGAGGGAGCTAGGGGTGTTTAGCCTGAAGAAAAGGAGGCTCAAGGGATTCCTTATCACTCTCTAAAACTACCTGAAAGGGTAGATCTCTTCTCACGAGTAACAAGTAACAGGATGAGAGAAAATGGCCAAAAGGTGAATCAGAGGAGGTTTACATTAAGAAAATATAAGAAAAAATTCTTAATGGAAAGGCTTGCTAAGCAATGGAACAGGCTACTCAAAGTGGTGGAGTCACCATCCCTAGGGGTATTTAAAAGATGTGTAGATGTGGACTTAGGGACGTGGTTTAGCGGAGGAATTTGCACTGCTGGGTTTATAGTTGGACTCAATAATGGTCTTTTCTGACCTAAATGATTCTATGAATACAATGCAAGTTTTTGCAATAAGAAGTTCAGTTTCATTGCCCGTCCTCTAAAAAGGATGTTTAACAAATAATCTATTTTCAAATATAATGGATAAATAAACTATTATATTTCACCTTTAAAATCTAGTTTCTTGTGGACTTTCTGAAATCACAAGAAACAACTATTTAGTAGTCAGAAACCTTGAAACATGCTTGTTTTCTTTCCCCTCCTTTCAGAGGTATTTGTTTAGGCAAATATAAAGAAATCCACAACAACCAAGTTGGGAAATAGCTTATATTTAACAGTTTCGTACATCAGCTCACTTTACACAGCAAACCAGGTTTTAAGAGCAGCCTAATTTTACATTCATTTTTCCTGAAAATATATTTGTTCGACTTCATAGCACAGGAACATTATGAGGACCTGAGTTTTTTAGGACATATGACCTCACCAAGGCTGTTTGCAAAATTAGCAGTGGCACAAATACAGAACAATTAACATTTTGAAAAAAAACTCAGAAATCATTTTGAAGATGAAGGTTAAAAGTTCCTCTGCAACATGGATATCTTAGGGTGTCTGATCATGGAAAGTTTTCTTAAATGAATGTGGCATCTTAATAGGACAGCATTCCTGCCTGGTTTTTGATAACTTGGCAGCAGAATGCAAAAGAGTGTTGCCTTTAAGGCAGTGCAGAATTAAGTATTATCCAGAACAAAATTGTAGTTCTTGACAAACTGAGTTACAATAGGGACACAATTCAGTTACCTGAAATTTTAAATCTGATAATGTAATTTTGTTATAGGGGAGTGGTTCTCCATTCCATTACATCTCAATTACTGATATGAAAATAATGCTCTATAAATTATAAAATGTGGTTCTTAGAATGGTACATTCTATGCCAAATATTGCCCATGATTTCTATGAACACATTAATTACATGTACTCTGAGTTTTTATTCATCTCAGAAAAAGAATAAATCAAGTTTTTTTGGTTTTTTTCTTAGTGGTGATTTAAAACCAAAATGTGTTTTACATATTTAAGGTTTCATTTACCATTCATCACCTCACCTACCTTCTCCCTCCAACTCCTTCCCATATTATAAGAAGGAATAGAGGTAAGACTTCTACTTGCATAGCACAGAAGACAGTTGATTATTTTAATTTTCCTATTTTTTGCTATTTCATTCTTGCAGCAACTTATAAGGTCTTAGTTTGGAGAATTCTTTAGAATTAATAGAGCCAAAAATCTCTTTGTCTTATTTCAAGCATTCTATTACTGACCCAAGCTTCCATGGATAAAACTGTAAAACACAATGAAAGCTTTCTCTGCTTACAAGTTTATTGCATCGATTTTTAAATATTCATCACAATAAACAGTTTTTTCTGGAGTAAAACTGCCCATGTAAATGCTTATTTCCTCTTTGTCAATGTTGTAATTGAAGTGAAGGATTTCTTGTAGTCTCTACAGGATTTATCTGTGCCACTCAGTTATCTCAGCTGCTTTAAATAACTAGTAATAATTTATATTTTCACTGTCTCAATGTGCATAATATGCTGTACCAGATCAAAGGCTCATCCTGCTCTGTACCCTCTCTCCATCAGTTAGATGGAACACTTCTCTGCTCACTGGAAGATGCTTGAGTAAAGAGTACAAGAAAGTGAACAAATAGAGCATTTTAGGAATTATTAATATGCTGACAGAAAGTAAAACAGAGCACAGCAGTATGTGCTCATATCTTGAATATTTTTGGTAATTCTGATTTCTTCCCTACCTGGAAAAAAATAAACCTTAATAAACCCACAACCAAAAAAACTTCAGGAAGGGAAAAAAAAAAGAAAACAAAATAACAAACCAAGCCAACAACCAAAAAACTCTCCACAATTCCCTAGAACAAACCAAACAAAAAACCAACCAACCAAAAAAAAAAAAAAAAACCTAACAAAAAACAAACCCAAACAAAACCCTTCAAAATGAAAATCTTTTAAAAATTAAAGATTCAGAGCTCTGAGACAAGAAGATACCACTTAGTTTAGAATTATTCAAATGTCTTCTTCTATGTACATTCTCCCATTCATCCATGTTTTGGGAGACCTATGTCATTCTTTTCCCTATGTCTTTTCTAAAAAACTTTCAGTGTATTTACTCTTTCCTTATATGCATATTTTCCATGTTTTAGACAGTCCTCTTTGTCCCTTCTCTAGTTCTTTTTCCATCTCTGTTTGCTTTCTTTTCATACAGCAGTAGTATTCAAAACAAAGGATATTAGTGTTCTACACAATGGTATCCCATAATTTCCTTATTTTTCCTGCTAAATTCTTATATCTCACTTAAATTTTTGAACCTGTTTACAGACATCTACCTATGATCTCCAGTTAGAAACTAACTACAGTCACACAGTACCAGATCAACTTTTTTTTTTATGTGTTAGAACCTATCATCCCTGAATTTTATTTGTGGTTTGATTTCTCAGTTGCCCAGGATAAAAAACCTTTACTGTTCTTGATGGTCACCTTTGATAACTGATAATATAAAACTGTGCAAAAGAGACTGTCATTTTTTCTTCCCTTCTTGTTTCAGTGTCCTTTGTGAAAGGACATTGATTCTCATCCCACTACCCTCTTCCAAAGATATTTTTTGTTGACAAGTTTTCATTAAATAAAAGAGATTATGGTTTTGCTCTATAGTGAAGCAGTTCTATTCTCTAATTTTAAGTCTGCCTAGAAGATTAGTTATAGACTAACCAAACCTCATGCAGAGAAAACTTCTTGAATTACAGCATTTTACTCACACTCTTTATATGCTCAAAACAAAGAGATATACTGCATAAGGAAACCCCAGTATGTATCTTGTTAACATAAATGAGACTGAGCAGCCTGGTTTAAATGAAGCAGTAGGTAATAGTATGAACTAAGTTCATATTTGTTTGTATTCCCTTCACAGTTCTGTCTACTTCTTAGTTTTTGGTCTAAGCTGAAAAGTAACATGGCACTAAATCTGTTACAGCTTGGCTGTTTGTGTCTACAGCATTGCTAAATATACTTGGTTTATAAGCAGGGAAGTAATGAGGGCAATAGCATGCATGCAGCCAGGAAGCAGGAATCAATAACCCGAATGCTGCAATCATATCTATAACTCAGCTTTTGCACAGTATCAAGAAGATACAAGGAATAATTATAAGCATTCATTCACTATAGGGACAAAGGAGGGAATAAACAATTCCATTTTCTTGCTATGGAATGGAAAACATCTCTCTAGTCAGTGTTCTCATTGGTAGACAGCTTCCACTTGGATAGCTACCAATTTCTTGTCTCTTCTCTGAAGCAACTAAAGAAAAAGCTTTCCACTTTTTCCAGGGTAGGAATTAACACTCAAGTTAAAAAAATTAAAAACATCAATTGCATCTTAATTTTTTTTAAGATATATATTAAAGGAATCACTTGCACTTCCACTAGGTATCAAGTAGAGTATTTCCCTTCAATACCCAGACATTTGGAAAATATAGAAAATATAACTTAGAAGTACTTCTTTTCCTATTAGACATCATAATATCATTAATGTTAATTTCAGTCTTTTGGTATATTCTAGAAATATTTTCAGATCAGTTCTAAGGAAGAGATAGTCAAAGGAAGAGACAGATATTCTCCTTTAGGTGAGCACTAAAGTGTGCAGGATTTCACTGATGCTAGTTAAAGTTCCCCTTGCTGGTACAAGACTACTACATTGGGAATTTAATCTCCTTGGGACTCTGTAATGAAATGAGACTTTTGAATTTTCTGGGAAACAAATTAGAAATTCCTACAGTTTAATTCATGCTGAAGATGAAAAGGCCTATTGGTCTCTAGAGCACTGAAGCTAGAGAGTGAAAATCTAGGATTCTGAAGTTTGGGAGGGTAGGAACACAGAGGAAAAAAAATTAAAACCCCAAATGAAAACAAAGAAAATTAAATAAGATAAAGAAAAGGTAAGAGGGTTCTCATACAGATTTCATGGGTTTTAAATAATTTCATGACAATTTAAAAATTCATATGGCTTTAATCCAATGAAGATCAAATTTGTGCAGCTGTGAGCTGAATCCAACATAGAGCATTACAGGAACCCACAAAAAGTGTTCTCTTCCTTATTCCCTAAGTTTCTGATATAAAAGAACTAAACAGATTTCTTAAGAGAGTATGTGTCCAACTCAACAGTCAAATACTGGATATGTCTTACTTTTGGTAAATACACTGTTTTTATTTACTGTGTCTTTTGCAAAGCTGGTATTCCATGTGTTGAGGAAAAAAAGAGCAAATCAGGGAAACTGCCTTGTCTTTACAACATGCATATTGTCATGTCAATGTAAGATGGTGTTTCATGTTGCCTGCTTGTTTGGGGTTTTTTTGAGAATAGAGCTTATGCTGCCTCCTGTTCTTGAAAGCAGTACATTTGGAAGAATATTGTTAGGTAGGGTCCTGATCCAGTTTACAGCTACATCCATGTAGCAGTTATTGTAGAATTAGGAACAAGGTGATGCTGGAATGATTTTTGTCTTTTCTTTTATATACCTTTTACACAGTTCTCTGTATCCACAAGTATTAGCAGTATGCATACTTGCAACCTTTTACTTAGTTTAGTGCTTAGTGTTTTGTAAGTGTTCTGCAGGCCTGAGACTAAACACCCCAGAACTGCAGAGCCAGGGAGACCAAACATTCCTACTATCTCAGGAACCCAAGGTCTCCTGGCAGGAGGATTCTGTAAACTAGGGGTTAGCCCACCCCAACCTCATTATTGGGCCCCCTTGTTAGATATGCTAATGTGTAAAGTCTATAACTGGTGTGTATGATTGGCAGGGGTGTGCATTTTGCCACACTTCACCTGGTTGAAGTGGATGCACTGAACAGGATCCTGATTAAAATACTGAGGTAAAGACCCCAACCCCTCTAACCGTGTCTAGCTTCATTTTACTAACACCAGGAAAAAGGCATCAAGGTATTGCAAAGTGGCTATAAAAATAATATCTTTACTATTTAGATAATTTCCTCTGCAAATTTATGAATAAGTGAAAGACATTTGGTTTGAACATGGGAAATATTCTGAAGGACAATCTGCTGATTTCACTTGTAAAATAAAAGGGTTATGCATGTTAAAATACAGTCTAGAGGGCAATTTGAAAGATAGCTTGGTTTTGCAAACTGCAGATTTTCAATAAGAGTGAGGACATTACAATCACTTCCTTCTAGTTCTTAGGGGCTTTTTCCCCCAAAGACTGAATTAGACATGCTGGAAAACAACAAAAACAATGACAACAAAAACCACTCCAACCTCATTTTCCTGCAAATTCCCAAGAAATCTTCTGATTGATAAGCAGAGATGTTGCAAGTTATGGGGCCTGCATATATCTTCAGTACAGCTTTGGTCAGCTGTCCCATAGGATTTTTCTTCTAACTTTTGAACTTGAACTTGTTTGCTCATTAACCTGTTTTTGCGGTGCCATAAAAAGTTATTGTTACCTCAAAGGATAAAGTATTGTAGAAAAATGGGTAAATAACAGAGAGTTTGCATAGTCAATCACTTAGATATCAAATTAATTCTAACTTTGATTTTTTTTTTTTTCTGCAGCATGAGAAGTATTTTTTTCATGTTGCACGTTGTGAAAAGTAATCTTCAGAATGGTAGGAATTTCAGTTCAGATATCACCTTGAGAGCAAGATGATTATCCAGTCCAAACTATCTACACCTCTTGATGTGGAATTTAAATCTCACAAGAACAGAGAGGTTAATGAAATTTCTGGGGTTTTTCTTCTCAGAGGTCAGAGATACCACTGTAACATTTTATCACTGTATTTGATATTTCTTTTTCACTTGGATCTGAAATTATAGAAGAAAATACAAATTAAATCTTATGTAAAAGGAAAAAGCAAAAACACTACCCCAGCTTTTTGAAGAATCAAAGAAACTCTCATCAAGTTCAGGTAATTCTCATTTTTATTGGAGGTGGTTTAATTATTTTTTCTCATGCACAGAATATAAATTCTTACACTCTGTAATAATTTATAGCACATTTTAGGAGCTGTGAAAACTTATGTCAGGAACTTTGAAAAATGTTTACAAAGAAATTTCCTGGCAAATCATCTCTTGGAATATCAGAAAGTCTTCAGGTAATGAGACACCTTGAAAAAGAAGAAAATTTCTACAACTTGCAAAAATTTCCAAAAAACCCCAACAAAAATACAAAAAATCCCTGAAAATATGAAAAGAGAGTGATGAAGCATCCTGATAAATTGAATTTGGCACCTTTGAAAAGCATTTCAATAAAATTTAAATAAGGCAAAAATTTTGAGATTTCAAAACCTGTCTTAAATAAGAGAAAAAAACATTTAGGTTTCTGTATTTTATGTCATGTGGAAAAATATAATATTAATCAACCAAAATGTATTGGTTTTTTATTCTAATAATTTCATTATTATTAAAACAGTTTGCTATGAACTTAAAGCAGAATTTATATAAATTCCCTAATTTTTCTAGCTCCAAAAAATGTCATTGATTTGTTTCTATGTTTTCAGAATCTTCTTTGCATCCAAAAGACTGTTAAAGAAACCTATGTATCAATATATTTTAATACTGATTGGACTAAAGTTAGGGATGAAAAATGGTTCTATCTTTCCAGGCATGTCTTTTATGATATGACTGCATATGACTCTTTTGATAATGCTAAACTTGCCTAACCCAACAGAAAAAAAAAGTCAGTTGTATATTTTGAATAATTTTTGACCTTTCAGATTAAGTCTAGTGGAAACTGTATTGAACCTGAAAAATATTTTGGAAAATAATGTTGTTAACATAAAATTACATTCTTACTTTCATGACATTTGGCTTTTCCTACTGTTTTCTGTGCAAAACATTTTCATTTAGTGAGTAAAACCCAAAGTGATCTTTCCTAAACAGTGTAAAGAAACTGAAGTTACTTGGTGGAGCAGTCAGAAGCAGAAATGAACTGGATGGAAAATTCTTAGTTTCATTTGTGAATCTGAGTTATTTGTGACCTTCCAGCTGCCATCCTTGGCTGTAGTTAGTGAACTGTTTAATCACATATTTAACTGGCGAGCAGTGGGATAAGGGAAGGTGCCCAATTGCATGCTTAAGGACTTGATGGATTGAGATCTGGTTTATATTCAAATTGTGGAGTCAAATGTCATCATTATATCAAGACAGTGTTCTCACAACAATACAAAAATGTTTAGTCGCTAACCTCACTTTATGTGGGAATAATCCTATAGCTCCTATTTTAAGAAGAAATGCTGATTGTCAAGTTAGAAACTGCAGCTGGGTATCTCTAGCTGGAGTTTGTTAATACAGTTTTGAAGGCAGGTCAGTGTGGGCTGAATAAAAGACCAAAGTAAAAAGAAAGGATGAGAAAAGTACAAGAAAAACCTGAGGCACAATGACAAACTTCTATGAAAAAGGTTTTGTTCCTTACCTTGAAACCTCTAGTCTTGCTCCAGGAAGGTGTGGGTCATTAAAAGTGGGCAGTATGTCACTGAATATTTGGGAGCCCTATACCTTTTGGAATCTTTAAGAAACAGAAATCTGATAGTGATTTTCTCTTTATCTTCTACTATGACAGGTGCATTAGATCTAGTTCTGAAGACAAATAGAAAATTAAAAGACAGAGAGATAAAAAAGTTTCTTCTGTTTTTCACTGGAACTAGAACGTAACTAGCTGTACAGAGAATAAGACAAAATTAGATAGTTGCATTTACATACCAACTACTCCACAAATGTCTTATGTGTCTTTCAAGGAAAAAAAAATATGTAACATGAGATTATAACATTTTTATTTTTCAAATAGATTAATGATAGATGTTAAACAGCTGAGTCTACAGACAAGTTTCTTATTTCTACTGATTTATAAATGTAAGTAGGCATGTACTTTACAGTTGCACACATGATAAAATGCAGTATGTGTATTCACTTATTATGCATCCATTTATTTTACTTTAGAAAAAATATTTATATTATCCGCCAATATTTATATTAAAGGCCAGAAATGTTGAAACTGGCTATGTTGAGAAAATATAACGTGTTGAAAAAGTGCATCCTTAAAAAGAAAACTGGTCATGTTAGGAATTTCCTATCACAAATGGGCATTTAATTGTTTCTTTCTCACTCTATTTTATACTCTTTTTCCTTCTGTTTTCTAATAAATTATCCATAAATTATCCACTTGCCCTATAAGAGAGACATGTGCATTTTTGCATTCTTCCTAAAGCATAGCCAGTAGATAGGTTTCTTTCACTTAACTTATATCCGAAATACCTTCCTTGTAATTGAGGATGGTGATATAGCAAACATTGCATGCTAATATTTACACAAAGAGAACAAACACATTTCAAGGAAGAGGCGTAATTACAATTGTTCATTGAATATCTTACTTCCAGACGGATTACCTTCGTAAACCACGTAAAAGACTCAGAGTAGCACATATGAAGGATAAAAATGTTTGGTCAATTAAAAACACTTTATGGTGCCAAAGTTCCGAGATAATGATAGTCCATTTACAAAATAGAATCACAGAGTAAGCAGAGATAGAAGGGACCCATCAGAATCATTGAGTCCAAGTCCTGGTTGTGCGCAGAACACCCCAAGAGTCACAGCATGTGCCTGAGAGCTTTGTCAAAATGTTCCTTGAGCTCCGTCAGGCTTAGTGCTGTAACCACTTTCCTGGGGAACCTTTCTAGAGCTCAGTCACCCTTTGGGTGAAGAACCTTTTCCTGATATTGAACCTAAACCTCTCCTGACACAACTCCATGACTTTCCCCTGAGTCTCATCATGGATCAAGAGAGTGAAAGGATTTGAAGGGATTTGTACCTGCTCCTCCAGTTCACCTTGTGAAGATGTTAAAGGCTTATGAAAGAATATTTATGTTTCTTTAATAGTTTAAACTCCAACAGTAATGTAAAACTGAGCGGGGGGGGGTGGGGAGGGAAGAAAAAGAAAAAAGAAAGAAAGAAACCTAGGATTATTACATAACATGTTTAAAGAAAATTGTGGCGAATAACTGAAGTAATTCTTAACACTTTTAGGATTCAGGGGATATTTAATATATCCATAAGGTCCTGCAATCATTAAGTTTTAGTAATTTACAATGACTTGTGTTTTTGTTTATGCTTTCCATTTCAGCTGGGCCACACTACTTTGTATAGCTGTAGATCCAGGACACCCACAGTGTTAGGTTGTTTGTATCTGGTGAATGATGTAAGATCACACATGCTATTTCTGTAATCCTGTGATTGTCAGGGGTAGGCCAGGCAGCCAGAGATAGTTGTAAGAATCTCTCTGGAATGTAAATCATTGTGTTTGTAGACATATTTGACAGTGTTACTTTAAATGGGATTACACTTCCACTTTGTCTTTATTTCCCATTTTCTGCAGAAATATTTAAGAATTAAAATAATTTTTTTCCCTTTTTAATACCAGTGAATGGGGTCTGCAGCTTGGGGGCAGAAGTATGACACAGATGGTACAGAAAGCCAGTCTGAACTGTACCTCTCCCTTTAGGCTAAGCTGATGAATTGACACAACCTTGTACCTTTTTAGTGTTATGTGATATGGGACCACCCACAGTACATAAGCTACATAAGGATTTACAGAGGAGCCCGTCCAGCTGAATATACAAATCCTTTATCAGGGAGTCTTCCTTAACTTACAGCAGAAAACTGCACGTTGCTCTGGTCCTTTGATCAAAGTTAACTGTCTGGGATTGAGGCCTCATCCCACAGATTGATCGTGTGTTTAGAAAGGCTTTACTGAAGAGATTTTCTTTCAGTTGTATTTTAGCCTCTGTATTAGCCTCTCTCTACATGGATATTAACTGAGCTCTCTTAACAGCCCATAATGTTAAACAAATGTTTAAGCATTTTAAGATTCAGTGTTGAAAATATTTCAAAAGATAACAAGAGTGCATTCTAGCTGCAGAAGTTGCTAAATAAAGTGTAATATGGGGAAAGGAAAGGAATATTTGAATCCTTTAGTCCCCTTTACAAACACCTGTTTGAATGTTGCAGTTCCTGGGCTGATACAGTGGGGGAACTTTTTCACTAGTATAACTGATTGTAATATGATTAATAACACACATTCCCAAAATGTAATTATGCGCTATATTTTCTTTGGTGGTAAACTTGGGTTAAAAAATTCTTAAAAAAAAATGAAATCCCTACCCTGACACAGACTCGGGACTAGTCTTTCCTGATATATCTACAGTTCATCATTCCCCATTTTTTCCCACATGTAGCGTGGGACTATTCTGCAAAGCAGATCATTGAAATGAACCAAGTCCACAGTATGGTTTTGGTTGTATATTTGTGTGTTTGTGTGAGTTCCACAAAATACTTTCACTGACTGTGTTTGAACAGTGGTCTACAAGTTGCTGTCCTGGGAAGACTCTGTGGGTGGCACTTGGGAGAGCAGAGAGAAGTGATGTAGTGTTGGCAAAGACACCTTAATGTAATTCCTTTGAAGAAAATATGTACCTGCCACAGTCGTAATGGTCATGAAACAAGGACTTGCTGATGTCTGTCTCTTGTATTTTATTTATAATTCTACTCATGTTAATTTTTAAAAAAATATATACCCTAAAATTTATCCTTGGTTTCCAGCCACATCTATCTGTATGTTCATCCATTTGAATGTCCAGTATTTTCAGGTTTTTTAAAACTCAGTTTAAAAAAACATTTTTCCAGGCTTTGTCTAATTTGGACATATCATTAAAAGAGCAGATAGGATCTTATAAATCTCCATATAAATGTGAATTACATGGGGGGGGAAATGATTTACATTTTGCATCAGCTTGAAAACTGCTTTGATTTGTCTGCAAAATGTCAATGGTTAAGATACTGAATTAATGTGGGTGCTCATTGTTGTTGTTTTGCTTTTCCAATCTGAAACATCACCAGGAGGATTTAATGGAGAGTGATTCATTCCTTAGTCATTTTAATTAATCCACTTTCCTGAACTTAGCAAGTGCTGACAGCTGTTTTTTCCTGTCTTGTACTGTCTGGGACCTTGCTGTGGAGACACTTCATCCTGTCTGATGCTGACTGATGGGATATTGCATCTGACTGCTGCCAGCCTGTTGTATGACACTGTCCTTTGGATCCATGCTGTTGACTGCAACTTTGCTGATCCTCCTCAGCTCCTGCACTCCTTGCAACCTGTATTTGTCACCCTGTGTATAGTAGGGATGAACTCTCTTACACAGAGGTATGGGGAGCAATATTGAGCCATGAGTGCCATGACTTTTTCAGTCTATTCCTCTTTACACTGAGAGTTGATTTCGTCTCAGATTCAATTTTACATCTGATGTAACTAATACACTTTCCCTAAAGTTCTTCTACCTTTTTTGTGTGCAGAATATTGAACCAAAAGCTATAATATTATACTGCACAAACAAGGTAATAGAGCTTTGTTAAAAGAAAAAGATTTGTAACAATTTTAAAAACTGGCAAGACTCACAAACTTATAAAATTATTTCAAAGATTGTAACAATCCATTCTATAGAATAATTTGGAGTATAGCAAAACAATCTGCACAACACAGAAATGAGGGTATATATTGGCTTTTTATATGTTGCAGTCAGGGTTTCCCCGCTCCTCAAATCTACACACAAATACACTATCTTCTTTTTTCTCATTCCTACGCAATCTGTACCTTTACTCACAAAAAATATCATCTTTAGCTTGCCACACAGTCATTTCTCTGCTGTGACAGCACAGAGGAAAGAGCAAAAGGGTAGACAGCCAGGGAAATCCCTGACACGACTCTACTGGCTCGATGGAGTTCTGCTTGCAGACTGCACTGAAGAAGATGAATTGTTTGCACAGAAGGAATGGACAGGGAAGGTCAGGAAAGCTGCAGAAAACTTGCTATGCTTTGTCCTCTCAAAGCAGGATGGGAAGCTGCTATGCAGATCTTTCAGGACATAAATCTCTAAGGTACCACTGCAACAGCTTTCAGAGGCAGGCTAAGCCATCATTTAACAGGACCCCTCATCTATCCTACACTAGGGGAGGTAAAAAGGTGGAGAGAGAGCATAGAGCATGCTATAGAAGCAGTATGTAAGGACAGGTGTGTACTTCAGAATTCTGACTTTTCAACTGCCTGAGAAAACACAGTACCTCTGGATATTTCTTTACGCAAAGCAAAGCTCTGCTCTATAGGACTGATAATTATGTGCAATGTAAGTAAAATAATTTCACAGGATAAAAAGCTGTGATAGTCTAGAGGGAGGTAGTATTAGCATTTCATAGGCAGCACTCCAGACATTTTTTTTACTTTTTCGTTAAAAATGTTTTATCCAGGAAAAGCTGCATCAAGTAGAAACTGGGCAGCATAAGAGGAGGAGGTTGTTTTTAAATTCCATCTGAGGGAAATGAGACAAAAAAAATAATTCAATATATTTTTGTTCAACAGAACAGATATAACTCCTAACTATCTGAGGGAAAAAAAAAAAAGAATTCAAGAAGCCAAATGAAAATGTCTATTGTTGCAATTAGTATTGGATAAAAGCTGCTTTGCAAGTCAAGAAAAGTTCTTTGAGATTTTAGCTTTTTTCATGTCCTCCTCACTTGTAGAAATCCTTAGAAATATTTTGTCAGAAAAATAGTTCTCTCCAAAATAACTGCTGTGATTTCAAAACATTTACCTGTGAGTGGCAGGGGTAGCTGTAAATACTTTTTGGGTTCCATCCACATTCGGCCTCAAATATTCTAGTTGAGAAGCATAACTGGCAATCCAAGAGTTTGGATTGTTGAATTTTTTGTGGAAATTCTCTATTGTAAACTTGAAAAATTTTCTTGATAGGGTTCTTTTAAAAAAAAAGTTAAATCTTCTTGAAAAAGGTTTTGCTGAGAATGATTTAGCAGTTCACAAAAGAAACTTTGGATGATAATATCTTAGACATCTTTCAATTCAACATTTTAACTATTTTTTGGCCTTTCTTCTTGGAAACGAAAGACCTCTGTTTAATGTCTTATTTTTCTCCAAGGGTTTTGCAATTTTTGATTTTTTTTTTCTCTTTTCAAACTCTGCCTTTTTTTTCCCTGGTAGTTATTTAATTAGATTTTGGTCTACATACTGCACAGTAACATATAACATTTTGAAACAGATGGAGTTTCTCAGTGTGTGTTCATTACTGTGACCTTAGAAGCTTCATCAGCCACACTAGCATTTTTAAGAAATGACTACTTTAAACTTGCACATTCAATGTCTGATTTGCTGCTAAACTTTGATCTTTCAGTAGACCCATCTATTATTTGTTCTTCAACAATGTTTCATAATAAGATCTAAAAAGGGCAAAACAATTATTTTCTTACTTAAATAGCTCACAGAAATTGCAATAATTGTAAATGAAATTGAATTGAACACGAGGAATAACTTCAAAATGCCATGAAACAGAATAGAATCCATCTTGCAAGTATTATACCATTAATATCTCTTCAAGAAGCTTATAAATATACATATTCAAATGTAAAGTCTTTCTTCTGCTTTAATGATTTCTTATCTATTGCTATTATTAAATAAATTTAGAGCATATAAAATAAGTGAGGATGGAGACAATGGGAATAAAGATCTAGAGAGATCTGCCTGGTTACAATGAACTTTTATATTTAATGAGTAGCTTCTTGCAGTTTCTTGCTGTAAACAAGAACACTTGTGTTCCTAAATACTTCTAAGCACACCAGAAAAGAACCACTCATTTGGGGTTGGGTGAGGAAGGATCTTAGAATCCCCAGGGGAATGTCTGTTCTACAGAAGCAAGGAGGGCTCTGGTCTACTTGGTGTCAAGGATTCAAACAGCCAGGACACAAACTGGCAGGATACCCAATAATGCTTGGCACAGCATTATGATTATGCCTCATATCTAGCCTGCTGAGAGTGGAGGTGGAGATCCCTTATCTTCTGCTACATTTGTAAGAGCAAATACACTCCTGCAGATCTTGTACACCTACATGCTCCTTTGTTAGAAGTGTCAGCTACCACCCCTAGGCTTTCTTAATGCTGGAGATTCGAACTAAACATTCTCAAAACTCAGACATCCAGGGTGGATAATGAGGGTGAGATTTGTTAATTTATTAGGCTAAGTACAATATTTAACAATATTACCTACCTTCATGTATTATTAGAATGAACCTTTGCTTATATTTCACTATATTACTCATGGAAGCCTCCTTTGCTTTTTGAAACATTTTTTAAATTTCTTCTCTGTGGTTTCTGTGGCTGTAATAGTGTAATAGTGACCTTGAATTGTGTCTTCTTGGTTATTTCAGAACACTGCACATGCAAAGTAGTTAATGGGTATCACTCAGGCACTGTCAGGGTGTTTCAGATGTCAGGTTACTGTGACATGGATTAACCCAGCAACCAGAATTCAACAAGGTGGAGTAAGTCCTGAAACAGTGCTGGCAAATCATCTTTGAAAACAAAGATTATTAATCAGGAGTTTCTAGGCACATTTTGTGTGATATAATTACTGAAGGTCTTTTGTGTGTGGCTGTTTCCATAAGGCAGTTTCTCATACTTCAACACATTCTAAGAAAATGCAGATCTGGTGCCAAATAGTGGGAGAATAGAAAATTATGCCTCTCTCTTTCTTAAAAATGTATTTCCTGACTCTCAGAACGTATTCCTATTGAACTTTACTTTGCTTTTTATGCAGCATCTTATTTCTCAGTGACTGGCAGGTGCTATTTACAGTTCCTGGTAGTTTTGTATGTAAGAGCCTCATCATTAAAGAGACATGTCCTGATAAGCTGGCTTTTTAAGAAAGTAGGTTGCTATCCAAGGAATGTAAGAAAATTTCTGAGGCAGTAAAAGAATAGGCCTGGGCTGACATACTGCAGTAAATAGGATAAAAGACATATAAAAGCAAGGAGAAGTCCAGTGAATTTCAGTAGATTCTAGTCTAAACTTAGGTACTGCTGCAGAAGTGGTGACATTACTTATATCTAAGCAATGCTGTCTTGCAGCAAATTCTGTTTCAGCTACTGGATTCCATGTTAAACACACAAACACTCCATGCCTGGGAAACAAACCCAGGACTTGCTGCAGGCACATACAGATGTGCAGCTCTCACTCTGGGTCAATGAATGGAGACTGAGTGCCTTCCTCAGGCCCAGTCCCCATCTCTTCCCTCAAGATCCTGCAAATCATCTAAGTTTCATTCAGGCTGAAACCTTTAAGTATTTTTGGTGTTTGTGTTTTAGCATTTGCCTGTTTTTTGGGAACATCAGTTATTAATGTAGAGCTAATAATACTCATAGGGATGTGACATTTACCTTCAGTAACAGAGGCCTATTAGTTATCATCAGATTTAACTTTTAGTTTTCCCCCATATTCTGCATCGGTCTCATACCTTGCTTTATTTTATTTCTATCCTAGTGCTTTTGGTACTTCCCACGCCCTCATGGTCCCCCTCTCAGCCTCATATTTCTTTGTATGCCCAGCATCTTGGAACATCTGCTCTTGTTTTGCTTCATTTAACTTGGACATGTGTACTTCTTCTGCTTCTGCTCCAAATTTTAATATTTTGATTAAACCTACCCAGAGTATGTCCAGTTGTATCAGCAGTGTTGCTTTAAAAGTATTCCTGTTAATTTCAACCATTTAAAAACTGATTTTCCATATTAAATACACAGTTATTGATAAAAAAATATGTAATATGCCTGCAGTATAATGTAAGGTTTTTCATCATTGTTCCAGCTTCAGTTTCTCTGTTATTGATTAATCAGTAAATAATCAGCATATATTCTTATTCTAAAAGAATGTCTCAAATACCTGAACTTCTGCATATTTGCTTCTGGCAAAAAAAGTGTTCATATTTGCTATGGTTCTGTTTTCATTATCTTTTCTTACTTTTTTTAAATTTCAATTTTTATTCTGAATGATTATCTAAGAATAGCATTACACTTGCTGCTCCCATGCTACTGAAGTGATTTTATTGGGGGTGTGCAGCATTCCCACTTTTTCCCTGCTGTTTGATCAATTTCTGTGTGGTGTTAGCCATTCCTTAATCTTTTCTTTAATTTGAAAATGAGTGCTACAACTGTAGCAGATACAGCTTTTTATCAAGTGATTACCTCAGAACTATAGGATTATAGACTCAAAGGACTTTATAATGGGATTAGAGAGAATGTACCTGGACATTTACCATACAGCATCTGCTTTGTACGTACTGCATTTGAAGTGTATCTTAGCCCTAGGCCTAGCCCTAGGTGAGTAGTGGAGGGGGCACTCCTGTGGGAGGTGAGAGGTATGAATTTCAGCTCATTCTGCATGAGGAGGGCATTGACTTTGGTTTCCTTAGAAACTGCTGTAATCTCTAGTCTATTTTAACATTCGTTTCTCCTCCTTCTCCTTTGACAGACATTTTTTAAGTGAAAAGAGTGAACCAATTTTCCATAATCAAAGGAGTTTAAGTGCAGGTGGGATTCCAGGTTGTGAATCCCACTTTCACATAAGCACATAATTTGGGCTGCACTTAGGCACTTAGAAGTGGGAGGTAACATTGCAGAACATCTCTATCCATGAATTTTTTTGTTGGCTCACCCATGCATTTCACAGTTAAGGATGCTGATCACTGTGAATCCTATCACTGGTCATTGATGACTCTGTTTGTATTACATTGTACTGAAGCATTCATGAACTCATTTCACTGGAAGAAAAAAAAACTATGCATAATCAATGCATACTGTTCTTTTAATGGATCTGAGATACCTGCCTTGGTTTCTCACAAGTGCAGACAGCAGTTAATATGTTTATATTTAAGCTATAACTGTCCCTAATCAAATTAGGAGACATAGTACATTAAAAATCCCAGTAAGCGTCCAGTGATCTTCAGCAGTTCCTGAGTTGGAACTCAGTCCTCATTTAAAAGAGAGTTTAGGCCTCTAATTATCAATGTGTTTGTGCTTTAAAAAGAGACTCGGCATTTTAAAAACACTTAGACATTTCAAAAATGAAAATTATTGCTTCAGAAAATATAAACATTCTTTTTCTCCTAAATTTTACTCTTTCTCGCTGTAGCAGTGGTTCAAGCCCAGAGAGTTACATATCCCCTGAGGAATTTGTGGGAGCCTAGAAAGTGACGCCCCTCGAAGATAGAGTTAGGTTTGGCCTTGGAAAGGGGGTCAAACTCCCCCCTCCCATCCCTCAGTTAACAATCATATCTTGTGTCTCACTCTCTCCTCCCTTACTCCTTCCCGACTAGGCCCTGACCCTCTGACCCTTCCCTATTCCTCCCCTATACTGTTATAAGTTGTAACTCTCAGAATAAAAGTCTGAAAGCTGGGTTTTCCGGGGTCTTTTTGCCCCTGAACCCAGGCAGAGCAGACCATGGTGTCCTGTGTCTGATTTTGGGTTCCGGGCAAGAGAACACTCTCTCTCTCAGCAGTTCTCCGGCTTTTGGGACAGTGGCCACCATCCCAGGGAAGCCCAACTCATGGCAAGGGGAAAAGAAGTCCTCAGCTGAAGCTGACTAACAAAAAGGAAACTTTCAGAACAAGCTGCTGAGCCGCCAGCCGTCCCTGTGGTCAGCTGTCCGGCCCTTGCCACTGGCCACATCCCGCTTCTAAAAAAATATCCCCCTTTAGGAATTGATGGGATGTTTCTTTAAAATTTTTTTTCTTTCAGTAACTGCCTTCAAGTAACAGCAGTGTTTTTGGATAAATTCTAGATAATTTCTAATTGCTACTTGACTTGGCAGGGCTCTTCTACATTACCTATTACTCGACATAATAATCTGTTGTAATAGGCAGTAAGTAAAGAGTAATTATATTCTCTTGACTTCTGAAATTTATCCAAGTTGGCCTTCACAAAGACCCCTTTATACCTATACTTACTTGTCATTAAATTAAAGTTTTCCTCAAATTTTAAAGGGTCACTAAAATCTCATTGCAGTCTTGCCTCTTGTGCACCTGGAATTCTTGACAAACACAAGGGTAGTATCCTTATTTCTCTCACACATATGAAGGGCTATTTTAAACTTGACCCCTCCTTCCTTCTGTCAAACAGTTCACAATCAGTAGGGAAATACTTAGTAATCTTGCTTTCTGAAGTGAAAGAGAAAAATTCAACCACCGTATTAAAGTAGCCTTGACTGCTAGGAAATAAATCACAACGAATAATTTTCCCCTTGTATTTTGTTGTTTCCTCATTTTCAATCACAGGTAAAGTTTTTTTAACCACCTTAGTAATTTAGGCATCTAAATCCTCCTTTATAGCATAGAGTTAGCAGTTAACCCCTGCATCTTCAATCCTTAAGCATACAAGAGAGTTCTCTTCCATTCTACTTCCTTCAATAGTCCTTGGATTCTGATTTTTATCATATATTTCCAGGTATTTGTCATAATGGGGAATCAACTTTAATTTGGGCCTCAGGCACTATTGTAATACAGATAATAAGCAATAATTAGAGTGACAGATGTTGCCAGCTTTTAGCTCCATTCTGAGACATTTCAACTTCTGCATTTGAGAATGCAGCTCTTCAGCAGGAGGCTTTATTTATGTGTCCCTAATAGGCATTTGGCTCCTTTTTTGAGGCAGGTATTACCCCACATGATCTGTATTTTGTTTAAATTCCAATCTGATTGCATTATCTTTTATGTCACTTTATACTTTTCACAGGTTTCTAAATATTATTCTCCTTTCAAGCCATACCATCCTGGTTACCTTTATCCTAGCATGTTCTTAAAACTTTATTTTTTCCCTCTCCTGTCACCTCTGTTTCTGAAAGACACACAATAGCAAATCCTTTGAAAAACTCCACCAATTAACTGTACTTATCTGTAAAATAGATTCAGTCATTTCATCTACTTCCTAAGACTTATTTTCCAAATCCTATTGAAATCACCTAGCTTTCTTTTTGAACTTTGCTAAACCAGCTCTTTAATGTTACACCTATGTATTTAATTTCTCATAATGCCCAACCTCCTCAGGATACATATTCCATGCTGATATTAAAGCTGGCATTCTGGGCTGCCTCACAAATGTGCTGTGTTATTTCTCAGTTTAACTTGAACTTCTCATCAGATATGCTTCTGCTTTTCCTTATGCTTAATTCTTGACGCCCAGTGGCTACTTGAAGATGATTAGAAGAGCAAAAAAAGAATCAAAAATCATTTACAATAGGCTGGATGCAGCTTCCTCTGCTTCAAGTTTTCCTACAGATATAAAAGTGAAAACTCCTAAATGCAGCAAGAGAAATCACAAAACAGTTACTGAAGAGCAAATTTGGCAATTATGACAGATGTGACATTCAAGCCCTGCCTCTGAAAATAATTGTTCAAAAGGGAATAAGTATTTAAATATGACCAGATGTGGTGTCAAAGAACTTCATGGTTTGCTTGTGTTTCAGGAAGAATGAAGAAATATTTAATTTTTGTCTCCAGTGGTTTATTTGTGAGTGGAACTGTATGTACATAGATTCCAGCAACCTAAGAAAATGAGTAGGTTGTCTTGAAAATAATGTAAGGAAGACTGTCTGGACAATGGATAATCACAGAAATACAATGAATGGATTTTCCTGTTTGCATTTCCCATGAACTGAGTGTTTTTGGAGCAGAAGAAAACTCCAGGAGCACCACTCTGTTCCTGGTGCCACCATCTGGAGCCAATCATAAGAAAAAGATAACCATTTCTCTCTGTCTGATAGTATTATTTACCAAACTATGGCACATATTTCATTGCATGCTGCCTGGACAGTGTCTCCCAGTTGGAAGCACTGTGGATTCCCCCTGCTGCTGATAGCTTCCTTTCTTGAGCTCAATTTTCTCTGGGAAAAAGAAAGTTCCCCAATAAAATAAAGGAAAGGTTAAGTGGTTGGTCCTGTCTGGTTTGTTTGTTCCCTCCTACCTTTCCTACTTCCTTTTCCATTAGCTGTTAATACTTAAAAAGGACAAAAGAGAAAATGCTTGGTTTCAACACTAAGATGTAAGAAAGATGGATGGTCCATACAGATGTCCTGAACACTGTGGCTAAAGAGGGAGTGTCTGTAAGAACTAATTCACTTGAGAAAAGGTCAACTCTGTGTTCCTCTGGAAGAGCAACATCTTTAAACTAGGGCTCTAGGTTTTGTTATTTGTGGCAGGGAAGGCATTTGCATGGATAAATTTGTGTAATATTACCTCTGTTTGACAAACTTAAATTGCTCTAATGGGATAGGAACTTTCATTCTTCTAGTAATTTCTTGCTCAATGCAGTAAAAAATATGGTTTGTACTATGTGCACTTTGGAAAGGCAAGACAAAACATCTCCATTGCTGTTGCATCACTGAAGGTGAACAATATTGGACACACAGTGTCCTTGTCCTTTTTCATTCTTCGGCAGCCTTTATTAATTTAGAAATTATTGGGTGGATAGATGATTACAGATAAAAATTCTGAACAAACTATGAAATTGGGGAAGGGCAAATAAAACCAGCAATCTTCAAATGGAATGTATATTACCACAAGAATAAACCCCTAGACTCCAGGCAGCTTGAAAAATGTTTATGTTCAGATTATAGATTTATGACTTACTCTTTCCAATATTCATGAATGCACAGACTGTTTGCCTTAGGCATGTTATAGTAGCAAGGCCTTAAAACTGGCAATAATTGCTTAACACTCAACAACACAACTACATATTTTTGAGCATTTTAGCAATTGATTTAAGGATACATTTAAAAAGTAAGTATGAACTTTTAATGGAGTAAAATTGCTCTTTCGTCATTTTACATTTGAAAGCTGATTTGCCTCCAGACAAATCTCATTGCTTTCATTTCACATGCATAGACATTTTGCAAGTCTTATCGTTAGTGAACCCCACGCACTATGATTTTAAAACTTTAATCAAACTAAAAACCATGGTCCACTGATGTTCTATAGACCTGCTGGGTTTAAAGCTTTTACAAGAAGAAATTGTCCCTTTGCATCCATAGAAAGTCAAATTAATTATCATACAGTGATTCCTTCTGAAGAAGAGAGTTTCTTGGGCTGAGTTTAAATATAAATGTGTAACAGTTAATATCTGCATTAGAAGATTTTTGTTTCATTAACTGACATTGTCTGCTTTTCTTCGTCAATATTCTGTGGAGAGTATTTTATTTAGAAAATTACTAAATTAATTCATTTAGCATACAAGGACAATGTATAAATTAAATTCTTCAGGATTTGGTGTAAATCCAACTTCTATTTATAGATCTATATTTATGAATGGCAAAAGTTCATGGAAAGGTTTGAAAATGTTTGACACTAATAGCCTATGTTTAAGATATTTTCTAAGGTTTGGTCTACATTACTGATGATTCAGTTCTTCCTCAACAGAAAGGAGCATGAGATTAAAAAGCAGATATATAGTGAGGTTCTGCTAGTCTCTAAATATTTGGGGTAGCCTATTATGGTATATGTAAACAAAGGAAAAAGAAGAAAGGATGGCCTTACAGCATAATAATGCACCTGGTGTAGGAATATTTAAAATACCTGTAATTATTTTTTTTCCTTTACCTTTTTTTTATTTTTTAAATTTTTTTTAATTTTACCCTATATTATTTTTTAAATAATATAGGGCAATAGCTGTGTCTGTCACTTTCTTAATAGGTTATATACAGCTGTAGGGTAAAGGAATATT
This sequence comes from Petroica traversi, assembly GCA_025920805.1. Lineage (NCBI taxonomy): Eukaryota > Metazoa > Chordata > Aves > Passeriformes > Petroicidae > Petroica > Petroica traversi. The sequence continues at coordinate 14,249,999 of JAHLSL010000006.1, read as the reverse complement.
TCCTCAGAGGAAGGCGGGGGGGAGGTAAAAGAATGAAATTTCAGTGCTGGATGATTTAGACAGGGAAAGGTTCATTTTTCTTCCTGGGTAACTTTTTGATGACTATAACCTTAGCATCTCCAGAACTAGTGAATTACTGTAAATGTTCCTGCTTAATCTGGCTCCTCCAAGCACTTACACACAGAGACAGACACAGAGACAGACACATACACAAACACACAAGTGTGCACAGGCACATAATACCAGTGACTTAGAAAACCCTATCCATTTTCTCAATTTTTTAAAATGGTTTATGGAAACAGTATACATTCAAATAGAGAGAATCTGTAAATATTTCAGAGAAAAAATAAGAAGCATAAAAAATTATATTTTTCAGTAATCAGAATATAGTATTTTAATTAACTTGAAAGAATTATAGGAATGGGATATTTCCTTCAAATACTGTGCATGCTGATAGATGTGAAAATGTCCCGTTCATAACTACTTGGATCTTTAAAATGTTTATTAAAGCCAGGTAGTACATCTTATGTGTCTCATTGCCATCTTGATAAACACCCAGTGCTAAAGGGTGTAATAATAATGTAGATTGTAACAGCTGCTACACTCAGTGGTCTTTTCAACTTCAGATTATTTATTTTTGAAGTTTCATTTCTATAGGCTTCCAGTTAATTGCTGTGTGCTTTAATTGGGCTTCAGTATGCTCATCTTTTGATCACAGTGCAATAACAGGAAACCGTATTTGGATAAATCTTGAGGGTGTCTGCAGCTTGATGGATTGGGTATGTGAATCTTTCACTCCTCGGTCAGACAGGATGCAGATTCAGTTATTAGGACGTGCAAACTGCAAGCAAATTACAGAACCTAGCAGTAATACCAGTAGGTCTATGCTGTGTCATAGCTTGAGCATGACTTTGAAAAAATTGGAAGGAGTAATACTACCATTGCACTGATAGCTTTTAGTCATTAGTTCCCCAGGTGAAAAACATGCAGCTGAGGAAAAAAATAGAGTTGAAATTAATTTGCATTCTCAGGCTGTTTAAAGAGACTATTATATCCAGTCTTCAAAATTTAGATGATATCTATTCATCTGCCTGTTTTCAAACTTGGATAACAGTGGCAAATTGCTTGTATACCTGGCTAGCAACAATAACAAACCTCCATAGTCTTGAGAGGTAGGGCCATGTGAGCCCCACAGATTTCAGCAAGGCCAAGTTCTGCACATGGGCCAGGCAATCCCAAGCACAAGCACAGTCTGGTGGAAAATTAATTAAGAAAAGCCCTGAGGAAAAGGACTCAGGATCTTAGTGGACAAGATGCTTGACATAACCAGACAGCAAGGTGCACTTGCAGCCCAGAAAGCCAAACATATTGTGGGCTGTGTCGAAAGACACACAGCCAGCAGGTAAAGGGAGGTGATTTTCTCCCCTTCTGCTCCATTCTCCTGTTACCTCACATGGAGCATTGCATCCAGCTCTGGGGTCCTCAGCTTAAGGAGGACAAGGACGTTTTGTGAGGAGGACTGGGAAAAGGAAAATGATAAGAGCACCTCTTCTGTGATGAGAGGCTGCAGTTATTCAGCCTGGAGAAGAGAAATCTCCTTCCATTAACTAACAGGAGCCTACAAGAGAGCTGGAGAGGAACTTTTAACAAGGACATGTAGTGATAGGACAAAAGGGAAGAGCTTTAAACTGAGAGAGAGTTGGTTTGGATTAGATATAAGGAAGAAACTCTTCCCTGTGAGGTTGAGGAAACACTGGAACAGATTGCCCAAAGAAGTTGTGGATGTTCTATCCCTGCAAGTAATCAAGGCCAGGCTGGATGGGGCTTTGAGCAATTTCATTTAGTGGAAGATGTCCCTTCCCATGGTGGGGGCACTGGAACTATCTGATCTTCTAGGTCCCTTCCAACGCAAGCAGTCTTATAGTCAAACTTGTTAATTTTATTATTCACTATATTAACATTATATTAGCATTTTTGTCCTTACCATTAAAATGAAATCCATGTAACTGAAGGGGAGGATCTTTTCTGGAGAGAAAAAAAACAAAAAAAACCAAAAAAAAGTACAGATTTAAATGTACTTTTCAAAAATCAGAATCAGCAAATGTAATAATATTTTATAGAAGAGTTATTATAGAAAAGTTTGCCTATAGCATATAAGTTTATAAACCATCAGGATTCTTGCCCTGATGGTTTATAAACCATAACTGGGGTTATTCTGATTGCATAAATTCTCATCTTTTCTTACTATTAATTTGTTTCACCAGTTATTCAAACTAAGTGTAACATCCATGGCAAGGAAGATTGCTGTTTATTTGTGATATCAAAGAGATTTTTTTCATTAGTTGTAAATCTAACTCTGGTTTTATTTTGTAGTTACTTCCTGGAATTACAAGAAAATGGAAGCATTGATAATTGTTGAGCTTTTAGCATCTTTTTTTATGGTACAGTCTCTTTTTTGTCACCTTCCACTTGTGTTACTTCTGCAATCTTTGCCGTCCTTCACTGTGCTAGGGTGACCTCATGTGTTTAATTATTTTTGTTCCATTACCTGAAATTTCTATTTCTGTTACTTTTAAAATATGTTTTTATCTGTTTCGGCAAAATTATTTCCCCAGTGTATGTGCAGGTACACATGTACACACAGCACAAACAGAATGTAAGTAAATATGATTATGTATACAAATATTATATATATGTAGTTACATATTTATGTGCATATATAAAAATATGCATATGTTTATAAATGTGTACACATGTGCATACACACAAATACACATATACAAATATACATATATATCATATACATATATAAATACATAAAACTGTGATTTTATGGATTTTTATACTATAGACATTGGGGTTTTATCCTTTTTTCTTACCCACAAACGTTTATCTCCCTGAATTTCTTTTTCTTGAAATACCATTCCTTCACATATAGCTAAGTATCTTGGGAAATAACATATTCATACAAAAGATAAAAATTAAAGGATTTCCAGAGAATAAATAGTTTGATCACATGCAACTTATGTTATAGAATAACCTGAAATTTATTCATCCTTTTCAGAAAATATACTGTTGACTGGAATTAAATATTAAGTCTATGAAGTATGAAATCTGTAATGTAGGTATGGACTGGGAAGTGAGACTCTGGAGACCAGCCCTGTGGAAACATGCAGCTCAGTGAGGATTTGATGTTATAGGCACTTTTTCCTTCCTGGAATTTTCTGTCTAATTTTGCCTCTTTCTTCTAGTCTCTTTTCTCTTATTCCCTGTTAGATATTTAAATGAAGCAATCCTTCCTCTCCTGTCACATAGCCAAAATTGTGCTGCCTGTATCTTCAGCCCCTGTTACCTTCTTTTAACCTTACCCACAGCTTTGTTCTTCTTAATTTCTGGCTTTGTGCAACCAGCGTAAATAAATTCTATTTGGATAATAAGTTTAAGATTGGTGTAAAGAATGAATTTTTATTCCATTTTTTAATGTATAAAAATACCTACACAATAATTTTACTGAGTAAAGTGTCTTTTAGACTAGTTTGCACTAGAAGAATATACATAATAAAATAGAAAGTCTCATTGGTTTTCCTTAGAAAGGAGTCTGCAGAACTCAAAGTGATGTCTATCAGATTCCTTCTGAGTCAATAAGATTCATTAGAAAAAGTAACAGTAAGAAAGGGCATTGCCTCCACTGGATCTGATTGGTTGTAGACGCTTATAGGTTATTTTGTGAAAGATTGATGATACCTGCCATGAAATCAATAGTACCTGTCACTTTTTTGTTGGGGACCTAAAGTTTTCACAGTTACTAGATATAAGTTTGAAAATAAATTCCTAACTTGGACACTAGACTTCAGTTTTATAATGTCCTGTTCAGAAGACTATGATCCACACCTGTTTATGTGTAAACCTTGGAATTTAACAGTCAACGCAGAACTGAGCTACACTTCTGTCTTAAATGAAGAGATAAGACATTCGTGTCAAGACATGTATTTCTGGTTTTTCTGTGAGTTAAATAACTTTCCTTTAGGAGTAATATTAGTGAAAAATAATATTGTGACCGATGTAGCAAAGAGAGACTTCACATCATGATGCACATTTATCTTCAAAAGTGATTAATTTTGTAAAGTAATTTTTTTGGTGAATTACAGAAACAGTCAAGCCAAACTCCAGCCTCATAATATAATACACAATGCATCATAGAACACAGTAGCAGGCTGCACAGACTGGAGCACTGTGAATGCAACAGGAAAGAACAGAAGCCTTAGACCTGTTCCATTTGTTAAGAATTTAAAACAGCTGGAGCACAGTCCAGACAATGTTTTTGAACATCTGTTCAGAACCTATGCATGGCTAACCAGTGTAATATTCAGAGCAATTACAATGAATCATCTTCATAAAAATATATTCTGCATGGCCTATGTGCATCAGTCATTCATTTTTTTGTTGCTCGCCTCTTATCTGACATTGGAAATAAAAGAAAGTCAATTAGTACATATTTTATGGGTGGTTCTCACCACTTTGATAAATTCAATTATAAAGGAAAAATGACTAATTGGAACCTTACGTGAAGATTGAAAAATTAACCTCATGCACCCCATGTGAAATTGAGAAAAGAAGAGTAATGTGAAAACATGCTGCTGGGAATTAATCTAGCATTTCCTGTGTGAGTGATGGGAAAAAGAGCCCAACAGTTGAGCTGTTTCCATTTATTACAGATCCACCCAACAAACAACCTTTGGAATAGGTGTCAGAAATTACCTTCTCACACTCAGATTGTGGTGTATATACACAATGGATTTATTTTACCTACTGTTTCTGTGTTGTTCTGCTCTTTTTGTACTGTCACAGCTCCCTTGAAAAAGAGACACTTTGGTGCATCACACATCACTGGGCAAAATGCCTACATGTCAACCCTGGGATATAGAGAGATTGATAGGAGAACTAGTTTAGGATCATACTGACAGCATCAAAGTTGCTGCAGGTTCACTGAGGAAATGAGGTCAGATTATTCTGGAGTACAGCCATCTACCCGGCATCCAGTAAGCTGCCTCCCCTCTGAGACCACCTCACTTGCATCAGGGTCTTCTCTTCATTGCCTCAAAGGGAGATGGCATATGTTTCCTCCAACTCTAATATTTTGTTTACGTTTAAAAATACTTGAATTACTGTTTAGCATTTTTTCATCTGTATATTTTTTCCTCTCTTCTTTTCCCCACACCCCCCCACCCCCAATGGAAGAAATTGTTGCTTAAACTGTTCATGGTGATTGATACAGAGTGTTTCCAAATGCTGGAAACATATCTAGTAATTACACTGTTCAGACATGAAGATTATATTACCTCAAATTGCCTGGAATGATGTCAATTTATCAAACTTCCTGCAAGAAGTTAATCTCTGCTGTAAAGCGATCACTCCTCTCTCTGTTAGCCTGCTTTATCTAATACACAGGGTCCAGAGGGGATTCATCCACTCTCTTTTTCAACATCATCCTCTTTTGGATTCTGCTAGACCAGTGGGGGAAAAATGAGAATGTTTTGTGACTGCCTTGTTTATTTTATCGTCTTTCAATGCAGTGGAGGGAGAGGATGTATAATTTGATTTGAAAGCTCGAGACAGTTAAGCAACAGGGCTTCGACAGAGCAGCAGTAATCATGTCTGCTTGCTGAAGTAAAACATGGGCTGTTTGTATTCCAGACAGAGGATTTCAATTATGCTTGTTTAAGACTAACATATTGGAAAGCATAAAGATTCATTTCCTATTAAGTACTGTCTTGGAGAATCCTTTAATGCAAGCATCAAAGTGCACTTCCGGGACGTTTTCCTGTCTGTTTAACACTGACAGAATGAAAAAAATCATGTTTGTAACATTTGTCTACCCATTAAGAATCAAAAAATGTCCTACAAAATTATTTTTGCCTTTTGGACTAGCAGTAACATAAAAATTAACTTATACTTAGGAGTTCAAATGTAGTATTCTTAGCTTTTTGTCCACAGTATCACTGCAGTTCTTTCAGATTAGCTGACCTAAAAATAAATGTAAGGTTTAAAGGAGATTTGTCTTAGTCAAAGGACAATTACTCAGTGGAAATCTGGACTAGTATCACTCAAAGACTAAAATGAATCATGATTCCTTAATAATCTCAATTTATATTTTTTTTCATATGTTCCTTTCAGTTCTCTAGTAAGGACATATATTTTTTATATAATTCCCCCATTATTACTATCTGTATTCTGTCTAATGTGAAACTGATGATTTCCCAGTGTACAGTTTGCCATTGAAATGTGAGGCAAGACCTGAGCTTTTGAACTTATTTCTGTTTGTTTCTAGTGCTACAAAAGTACTAAACAGTTATAAGAATGGCAATGTCACACAGCAGGGAAATCAACAGTTAAGCAACAGTACATTCTAACTAAAAAAATACTTGTGGAGTTTCTCAACTTTTTAGAAGGTACTTGTTGGCCAAAAGAATATGTATAGTAAAGTCACCAGCTTTATTCCCTTGACCCATCTTAACCTTCAAAGAAGATGCATAATCAGGACTTCTTCAGTGACTCCAGAACCCTCTCTTTATCCTTCTCAACAATGGAACCAAACTGTCTTTAATATTTGGAGCTTATCTTTACTCAGTTGCTTCCAACGTTTCACCTCAAGGAGAAACTTCCAGCTAGGAGACTTAAAAAAGCCTCTTGTGACTTTATTAACTTTACTTAAAATGAAGGGTATGCTTCTTTGCTTTGTATTTTACAAAGACATCGAGGCACTTTAATCTTTGAGGCAGCATGTCCAGGCGATTCAACTAATTAGGCAATCCCAGTGATGCACCACTGAGTAAGTCTAGCAAAATGTCCTATCCTGGATTTGTAGTCCAGAGGATCAGTGAAATAACTCACAAAGTGTACTCATCAAAGATCCTGTTAACAAGGAAGGAAATAGGTGCTAAATAAAATCCAAGCCAGATTTAGCAACTTTTGATAACACTTAATATTGTAATTTTCACACTGCATTGCTGCTACTTTGATATTCTACACTCTGCATTTTTTATACTATGAGGCTTGTGCACTTGATGTGATCCATTTTTAAATTCATAACATTTTTTTCAGGGACTAACGCAGGGAATAACTCCAGGTATTACTGAATTACTTACAGAATTTAGTTCCTTAATTCCAGGTTTGATTTAAGGTTATTGTTTAGCACATATATTCTCAAAGCTCTTTTGCAGAAAGCACTATTATAGATGTAGATTATAATCTTTGAACTGCTTGCAACAATGAACTATCTTTTTATTATATTTACATGGGCAATTACTATGATTTCATGTCCATGGCTGTTTAGAATCTCTCTAATAATACAAGTCTACAATGTTACCTGTTGCTCCCATTCTCACTATTCAGTTTAAAGACTAGCCCATTATTTGGATTCTGGATTTTTTTTTCTTTTTTAGTATGCTTTTACTATTTCTTTTTAATGACCTAATGGACTAGTTCAGACATCCCCAGCACAGACTGTCTTGTGTTGCCTTATACCAGAGAGAAAACCTGCTGTTACTGTGCCTGCTGTCGCTATTAGATTACATAGCATAAAAATCACTGTCCACTGAGGAAGATCACATTGTCAGCACTGTCTGCCAGACAAACACTGAGCAATTTAGGTCCTATCTCCTACTGTGCTGTAGTCCAGGAAGGCGTTCAAGGAAAATAAAATGACTGTATTTGCTGTCATGCTTAAGAATGTGTTCTGTAAAATATGCCGTGAATAATTCTCTTCTTCACTATTTCTTTACAATTCTAAGTCTCCCAAGGAAAGATGTGTATAATTTGACAGTATTTTGCTATTGTGAAATAAGAATTTTAGCTCTATTGTCAAATTGTGTGCATGAATATCAGCTAATGCATCCCTTTTTTGAAGTTAGTATAGAAAAACCCTGAATCCTTAATCAAGGAAAAAAATAAGCTAATAGAGACCTAAGTCTTTCCTGTACACAAGTTCTCCCTATCCACTGCTATTTGTAACTTAAATTGTTTTCTAACTTCATACAATTAAAGCCACATAAGCTTTTATTTGGACATGATGAAGATGCTAATCTTGGAAAAATACATATGCATTTCATTTTATTCATACAGCAAGAGCCCACTCACCAGTGAGATTTCTGATATCACATTAATTCATAATGTAATGAGAAATATATCCCAAATTATTTTTAAATATATATACACCTCTAAGAAAGGTACAATCTTTTGTTTTCCAGTTATAGTTGCTGCTGACATTGTTTATAACATTTTAACAGAATGAACTGGTTTTTATTGTAGTTGGATTGAATGTCATAGTGCATTTCAGCTTAAAGATTTTTTAAGTCTTTAAATTCCTGAGAGAGTTTTTTAAAGGGCCAAGTGTCATTGTAAGGTATATTTGGTTCAACAACTGGAAATATGACACTGCTATCTTGTGGGAACTCTTTTTCTTAATTCAATTTTGTGTCGTTTCCCCATCTCCCAATTTCAGTAGAATTCAGCTCAAAAAGCAGAAATGTGTCACCATATTAAAAATTCCTAACAGGCAAAAAACTGAGGGTGAATTCAGTTCCTTCATAGTATGAACTCATTTGCATGGAAGAGGGTTTGATTTTGTTAAAATGTTGCTTATGGCTGTTTTCTTGCTTTTTCAGCACAACATATTTCATATTCCCTAGTCCACATATGCAGAGACGTTTATACAGCACTCTAGAATTCAGATTAGTGGAATTAAATGCAAGCTCATAGTTAAGAGTGCTAGGGAACGAAATGAGGAAAGTAAAGTGATCCCTCTTGCACTGACGATTGATGGTGGCGAGCACAGAATATAAAGTCCTTTCTGTGGCAGATCCCCAAAGAGGCAGCTGAGGACACTGAACAGTATGTAAAAATCCAGTTTAACAGCAGTGGGGTATATAGCGGCAAGGGAGTAAGTGGAGATTTTCAGGCTTGTAGGGCAAAAGGGTGAGTAGTTAAGAAAAATGGAGAAAGAGACATCAGCAGAGGCTGTGAGGGAGGAGTGAGAATCAGGAGGCTTTTGGAGAATTTAAAAGCCTGAGATAATAAACAAATCTTTCATTTGTTTATTGCCCCACCCTCTGCTTCACAGGTTCTAATGTAGCTTGCAACTCCTTCACAGATCTGAACTTGAAGAGGTGATTTGAAGCTTTTACCTCAGCCTTGTCCTCTTTTTCTTTCTGTTCCTGACTGCAGCTTGCTCAAGTACCTAATGCAGGCAGGCAGGCAGGCAGGCAGGCAGGAAGGCAGGCAGGCAGGCAGGCAGGAAGGCAGGAAGGCAGGCAGGAAGGCAGGAAGGCAGGGAGGCAGGGAGGCAGGAAGGCAGGAAGGCAGGCAGGAAGGCAGGAAGGCAGGAAGGCAGGAAGGAAGGCAGGAAGGCAGGCAGGAAGGCAGGAAGGCAGGAAGGAAGGAAGGAGTTATACAGATAGAGGCTGTAAATATGAGTGTAGAGACTGCTGCTCTTAGAAATGTTTTTTCCCTTTTTCAGCGGTCTAGGGTAGTAAGTTTACCTCTTTGAAATGTATGGACAACTGTGATGTGATTCTGACTTTCAAAACTCATGCTGAATTGACCAACAAAGAAACAAACAATGGAAATCTCACTATTGTATCTTTCTTACCAAACGTGTGCAGAATATATACAGAAAGGGAGGGAGAAAAGGAGGGAGAAAGAAGCATGAAAAGCAGAAAAATTTTGTTTTGTTGTCCCTTTTCTTCTTTAGCATAAACTGAACATTGAGACACTTGGAAAAGTCATTGCAGTGTGGTAACATTTGTCGAGGAGAGAAAGAATTATTTTTAACAATACTGTTCTACAGTTAAAACCACCTGGCATCATTGCTTGTTTAGAACATGACATACAGAAAGACTACTAGCAGGTAAATTGCTCCTGGGAAAGTGGGGAGAAGCAAGAAGGAGCAGAAGGAAATCAATGAACAGTCATCTTTATGGTGACTTTCTCTTCATGTGAGCTGGATATTGGAAGTTTGAAATGGTCTTTGCACCTTGAGTCATCAATAATTTTCAAGCATCATTCTCAATAAAAGATGTGGGCCTGATGGATGGTGATTTTAAGTCTCTGCTTGGCTGAATTGCTTGTTGGCACTGACATTAAAAAAAAAATAAAAATTAAGCGTCCTCTGTACCCCCACCTCGTTTTTTTAACCAGCAAGTATTCTAGCATGAAGCTTTTAAATATTTTATATCTAGAGTGCCTTTTTCATTAAGAGCACACTTTTATTCCTTGACATTGAGAAAATGAATCAGGATCATCACTTTAAAAAATTTTGCTTAAATGCAGATTTTGAAAGGCTGCCAGGGTTGAATAAAGAATCCCTGCAGAAAAAAAACACTATAAAAATCAATAGTGTTCTTTCCAGGGAGGTATATTTATCTGGTCATGTCTCCTTGCATTTCATAGTAGCAGTTTTTGTGGTTTTAAAACTTTTTTTCTTTCATAAAAGTGATGCCTTGTACCTGGTTAAACTAAAAAGGACTGTTGCACTCTCTGAGACTTCAATGTATTACTGATTGCCAAAATGAAACAGACACTTCTTAAGGTTTCTTTTTTCTTATTTTCTCATTTCTATTTTTATAAGGGAGAATTCCAAATTACCTTTAAATCTGTTCTTTAACATATTATTGACATATATACATAAATAGGCCCACTTGTGCATGACCTCGGATTTTTCTGTAATTCCCTGAATTTTCACTTGGAGGGTTTTTGTGAGTGAAAGAGAACTAGTTTAATGAAGAACTAATTTTGGGTGAGGGGCTTGATGAAAGCCCCTGTGACTCCTGATCTCTGTGTCCAACCAGAGCTAATCTTTTTTTGCTGCTTGTGACTGTCCATTCAGATCTTTCAGCTGGGATGTTCTTGTAACCATTTGTTAGCTTGTTTCAGATGGAAAGACCTACAGTGTAAGCCTTTTAAACTAGCTCAACTAATTTTCAATTAAATGGGTTAATAAAGATATATCCAGGTTCTCAGGAGATAGCATCTAGCAGCGGGACAGTGAAGAGAAAGAGGCCGCATAGGAGTAGCTACTCAGCTTGGTATTTCTGCAGCCAAAAGAAACTATGTCAAAAATCTCTTAGAGAGTGGACCTATGGACTGCAGACACTGATATTTCCAATTTTAAAACTCAGGTAAAATGCATGTATAACTTTCAGCTATTAAAAAAAAAAAAAAGAAAAAAGCAGCAATGTAAATTCCTTAGGAAAAGAAAAAAAAGTTCTGCAATGATTCAGCAAATACATAGTTAGAGAAATAGACCACAAATCTTTCCCTTCACATGTGGTACATAAAAGCCCTCGTACATGTGCATGAAGATTTCGCAGCAATGACATCTTGGTCTTCTGACTACTGTGCAGTCTTGGCAGAGAGGAAAGGAGGAGTGCTTTTGTGGCAGAGGATGTACTGGATCAAGTGTTCCTGGAGTCTTCTGTAAGTGCTGAAAAACAATTATTGAGTAAGCGAACACTAAAAAACACAAGTTATAATGTCCACCATAGCAGTTTGTTGTCTAAACGAAAAGTTGCAATGCCAGAGATAAAATAGAGTAGAATTCCTGAGCTACTATAAAACATCCTGTCATGCAAATGTCAGTGCTCTATTGGTTTTATAAATGATGTACTTCTGCCAGCTCAGATGCAGCCTGGGAGTCTTGCCTATTGCAAAGTTTTGCCAAAACACTTCAAAGTGCTGCAAGTATTTTCTATATCAAATGGTGACATATTTTAAAGTCAAGGGCTGGATTCATCTGTCTTCTATTTTTTTTTTTTCTCAGTTCTCATCAAGTAAATGCGAACTGTTGGATGATTTCTAAACATTACAAATTTGGGTTGAAAGTCATGTTGCCAATATCGAATGCTAGAAAATAAAGTAGGCTTTACGATTTTTGTCATCAATCGTATTTCCACTTCTATTTTGTCCTCTAGGCTTAGCCAAATACTTTTATACATGGGATTCAGATAGCAAAAGAAAGGCTTCAAGTTTGCTTAAGCATCCGGATTGTGAATGCTATTTCGGTCAAATTAGATTGCCAGAGCATGACAGCAATGTAATTGATTTATTATATTTTGAAGTCCTTCCCAAACACACATTTCATTATTTTGTTTTGTTTGTTTCTCCTTTCCTCTTTTTTTTTTTTTCTCCCCCAAGCCTATGCTTCCTGGAAGGATTCTTTGTTTTGGACTGGATAAAATTCATGCTATGCTGTCATCAGTGTCCCTCTGAGGTTTAGTACAAATGACCAAATATCTATATCTCACAAATAAAATCAAAAATGAAGGGGTGCAGAACTATCACAGGAAAAGAGAGCAAGTCAGGACTTGAAGGGCTTTGCTTTAGGACATGAGAGCAAATTCTGATGCAGCTTGTATCCCCCCTAATTCAACTGCAATCAACCCACAACCACATGTAAAGATGGATTGTGGTCCATAACTTACGGAAAGCACCCCTTTTCATCACTTCATCCTCAATTTTATATCTCTTAATATATAAAATACATTGAAGTGAAGTGGTGACAGACGGTACAGCACGTGAATCCTTCAGGCATGAGTGATGGAAATGTCTCAGAGACAAGGGATATTAAAGAGCTCCTGACACCTGTGCTGTGTGAATGTTACCCCTTATTGGATGGACAGCAGACTGGATCAATGAACCAACACGCCCGAGTAATTCTTAATAAAGATAAGTTCAGTAGATGGGTTTACTTTATAGATCCCCAGAAGCTGTGGTGGCACAGCCAAGACAGAGTAACAAACAGATGATCTGCCTGAAACTGAAGTTAAAGAATCAGGAACCAAATGGTAGCCCTTAGAAATCTCCAGTATGAAACAGCTAATTTTCCCACTGTTTGATGTCTCTGGTGGCACATATAATCTTTTCCTAATACTGGAATATGAGGCTACATTAGCATGGAAAAATAAAGTTTCTGACTCAAATGAGCTTGATTTAGATTCCAATGTGAACACTCTAAGTAAATGAATGTTCAGGTCTAGGCAATGGTCATGATATACAAGTCAAAATAAATTGAACAAAACTTTTTTTCTTCTTGAATTCTTCATATTTTTAAAGATACTTAACCCTGAATATGCTAGTCATTTACATGTCAATCTTTAGAAGAATAATTTTCACTAGCCGAGATAATATTTCTGCTTATGAAAGCACCTGCTTACATTTCAGTGACTTCAGAGAGATGTAAGTATGTAAGAAAACACTTCAGCTCACACTTGAATAGTATTTTTTCTCAAGTGAGAAATTCAATTAATAACCGTTAGATATGTTCATGAATACAATTAGACATGTTTCTAAATTTGTAATGAATAAGTTAATTGTTCTTTGGTGTAGTAAAATGATCAATTACTGAAACTCATCCCTTGAGTACTTTGAAGATTTGTATTTCAGCGTTTTACAATACCAGAACATTCTAAACATTGAATGTGGTTTATGCAACATTTTCTCTTTTATTATTAAAAGATCTTTACATTGATTTGGAAAAAAAATCCAGTGCAAGAATGATCTTCTTATCAAATAATTCATTCATAAATAAAAGGAATAAAATTATCTTTTTTTTTCAGAGGACAATGAAATTTAGGCAGAAATCATACTTTCTGCTTTTCAGAATACAGACATGTCTGAGCAAAAGCTGCTTTGTAATATGCTCAAAGCTATGAAGACAACATTTCTGGCAAACAATAACTCATATTTGTTTATTTTATATGCAGGCACACAGTCTGAATTTCAAACATTAAGACCAACAGCGGTATTGCTGATGTGTTATTGTGAACCAGTGCATTTATACCTGCATGAAGTTAAATTATATAATTTGAACTTCTTTAAATACTTACTGTCTTGTAGCTACATATTTTTTTTTCACCAAAGAAAACAAAAAGATTCCCTTTAAGTTCCAGGCTATTAAAAATTATCATGTCAATGAAACATGTTTATTGAGATGCTTGTTTTTACAGATTAAGATTTAAAAATAAATACTTCTCTGTATTTCAGCATGTGTATTTCTGTGCTCTTTTATAATTATGATGAAACATCTGCCTGAATTTTTTTTTTTAATTTGTAGTCAAACAGTCAAAACCTCTGCTTTAATCTGTGTGGTTTTCACCAAAATCAGACTAATCAAAAAGTGAAAGAAAACACATGCATATAATCTACTGAATTTAGTTACATTATTTATTAGCAACAGAGGAAAAAAGTGTGCAAGTAGTCTATTTTTTGTGTTCTCATATCCCTAAAAACATTTTTTTAAAGAATATGTCAACCCTTTCAAAATGGCAATTTCTGCACATATATGTTTTATTTAGGTATGTATTATTTTGCTAATACTATCACACCTATTGCTAAGAAGGAACTAGGCAGCTCAAAGATGCTAAAGAAATAAATCTGAAGTGTAAAAGACTTCTGTTAGATGTAATGAAAGATTGTAAACTAAAACTATTAAGGTAGATTAATATAATTGAAAATACAAATGATGAGTGAGCAATGAATCTGTCAACTTCTCTTTGTGTACACACGCATAAGAGTGCAGATGAACACAAAACACATCTAAAGAAAGAAAGTAAATGCTGATTAGCACTGTGGTTTCTCTTTGTGATTCACGATGGTAAAGTTTACTGCTTCTGAGAATAAATTCATGGGGAGCTGAGATCAAGAGGACATGACTGTCAAGAGAATGCTATGTGTAAAAGCATTATGGGGAAGTTATGCTTTAAGGAGTTACATACTACCAGAAATATTTTGCTAGATTTGATGGACCACTCTTTTGTTCTGGCCTAGAAATCTTGATATTACCTCAGCCATGATGTTTAGCACTGCAATTAGAAAAAGAGTATTAATGGCTTTTTTGCTCTCCCTTCTCTGCTCTACCCCTTTGACATCTTAAATGTGGAAAAGTATTGTGACCCTTGAAGGAACCCCTTAATGTAATAATCAAATCAGTAACTTGTTCAGTTCTGAGATCAGAATCACTTAACATTTTGCTTAGGCATTCATGATTTTTGGTTTGCTTTCTTTTTTTTTTTCCCCCCCCTTTCACTGAAGTTGCTTCATGGCAGGTAAAGTGCCTTCTAAGATCTCCTCTGAAGTATATTCTTGCTTTAGGAGACAGCTTTCCTGTTGTTCCCAAAAACAAAGGACAAAAAGTCTTTGAACTCTTGAGACTGATGCACATGCTTCCTCTGGAAGCAATGTGTGTATTAATGAGGGGAAAAAATTTGAACCAATTGTGTTTCAAATGAAATGGGAATCTATCTTCCATGAGAAAATAGGAGTCCATTTAAAAACAGACTAATACACATAGCACTCAAAATCAAGAAAAAAATTAGAGAAAAAATATCTGCTCAGAAATTCAGGCATCCAAACAACACTCTCCTAACATCTGGAACTCGCTGCAGTCCCAGATATCAAAGCCATCCTCCTCAGTTAACTGCCACTCCTCAGTGTCCTTCAGCTTATGCTTATGATGCAGGCATTGAAGGCTGGTACTGGGAAAACAGAAATTCAGACCTTTAAATGTCAGACTTTTCATTTGAGAGTACTTTACTCTCTGGTCTTAATTACTACACATTCTTTTGTTAGTTTTTTTCAGATGGTGCACCTCAGTAACCCTGTTAGGCAGACCATGGTTATGAGGACACTCATAATTCTGAATACAGGTAATTTCTAACACAGGACAAAGTTGTTGAGAACCACAGTGCCAAGCACAAAATTTAAAATCACTCTTCATTTTTCATTGGAAAATAGATTTTCTTAGACAATTCTAGTTGCAAAAAAGGGCTTTTTGTAAAAAGGAATAAAAAGGGATAATAAAAAAGGAGGGAGGATTCCATTATGACAAATTCTTCAAAGAAAATCTTGAAAGTGTCTCTGACAGCTCCAGTAATAATCCTGACTCTGCCAGCATAGTGGTGATGAAACTTTGTGTTCTCACCAAGAAGCTCTTTTAAGACATGCTGTCATGGGAATTGGCATTGTTAAAATGAGGGTTTTGTGATGGTACTTCTTCTCCTGAATCCATCAAGTTAGGTTCATCCCTCTGTAAAAAAAAACAACCTCAATGGTTCTGGACAATTACTAAGGCAGAAGAGATATTAATGCCTTCTAATATATGCGTTTTGTGTGTGGGAGTCTAACCTGCAGCTGAAACTCAGTTATACACACTGAAAAAGCAGTGAATGTTTCTAAAAAAAGTGTTTTCTGAGTTTGTTTCTTCTTAATCTCTTAGGAATTTCTTATGAAATGTGATTTTGAAGGTTAAAGAAACCCAGCCTTGTTTGCATGCCATAAATTAAAGCCAGCAGTATACAACTCATGACTCCAGTTTCCAGTTTCTCAGAGTGGAAAAAAAGGCTGCTGTCATTGTTGCTGTCCTTTTTAGGCCAGGGTTGATGTGTAACTGCAGGTGCCTTTGAAAGAAATGTTGTTGGTGCTTGTAAAGGCAGACTGCCCAAAGCTGCATCTTTTTTCATTTAGGGAAAGGCTATTGTTTCTTTTGTTGCACTCTGTCAGGGGAAATCTTTGTAGAAGAGCCAGGCAGATTGAATAGCACAAAAGGTTTGAGAAACATGGCCACATTTGAGTCCATGGACATTACAGGTCAGTGGTAATATTTAAACATGCTCATACTTGAATACAGTTCCCATGATGATCTAAATGTAGCAATCCTGGAACTGTAAGATAATCTTCAGTTTTAATACTGGTTTTGTTGAGATTTTTTGGTTATTGTTTTTTTTCACATTTTAATACATAGAACTAAAAAGCCCATATTTTTTACACAAAAATATTCTTAGTAATAGTTGACAGTGCATGGTGAAGCAGATGAAAAAGAAAGTAGCCTGAAAGAGGTAACTCTAGAAAATTCTAATGACAAAATATTACAGATATTTCTACTTTTTGGTTTTAAGTTGAAATTTTGGAAACAAGGTGGTGCACATGTCTAGTTGCAACCTCTATGATTGTGTAAGATTGATAGTTCTCAAATTTTGGAAATATTTAAATCTTGTGCCCTTTCATATAAAGCTGAATTATATCCTCTCATATACTAGATTATTCAGTGCACCATTTTGTGGAGATTTGGCTTCTATTTCTGTGTTGAAGCTGATGTCTCTAAGCAAGATTCAAAGTAATTACTACTTCTACTTCCTAAATCTGCAAATAGCAGATTCCGTCTTCTAAGCTGCATCAATTAGAAGAAAGTCTGCATGCGTGATTTGAAAATACCAGTAATGAAATAATACTGGTGTTGGGAATTTTTATCTGTCTCACAGCAATTTGTTCCAATAAAATCCTTAAATTTCTTCCCAACTTTTACAATATGCTAAAATACATTTAACTTAAGCTATAATGAAATTCAAACCATAAAATTTATATAATTAATCTGGGCTATCTAAGTACCTCCAGTCCTGGGTTTTTCAAGTGAAGTCTCAGTTTTTATCCTTTGGTCTGTGCCCTATGCCCACCATATCTTTCAGATCTCTCTACATTTAAAATTGTTTTGAAACAGCACACCAGATATGAATGACACTTTTGATAATCAATATGTCCAAAATCAAATAATGGCAGAGGAAAGTCTCATTATATGGAAAGGAGAATGAAATATCTTGGCCTTTTTTTACTGGATGCATCAGGAGTCAGTTCTAGCATTCAGGATTTGTAGAAAGCTGTATTCCTTATGCACTGCTGCTGAGCTGCCTCCAACACAAAACAAAGAAAGCTCTCCTTTTACATAAGTAGTTGGAAAGTCAAAGGTTCAGGCAGAGGGTGAAATATTTATTGGAAATGAAATTTTCTGAGTTTTTTTGACATCTCTATTTAAACAACACTTGGGTGATTTGGGAGACCACTTCAGGAAGAGCAAAAGAATAATATTTTGTTAAAAAGGAATCCAAAACCAAAACCAAACAAAAAACCCCAAACAAACAAAAAACTCCACTTTAATCTAAATTAATCCTCCCTTTGCCCTCTCCCCCCATATGAATGTTGAAAGGAGGGATAATTATGTCTTCAATTTGGACTTGATTTGTTTGACTAGCCCCAACCCGCAACAGTCAGTGCTTTGTGCTTCAATTCCATATTTTAGTTGTCAGCAGATGTTCAAAGGGAGCTGCAGTTCCCTGTATATTGTAGCTGACATCAGTGAGTATGTTCATAGTTATGTATAATAACATCATACAAGAAAGTGATATTCAGTGATTGCAAGCTGCCAGTCACTGCATAACAGCAGGCTTTGGAAGATCTTGCATTTGCTTGCTGATGTATTATACTTCTCCAAATAAGGTGCTATCTATGATAATTAAGTTGCATAGTACATGCTAGGGCAAAAAAGAAGTGTGCAGGGAGATTTTCAGATATTTTTGTTTCTCTGCTGGAGCTAGCTGGGCAATAGGATCCTTTTCGGCACAAGTCTTACGTTATTCAGAATAAAACATTTTCTAAAGCGAACTTTTCCCCTGAAAGCACTTTTCTCCCAAAAAGCACTTTGCTAGCTGGAATGTTGTTTTTCCCTGAGTAACAACTCCTCACATGTGGCACTTTCCATAATTGGATCGGACAACAGATTACCATAATATTGAGACAAATCCATGGAATAGCTGCACGTTATATCAGAGTGCAAGAGGAAAAGGGCAAGGAGTTCTTGGGACAGCAAAGGCATAGCAATATCTACCTAACCCTAATCCCACATTTCTACTGTGGTTTTCATTTGAGCTCTTTTCTTATATACCAGATAATGCATTATATTCAGACAGAAGATCTGGTTTTGTACTTGATGGCATTCCTGTAGTCAAGGATGGCATTCTGGTGAAACAGAAGTCAGAATTGGTTCTGACCGATACTTTAAGGATTTGGAAATTGTCAGCCCCCTGGAATCCAACCCAATATGCTTACACAGAAGGAACACTGCTGCATGAATCACTGCCCAGCACCTTGACAGGGCAATGACCAAGGGAAACAAACATGGGGGAATTGGTTAAACTGTATGGCACATGTAGATCCAGAAAAATAAAAACCTGGCAATATTTTTCAGTATTTCAGGATGATCTTAGGTGGCAGCAGTATCTAAATTACTCAACAAGGGACTGAGATATCTGATCTTTTTCTGAGCTTAAAGATTGGAGGTATTGCCTTTTACAGTGTTTTCCCTTCCAGATCTGACTTATAAAAGAGTTTTTGATAGTATGTGAGGTAATGTGAAAATCTGCATATTGGGAGCAGTATACATTCTCATGCTTCCTAATGGAAGATAAAGACCTGCAAAGTCTGTACCAGACCTCTGAGAGATAAAATGAAGGAGGAGGAATGGTGAAGACAAGGGCTCCCATGTGCAATGTCTGCTGTAAGTCTCAGACTAATGCTGGGTCACCTGGTATGTTATGGCGAGTAAGTGCAGCACAACATAAAAAAAAGAAGTGTAAAAGTATAGTTTATTCATAAAATAAATATATTAAGTACGGAAAATACTCTATAGACATATACACAGACATAAAGGACTCTCAAAACTGGGACCATATTCATCCTGAGTACTATCCAATATCAAAAGATATTTTGTTTGTGGTTTTAAGTATATCTGCAGAACTAGTGATTAACTTTTTATCTATGAATCACAAATGTAGATGTTCTGTCACTGATGGGGGTCATTGCTTCAGGCATGCATTCAGTCACTTATGTTGAACACAAGGTGAGTTTTACTGATATTAAAACAAAACTTGAACTAACTTCGGATGTTTTTGTTATTCTTAATTTATTGAGACTTCATAATACCCTTTATCATATTAACTCTTTAGCATGGAACCTGATAAGCTATTTTGAGGAAAAATAATACTTTTAGCCTGTACTGTATTTTTGTGCAGTTATATTGAGCCTTACACTTCTTTTCAAATGTAGCCTAATAACCTTTATTCAGCCATGTAAATGGGATTCATACAGACAACTTATTAATTACATGTCCGAGGAGGTAGCCATTGATCAATTTAGACAGAGTAGAAATCTGGGTTACTTGCTTTGTAAGACAGCCATTGAGAGGCAATACTTTGATGACACTGATCACAGTATTCGTAATATTTTTTTTTTCTGAAAATAATTTGTTTTTCCCTTAATAATCAGATACAGTGGTTTTCTTACTCCCACAGAAGGAAAGTAAAATCAAGCAACCTGTTCACAAATCAAAATTCTGCAGTATGATATTTAAGAAAAACCTCAAATAAAAGGCCATGCCAAATTATCATATTTTATTTCGGAATGTAACAGCCATATTTCTTCACAATCAATTCAATATTTTTGTTCAAGTTTAAACTGATTGCTTCGAAAATGAATGAAAAACATTCTGTAAATTGAATTTCAAGGCAGCTGGCTGCTTAACAGGAAAGCTGAGTATCAGACTAGTACTGCTTGAGAGGTTCTCCAGAATCTTGAAAGCTTCCAGAAGTATGATGATTATAAATTTCTACAAGTTTTATGTAATTATGCATGACATTTAATAGAAATCTTCCAAAGTGGCTAGATGAAGCTTATCTGAGCTCAAGTGAAATTAACTGTTCAGAGTACACTTCAAAATGAAATCCTCCTTGTTTTGCACATCTCATATTACAACAGCAATTTTGACAAAGACAGGCAAACTGTAACTAAAATAAACTGTGAAATAGAAGTTATTTTTAAATTAGGTTAAATTGAAGGTTTGATTTAGAGTATTTTTTTTTAATTGTCATTTTGCTTTGCTATAATCTTAGTACCTTTGATGGAGGTACTCTGTGCTTTGATGATTTTCTCTTCATGCTTTCTTTTCAAAGCAATTGGTACATTAAAGCCTGCTGGTCTGGTTGGATCATTTAAAATAATTTTAAAAGGAACTATTTTTATCATTCTTCATTATTTTGTTGATTGAATGACAATGAACCAGAATAAGAGTCTACAGAAACAGGTTTTGCATGCAGTATGATTAGGTAACAGAATCAGAGTGTTATTTCTTTATGTCAATAACATGACACTGTTATTTTCAGTGTCATGATTTTCACTGAAAATCCCACTAGGTATTTTAAAACAGAGCTGTCTCTATCCAAAAAAGAAATCATTTAACTTCAGAGAGGGCCAATCATTAAATGACACATAGATGTTAAATACGTTCAAACAAAATGCTGAAAATACAAATAGTTGAGAACTTCTTATTGATATAATTCTTTAATGAGTTTGAAGGAGAGATTATACACAAAAACCACTAGTCTGCATGGAGTACACATGTGAAGATTCTATATAACCTTCTGCCTGTGACAATGGAACAAGCTAAACTATTGAAAGCATTCCTATCCCTTTTCATCTAATACTCCCATAGCAAATTGCAAATCTAATTACACGGTGTAAACTGTTTATTACAGGTCTCAGTATTCCTTGAATTTCAACAGCAAAAAAAAAATCAATGAGAAAGTTAAATAATCTAACTTCCCTCTTCTATTAGACAGTTATTATCTTTGTCTCTTTTAATATCTGCTGTAAAGTCAGCAGCTGGAAAATGTAGAAGTATTAAGAGTGGAAGAGGTATGAAGGTTCACAGAATGGTTTACGGAAGAAAATCAGAGGAGATTTTATTAAATAGTGATTAAGAATGGAATATGGATAATACTATTGCTAAATGCTTTGACATGAGTCATTAATGGAAGGGATTTCTGGTAATTATATATCTGTAGCAGGGAAGAGTAAAATTGTGCAATTGAAACATAATTGGAATGGTGCATGATCACTTTTTTTTTTCCTAAGGCCTATTATTAGCAATGTCAGTGATAGCTGACCCAGCTAGATTTCCAAGCCTAGTGGCGAGGCAGTCTCCTATTGTATATGCACTTATGCCCTACACATATGTCCAACTTGAGGAACTGCAAGAGTACACACCAAGTGTAATGGGACTACGTGGTAAAACAGTCTGCAGAATCCTCCTTTTTTCTTTTCCACCCTATTCTTCCCTAAATTTCTGTGAAACTCTGTTTTTCTGGGCATATTGTTCAAAAAACACAAGAATGTATTGCAAATGAAAGTTGTGATTCCTACTTCTTAAAGCTCTTGTGCTGCAATTTGCTGTGGCAGCAACCATACCAAAGAACAGAAGTTTAGGGCCTGTAAAAGGAAGTGACCTTCATTTTCTTCAGGAAGTCTAGAAAACACCATTGATTTGCAATTCAGCATTATCTTGTCTTCCCAGTCCATTCTAATTGAAGTGAAGCCCATGGGGAATGTGGCTATTTTCTTCTTTTGAAAAATTATTCTAGATTTTCAGGTCTAGGAACTTTCAGGTGTTGAGTCTTAAGGACCTGTGAGTGCCAATTGTTGCATTGGCCTTCATCAGGAAGATCAGCAAGGCTGAAGAAGTTTCCTCAAAATTCCAGCCCAGGACTTAAGAGGCAATTTAAAAGTGCTTCTGACACTGTTCACCTGAGGTTTTATAAATGCCTTGCGCAAATTGAAAAAGAAAATCTTAAGAGACTAATTGGTGCCACTAAAGCAGAGCAATTCACAAGGCTCTCACTTGAAGACTTGTAAATTTCATATAAGTTGCTTCAAATTATTCAAATTTAGCAGCTGCTGTTAGTAAATACTAAGTAATTTCACTTAAATTCTTCCTGAAATACATTGACACAAGTCCCAAGTATTTTATTCAGCCCATGCCTATATTGTGGTGATGATCAGACTTCTGACTAAATATCATCCACCTCTCCAGTTGTGACAAATGCTTTGGGTATTTTTCCAGAAGACAAACATTTTGAGTTAATGCAATGTTATATTTTCACACTGCAAATTACCTCCATGGGGAAGCTGTTATTCCCTTGAAACAATACGTGCAAAAATAAAATCTTAAATGAGTTTCATATTTTACACTTACGTTGACCTGTTTTGTGAGTGTTTGAGTAGGCTTAAGACTGGAAGAAGATACTAAATAAAGAAAACAATGGTGACATGTTAATGCCAGTTGTTTTGCAGTGCAATATTGCTATTTCTAGTTGGAAAATACAGCTCTTATCATGTTTCATTGAGTCAAGTGTACAATTCAAAGCTTTGTAAATGTCAAAATTTAAAATTCAAAATTACAATGCAGCCTGGTGTTTGTGCTCTAGGGTTATGCGCATGGGGTAGGAAAGGGGGCAATATATATGCAAGGAGGGGGTTGAAAACAGAAAAATCAAATTCTGTAAGGAAGACAACTTTCATGTTTAAAACTTATTTGCCTTCCTCCTCCAGTGATAAAGAAATGTATTCTGTCTTCTGCCATAAGTATAGTAATTTCATTCTTTTGAATGAATGAATGAATGAACTGAATTAATATATTCTGTCACAGCACTCCACTAGGTTTTCTCGGTTATTTGATCCAGGATCTTTCAGGCTCCCCTTGCAAGAGTTCTCCTCTCCAGGGATCATCAGTATGGCTTTTCTCTGCTCCCCTTGCTGGTTGTGCTCATGCAGCATTTTCCAAACATTGACTGCAGTTAACAGCACTTCTATCAGATCATGTCCATAAATGGAAAAGAGGAGAATTCTGAGGATAACAAATTCAACCTCTCAGCTCATTTCAGTGCCCCTGACTGAGGACTTCACAGCAGTGGTAAGTAGGCTTGCTAGCAGTGAGTTCAGGCTTAACATTCAGTGGAAATATACCCGACATTCAATACATCTTCCTACAACATGATGGACCTGTATTATATGCAGCATTCCAGGTGATATATTAGGAGTGCCTGCTCCAATGACATTAATACTTCCATATTTCTTCATGAAATACTTTGCCTGAAAAATCCTAGGATTGCTTTTGACATTTTCATGGCTGCTTCACAGAGATGGTTCATAGTAATCTTATAATTGACTAATACAGCTAGATCTTGCTCTTCCTCTGACATTTCCAACTAATGACTTTCCATGTGAAGGAGGAAATTCTTGTTATTAATCCCCAAATGCATGACCTTGCAATTTTCTATGAAATCTCATGTCATTTCCTTATTTCAGTCCTCAAGGTCTTTTGTTTTTTCTCAGAGTAAGATCCTGATTTTCTCCCGTTCTGACAGTACCTCTACTTTACATAATCAACAGAATTATCAGGCAAAATGTAGTACCAGGATCCTCACTGAGAATGCTTAAGTCAGAACCTAACATCAACCTTCAGAAAGTTTAACTGCCTTTGAACTTGATATGCCAATTTTTAATGTGGCTATTGTTGTCTATCATTTCGTTTGTTCCCTTCCTAAGTTAAATAGATTTTCCTAGTCTGGCAAATCCTTATCAAAGCAATGTCCTTGGTTTTTTTCAAAGAAAGATATCAGATAAATGTCACAACCTACATCTGCTAAAACCATGTTTGCTTTTTGTTCTGCTTGTCATTTACTGATTCTTTCTTTCAACATTTGTTCTGTAGTTCTGGATACTCAATAAAGAAGTTTGTAACATCCAAGATCATTTCTCTAACCTTTTGAAAGCATTCTCAGAATGTAAATACCATCCACAGTGTGTTTTATTCTCTGAAAATCATTGCTAGTCAGTCTTGCACAACTGGGTGTTAAGAAATATAAGGATCCAAACCATCCTGCAGATTGCTTGCACCAGAGGCTACTTTTGTGCAGAAGTCAGGCTGGTAACACCTCTTCGGGTAAAGACACATGACTTTTGCTCAGGCAGTTATGGCATTTTGTGAGCACTTGGAGGTGAGCTGAGCAAACTTCTTTGCTCTTGACCCCAGGGTGAATAACTGAGCAGTTGTCTTTGCTTAAGATGTTTAGGACAAAAAAACCCCACTTTTTCACATCGCACAACAAAAAGGCATATTAGAATTCAACAAAAAAATTGTCTCCTTTTATTCTTGCATGTTCTTGGTTACTGCATTTATTTTGCATAAAGTTCCGGTAATGCCCAAAGGATACATTTTTGTGGCAATGAGATTCTTGACTACTCACATCTTTATCTTGCAATCAAAGGAAAAGGAAACTTTGGTCTTAGGCTTACCACATAGAGGTCAGTTTAATTGGTCCCTAGGTGATACTGCACTAATCAAGATGAAGTGGAACTTGTTTGCACTGCAGTTCATCTGGAATCATATTTGTGTGAAGTGAACCTGAAAAGCTAGGTGAAAAGTACAGGTTGTGAACTCTAGCTAGCAAGTTCTGGATCACTCAAACAACATCGCTGGAAGGCATGTATCACATTAAGTTATACTATGTAAGGAACTAACTTAGAATGCTGCTTATTAGAAATATTTGTATGATATATGTTCTTTGGTGCATAAAAAATCCTCTGTATTCTTTCACAAGCTATTTTTGTCATAAACAATAAAATAAACTTATATTAAAATTCTGAAGAGATAGTATTTGTAAAATATAATTAGACAAAAATGTCTATTAAAAACATTCAGTCTGATGAAGATGACATCAGCCAGTGGTGGTAAAAAAAGCTCCACAAGAAAAAAAAACTATTGATTTCTTCAGAAGTCAGGCAGCTATGTAGTATGCCTCTTTAGAGCCTTAATAGGCTCTGGCAGAGGTAGAATTTCTGAGCAAAAAAAGAAAGAGTTGAGTTATGCGTAATTGTGGTTTGTTATGTAAATTGTTAAAAACATCTAAGCCGCTCTTCTTATGGTTTAATTTGCCTGTTTAGGTAGATAATATATTCTCTCTCTAATCACTGCAGTGATATTTCTTAAACACAGGCCTTTTTAACAAGAAATGCAACCAAAGAGTGCATATTTCTTTACAGGTTTATTTTAAGATGTTAAGAAAAAATAAATCTCTAACTGTATTCATGGAGGGGAAAAAAAGAAAACCAAACATTTTCTTAACATAAAAGTAAAACCTGAACAGGTTTTCTATTGAGTATACCACTGAAATATCTTGGTTCTTATTTATTATTGTTGGCTAAGAAGCTTTTATTAAACATCTCAGAAATATAAGTGTGCAATCCCCCCTCAATGGCTCTCTGTATGCCCCAAGGCATTTACAGTTTTTTTCAGCTATTAGGATTATGGAAGATGACTAAGAAAATTAATTAAAAATGAATATACACCACGGGTTGTAATTTACAGCCCATCAGGTTCAAAATATTTTTCATAGTTCATAACATGTTCCATGTGTGTGTTAAAATTCAAGAAAATTAGTCTCAGCCCTATATATTATATTTCACTGTTTCATTAAAAAGTTGCTTAAATGCTTTCATTAAGTGGAACATTTATTTAGATATTAAGGGAAATTATGTTGAATATGTAAATGATCTATTTGACACCAAAAGGGGAAAGAGGCAGTAACAACTTTAATTAAAAATTCAATCCTAACAGGATTTGCCCTCGTCAACTTAGAAATATTGCACAGACTCTTTATTAAATTTCAAAGTATCTGGTTAAAAGCCATTCACTGTGTTATGTGCTAAGTCATCCTTCTCCCCGCCAGACTCAGTTTCTACAAAAGTCAGTGGCAAAACTCTGACTCTAGAAAGTAATAGATTCAGTGTATGACTTCAGGGCAGTTTCCTCCATGGGATTAAATGGGGCATTCTGGACTTGTTTTAGGCTTGGCTGGATGGATCTACAAGGAAAGAAGTGGAATGTGGCATGTGCAGATGCACCTCCTGTCCTCTGTGCCGATTGCTGGCTGTCCCTACCAAGACACAGTACATACAGGACACACAGGCTTTTGTTATCTCTCTGGAGATGGTGGACACAGGCAGAAAATGGACCAGACAAAACACTTGCATTGTTTTCCAGTTTTGTTGTAATGTATTTGTTTTGCCTGTCTTGTTTTATATGAAGGATAATACTTTCTGACTGGAAAAATCTATCAGCAGCATAATGACTTGGAATTAGCAGAAGTGGGAGCAAACCAAAGAAGCTGTGAGTACATTTGGAAGCATTTGGGTTTTCAGGGTCAGAATACAACTAATGGTTGAGGCAGTAAGGGATCTCTGCTTCCGCTTGTGTTCATGTGTGGCAAAGACATTTGGGCTCAGTGTGAACATCACATGGCTCAGACTTAAAAAGGCTGCTTCTCTTCCTTCTTCTGCTATTGATCTTGGAGCATGGTCTTGTGTAACTACTTTCATATTTGAGAGGTGGATTTTTTTTCCTTTCTCTTTTCTTGGCCTTTATCTCTCTTTCTATTTGAACTGCAAGGCTTAGGCGAAGGAGTGTCTCCTGACAGGTGTAGTTATACTGCACAATGAAACTTTCTTATTATCTAGGACCTATGGAGCTGAATATCAATAATTAATAATCATGAACAGTGCTGGTTACTGATTCATTAAAACTAAAATTTATCTTAATTTTCACTGGATCCTGAAATCCCTGCAGGCGGGCCATACAATCCTCCTTAACAGACCTAGCAGCCATTTGACTAGTTCATATTATCATTGGATTTAATCTTTCCAATACTAAATGACTTCGTGCACATCAGCAAAAGAAATAGATTGACATTAGCAAAAACTAGGGCAGTGTGAGCCATACCCAAGCTGGTAAAATATCATCTGAGGAATTCATAATTCCTATAGCTGGTCACAATGTGGTATAAATTGAATGAAATTGTCACAGGGCATGGAAGTACTTTGAAGGGATGCCTTCTTTACTCAGGCAGCCTAAATACATAGTGTTAATGCTTCTTTCTTGACTCTTAGGAGTAAATCCAACAGCCAGGAAACACTGACACAGAGAAAGAATGTGGGTGTCTGATTCAGGCCACCTGACTGATCTGCTAGATCTTCACTTGGGGAAACCCAATTTAATTTTTTCGCAGTTAAAATAGATATTGAGACACCTCTCCTCCCTTCTTGTCTCCAGCTCTCCGCTCGCAGCGCTGTTTCTCGTACGGTTCCCCTGACTCAGCCCTGGCTGCCGGGCAGCGTTTTGCCCTCCCTTGGCCAGGCTTTCCCCGGGGCTCTCGCCCGCCCGCCCGTGGCTGAGGGGCTCAGCCGTGCCCTGAGCTGGGGCCGCTGCAGCCGCTGGCACTGGTGGGCAGCACTTAAGATGAGTTACAGTGTGCACACCGTTCCTCTGGTCATATGGAGTCAGTCACCCCTTCCAACTCCTGTGTATCCCCAGCCCAGTCACTTTGACCAGATGG
>JAHLSL010000006.1:14096402-14221499 GCA_025920805.1 Petroica traversi | reverse complement strand
CTGGGGCCGCTGCAGCCGCTGGCACCGCCTGGGCCCGGCCCGGGCAGCCCCGGCAGCGCCCCAAGACCCAAAAACAAGGGTGAAAATCGATCTGGTCTGACTACGTACTTTGATAAGCACCTCAAATTTCAGGTGATTGTTTTTTAGGACGAAACACATTGAGGTTTTGGAGAGCTGCACTCTGTCTTTTTTTCTTTTCTTTTACTGGAGTCTGTCATTAAAATATAGCTCCTTTCCCTTTTGACTCCTCATTTGACTTTACTCTGTGGACACTCTCAACTTTGATAGGGTCTTTTTATCTGAACCCAAGGAAAGGGCAACATAAAAAAGCATGTGCTTGTTCCTTTGAGCGCAGCCTGTGCTATCAGCAGCTGTGCCTTTTGGGAGAGAACCATGTCTCTGCTTCTCAGGCTCCATCTGAAGGGACAAAATAGAAGCCTATGGTTTTGCCTGAGCTCAGCCTGTGTAGGCAGGAGTATCCCATCGGGGAGCTGCCTAAGTGCTGTGTGGGTACTGGTGTAGCTGAGTTGGAGACCGAGTTACTATCTGGAAACAAATATGTGTACTTTGTTTTAGCTATTAAACTTGTTCTGCCCTGTCAGAAGGAATCCTGAGGTCGCTGGTTTTGTGTTCCTCAAAAATGTATCATATAAGCAAAGCAAAAAACATGCAGTGAAAAAAAAAAATAAAGAAAAAATTTTAAAAAGGACAACATAGAGCATGATTCCCCACCATGGGCAATAGTTTGCATTGATGCACTGTGGATTTAATTTTAAAGAGCTCAAAGCAACCGATCCCTAAGGAAGCATCTGTAGATATTCTCTGCCTGAGATTTTTGAAAATAGAGCCAAAAGAGAACAAAACAAGAAACTTAAATTACAATGCATTTGCATTGTAATACTTTTCCCTAGCTTCAGGTGCCATATGGATTACAAGTCAGACTTCATTAAGGCTTGTATTAATTCAGTGCTTTGGCATTTAATTTGTGCTAATTTAGACTGGGAAAATGTTAAATGTTACTTACCATACTTTTTTTAAAAAAAGTTTTGTTAGATTACATTGTGAAGAAGGCTTCTAAATTTATTAAAACTTACTGTGTTTCAAAAAAGTCAGACCAGAAGCAAAAGCAGGAAAACTGGTTTAGATAAAACAGGAAAAACATCTTCCAACAGTTAATAAAAATGTGATCATTTTATATCTCAGTATTCAAAAAGATATCCTTGTATTTCTACTACTTATAGTCAAACTGAACAAACAGAACCAAAACATATAATATGCTTACACCTTTAATATTTCTTCGGATAAATTGTATCTCTTGGAAGAAACAAGTAAATTTATTACTTTAGTTCCTCACAGAAACACCATTGAAATTCTGAGCCTTTAGAGATCTTTCTGCCACTGCTTATTAGAACTGGTCAGGCACTTGATAAATGTTCAAGAAGAAAACAAGAGATAGCAAAAAGTAACTGTCAGTGAAGTACAGCCATTTAGCTGTTGCTGCTTTTCAGTCTCTGCATAGCTTCCAGTTCAGCATTTCAAAATGCATTTCAAAATACATTTCAAAATGCATTTTTGTTATGAACTGGAATGAAAAGGCAGGATTTGGAAAAATCTATTAAAAGTTCAGAAATACATTTGCTGAAGACATAAGGAGTTTTCATTTGTGTCACGCTTAAGCCTTCTATATATTTATATGACATTGTATATTCATGCATTAGACTTTCATTAGAAGAAAAGTCAAAATTTAATCTAAACTGTTGAATTACCACAAAAAAATTGACAATAATCAAGAAAAAAAGATCATAATTATTCATTTGGAGTCTTTCCAACAAAATATTTCATCAAGGTGATCATAAAAAGCACTTCCTTGTGATAAATTTTCGTTAATCAGCTGTTCCTTCAAGACTATACCAAGTCGTAGAAGCACACAAGCAGCACTTAAGGATGACACTACCTTAGCCTGTGGGAAACACCTTGCTACTGAAACACCCTGTTATTGAAGCAACAGGGAACAATTAATGTCTCTCTCAGCTGTAACCCAGTGAGCAATAGATGCTTTAAATGAAGGAGAAGGGAGTAGCTGCTTTGTGATTCCGATTGCACTTTTATTACTCACTTCAACCCCTGTGGTGAAACCAACATACATGAAATCTGCCACAACTGAAACTGACTTTTTTCTCTTTAAAACTAAGCTATAATTACACTATCAGAGACTCATAATTACAACAGTTCAACTCCCTTAGGAAAACCCTTTCATTTTAACTTCAAGATGAAGTTAAAGTTAACTTCAACAATGATCAACAAGTCAATGAGGGAAAACTGATAGGAAATGTTAATGTCACAGGAGCATGTAGGGGAGGGTAAGATTTATTCTGCTGTCAATAATTAAAAGTTTTGCATGTTTAGCGATACCCAACTAGTAAGTCTATTATTCAGAAATATTCAGTGTAGTCAGTAAATTAGAATTTTTAAGGCATTTTTTTCAGCCTCAAAAATGTTGCAGTCACTCTAGTCATGGATGTTTTTATAAGCCACCAAAAAGTGAGGAAAGGTAAGTAAATCTGCACAGTTCTTTGTGTGCTGATACATGATACATGTGCTTTCCAATGCAGATAAATGCAAGCCAACTCAAGATCCAAACTCACAAGCCATTGTTAGAAGGATGCAGCCTGGTTAGCCAGGCTGCTTCTTCCAGACAGGCTGTGCTTATGGAGTCAATAGACAAATTGTTTCCTCTGTCTTTTCTGGGACTACGAGATTAAAGAGGATTAGGGAACGTGAAGGAGAAATCAGCCCTTCCATATTTTTCTTAAGTGTGTGTCTCTTAGAGGAAAATTCAGGAGGTGGGAAAATTGTGCACTACTTCACGTAAATTGTGCACGTGCTCCCCATGTGCTTGGAACAGCTTGAAAAGTTGCTCCTCCCTAGCAGCAGGGGCAAGACAACTGTATCTTTCCATTAGACAAATTGTGACTTTAAATGTAGCCCTTATTGGATTCTTTTGGAAATTTTAACAGATGTGGACTTTGAAAAAATAAAAAGCTACCTGCAGGGACCAATACCCATAAGGTGTGGCAAGTTTAAACTACTTAACTTTAAGGAGCAATGATAATTTTCATCATTTGAGAAAAGGCTTAAGATTTGTAGCTACCTTACCAGAGCACATGAAATCAGTGTGATGTTATGTAGGTGTGAACTGAGAAACACAATGCTTATTTTCTTCCTAGGTGGTTGCAACACTAATGGCAGGGGTAGCCTTCTCACCTCCAATGGCTCCCAGCAATCACATGGAGTCTGTACAGAGGTATTACCTTTTGATGCCATTTACAGCTGCAATGTAAAGCCCCTCCTCATATTCAAAGCTATATATATATTGAACTCATGCCAGCAGAAAAAAGAGCAGACACAAAGTCAGCTGGAAGCAGGTTTGATTCCACTTCTCCAGGCAGTGCTTCTGTCATACCATGAGGGGTAGAATAAGATTAATGACATAGTTACTACTGTAAGTGATCTTCAGCTGAGCTACTACAATGAAAAAAACAAGTGTTCTGTCAAAAAATGGAACACCTCAAATGGTATTTCAAGTTTCCCTCAGTTCTGCTAATCATAATGAAATTTAAGACATGCTAATAGTGCTTAATATAATTTCAAAAAATAAATTTGTATTATCAAGCATCATATTTCCATGGCATTAGATTCTCTGGCTATGCTTTTATCACTAGCAACAACATTTCACTACCATAGAGAATGTAAATGAAAAGTTTTAAAGACTCATCATTTTCATGTAATTTTTTTTTTATTATTTTGAAGTTGAACGTAGAAACACATCTGTTTATGGGTGATAAACATATTGACTTTCTTTCCTTCTGGCTATGTCAATTCTGTAATCAGGTGTCTTTTTCACATGTTTCTTACTTATTCTAACAGGGACAGAATAATTTCTTTTAATACAGTTTTAATACAGTAAATTCCTTTAATACATTATAATACAATATTTCTTTAATATACAAATTTTTGCTGATAATATTTATTTCTCCCTCCATAACAAAATATAATGATCTGCACTGTTGTTCAGGTTTTTGTCTTCTGTGCATTTACTTCTGACATTTGTTCTGCTTGATACCTTTGCCATTCATTCTGTTTTCTTTGTTATCTTTCTATCCCCTCTGTATGTGTATGGCTTTACTGATCTGGAAAAATGGTCATCTGCAATATTCTTGAAGTTTACCCTGATGCTGCAATTCCTCTTATTTTAGGAATTTAAAAGTTTATAGGAAAGGTTTGCATAAATATTTTTTAAACTTTTTTTTTCTGATGCCCCTTTGTCTTGTTCTCATTAACAGCCATCCTCCTGTAACTCATTTTGGTTTTTTGGAGTATTTTTTGACCTCACTGTATAGCTGCTTCCCACATCTCATTTTTCTCTTCTCATTAATTCTGAACTTTCTTTTCATCATATTGAAATCTAAAAATACCATTCTGTAATTTCACTGCCTTGGATAAAAATATTAAATGATTGGAAATTATAGTGTGTTAAGGGCAAAAGATGATAAACTGCTGTACTAGGTAGGAAGTGAGTATCACAGTAAAATAATGTATAACAGTGAATGATGTGTTTGCACACACCTAATGATCTTCCTATAATCTTTTTTTAGAGGTTCAGGAGACAAGGTAGGAATATTTGTGGTCACGTGTATATATAGAGGAGGTATATCGAGTATATCCAATCCCTAAACCAAAAACTGTGAGGCACAATAAGCAACACTCCCTAGGGTTTTTCCATTCCTGGGTCTTGATGGTATATCAGCCTGATCATATAAAATAAAATGTGCTGACTTACATTAGATAAGGACCATATACAACTGTGTGAATTAAACTGCCCGTGATAAAGAGGAAACTGTGCAGGAGCAAAAACCCTCCCTGTGCCTTTGCCAGTGATTGAGATTACCCTAGAGTGAACCAGTTTCCTTCAGATTCAGGAAGACTTATTCCAGTTTAAGTAATGCTATTACACTACCAAAAGTACTTTTATCACTTATGCAAACTGTTTCATTCCATAACATATTCCTTTTAGCACCCAAGGCCTTACCACACATTTTCCATCATTATTTTAAAGGGGATTTATTCCTTCTTAAAGAATAGAGCAAAATTCTTGATATTATAAAAGCACTGGACATTGAAGTCTTATATTTATCCTTGGGCTTACTAGAGATGGCAGGGAGGTTGAGAACATCTCTATCCTACCCATGATTCAAACCTGATCTATAGATATTGTCTTTTCTTTTTGAGAGAAAAATAATTCAGTCTGCAGAATTGAGCTTGACAGAAAATTTTTTGTCGATTATGTATGAAGCTTTGAGATGTAGTATTCTATCAACTAGGGAGCTGGATAAAAACTGCAAAATTCAATTTCTTTAAGGATCTTTAAGGCCTCAAAATTGGGCTGGATTCTTTCCTATTGAAAGCCTTAAGCTTCATCCAACAACACAGCTCAACTCACACCTGAATTACAAATTATTTACTATGGTAAAAGTCAACAATTTTATTTTCATGAAAGATCAGGGATCAAGTACTCTGCTTACTTTTGGAGTTATAACCATTTTTTCCAGCAGAATGTTGATTATTTGGGGGATTTTTTCCAACTGTTGATTTTGGTATCAGACACCTTTGTTAATTCTTTAGTCTGTGCAGAATATATTAGCAGTCAGTCAAGTTTTAGTTCACAGCCTTAGAGGCTTCTATCTCTATGTGAACCCAAACATAGAATCATAGAATATTAAAGGTTGGAAAGGAGGTTAATGATCATCTATTCCCAACCCCGCTGCTGTGGACAGGGACATTTTCCACTAGACAATGCTCAAGGTATTGTCCAGCCTGGCCTTGTACACTTCCAGGGATGGAGCATCCACAGCCTACCTGGGCAACCTGTTACAATGTCTTACCACCGTCACAGTAAAGATTTTCTTTCTAATATCTAACCTAAATTTCCCATCCTTCAATTTGTGCCCATTACTGTTTATCCCTGTCTCTACACTTCCCAACAAAGAGTACCTCTCTGGCTTCCCGACAGGTCCTAGTCAGACACGAGGAGGTTACTCCAGGATGAACAGCCCCATGTCAACCTGTCTTTGTCGGGGAAGTGTTGAGTCCTCTTATCAACTTTGTGAGTCTCCTCAGCACTTTGTCCAACAGTTCCATGGGGACCTGCTGGAGACCCCAGGACTGGGTGCAGCACTCCAGGTGAGGTCTCACCAGAGCAGAGTAGAGTGGGAGATCTCCTCCTTTGACCTACTGCTCCTTTGGATCCTGCCCAGGATTCCATTGGCTTACCAGGCTGAGTACACTTGCACACTGCTGGCTCATGTTGAGTTTTTCATCAGCCATCACTCGTCAGCCCTTTTCTTCAGGACTGCTCCCAATCACTTCTCTCCCCAACCTGTGGGTGTTCCTGGGATTGCCCTGACCCATGTGCAGGAACCTGTACTTGGGTTTGTTGAACTCCATGAGGTTTGCATAGGCCCACCTCTCCAGCCTGTCCAGGTCCCTCTGGATGGCAGTCACAGGCATGGTAGAAATGGAAGCAAAATACAGATTCTTTGATTTGAGTTTTTCAGAGCCCATGCATTCCTGTGTTCTGGATGTAGTAGTTATACAGGGAATGCATTTGCTTACATTAAACTTTATTGAAAAGTGATGGTTCTTCACATTATTTTCCTCCTCAGTAATATTTTAAGAATAAAATGGAAACTAAATAGTGATGTCTATCTATCTTGGGTAAAAAAAAAAATTGGAAAAACTAACTCCTCTCTGTCTACAATCAAAGTGGTGGGAAAAGTACCACAAAACAAGGTCATGAAAATCCCTATAATATTTTCAGCTTTTAAATCAATCATGGAGAGATAGTCATAAACAGCAGGTTGAAGTAAATGACTAACAAAAAGCAAGTTAAACTCTGACCTTTCACACAAAACTTTCCTAACATGCAAGGACTGAGTCTGAGTCAGGAGGTACAGTCCAAGGATATGCTTTGTAGTCCTGTCTTCTTTAATTGCTGCGGTGTCAGTTCAGTGGTTCTGTGAATAAAGAAAGCTTTTTTCTTTTTCCTTTTTTCTCATGCTAACTAGCATATCATCTTCCTTGGCCTGTTTACCCTCAGCAGAGAAAAACATGTTGGAGACTTCAGGCTTGAAGTGCGTGACATTTTGATGCTTTGATCTGACTGCTGCACACACAAGTGGTTAGGGCAGAAGTGAAATGTCTGGAGTGTTCTGACAAAACTATGTCTTTTGTGCCTGAAAATATGGGTGATTATGTTTAGATGATCATATGCAAGCATATGTGTCTTTTGTCTTCAATAAACTTTTCTTTCATTTTTCACATCTTACATATATTTTGGACCACTATCTATGAAGTCATATTCCCTTATGTTATCCATTGCCCTTCTCAGTTTTTCACTGGCCTAAGTTTTAAAATATATATATAAACTTTTAAAACAACTCAGGACTAGTTCATGAACTCTAGATTTCACCACTGACAATTTATTCCTTTTATACAATTTCTGCAGGTTTGTACCCTGACACATTGTTTAAACAGAATCCTTCATGAAAGCTTCTGTGTAGAAAGTTAGCAATAAAGAGAGAAAGGGTAAGACTATTTCAGTCTATTGTATATTAACCGAGAGAAAGCAGTGAGTGACATTCAGCTCTCCACATGCACCCCTGTGCCTCTGCCTGCAGCCTGGGTCTACTGAGGAAGTTCTCTGTTTAAGGTCTTCTTAAAAACTGTTAAGAAGTGTAACATCTGGGAAGATTACAGTCATGATAGATTAGCAGTTTTTCAGCTGTATTACGCAGCATTTGGTATGTGGTACGAAGTCTGAAAATCAGCTTCAAGCTGTATTATACATGTTTAAGATTAGTGTGCAAATCAGAATAATCTATTAAATAGTTAATGCTGATCTAGGCCTTCAGCATTAGCAGTTTATTCCTCTTTAGCTAAAACTCATCTTTGATCTCTGAAATACATAACAGGTTTTATAACCTTATGCTTGGTCACTAAACAGGCACTTTGTGCAATGCATTTAGTATATGTTAAGAATATTGTCAGCATCATGAACAATTATTAAGCAATATAAGAAGGTGATTATATTTGTGAAGAATTTACACACATCTTGCATCTAAATCCACACAGTTTGTCACAACATGATTTTTTTTAATTAGAAAATATTTTGGTTTGAATTGAGACTGATTCTCAAATGACATCAGAGTGGACGGTCTAACCTTTATATATGTGCTAAATTTAAACATAAAATTTAATTAAAATTAAAATATTATAGCCCTAACCAAAGTAAGATAGAATTAGAATTGTATGAATAAAGAATAATAACAATTCTTTGTCTGTTTATAGGCATATTCTACAATCAAAAGGGCAAAGTGTTGTTTTCCATCTGAAATATGATTATCATGTGCAAAACTGAAGAAAAGAACTTATGGTGGTTCATGTAAAGTAATACAGAGTTACCAACTTAAGGAACTTTCCTAATTGTCTCCTCCAAATTTGGCAAAGTCTCATGCCAGTTATCTCAGAAGAACATTTTGCACTTGTTTGCTCTTTTCCACTTAATAAACGTTTACCTGTTGATTATGTTTCCTTTTTCTTGCTCCTAAGATGGTAAATCTAATACCCTAAAATGGGCACGCATATGTCTCACAGTCATTATTTTATTTTTTATTTACAGTATTTTATGGAAGTATAAGCAGTGATTTTTGCTTTCTTTTCATAACAAGGGATTTATGCTGGGAGATTTTAATAGTTTTGTATTACCTTCTAACATGAAATCAATTAAGATGTCACGGCTGCAGCTTTCACTTCACTTTGTGTTTTGTGGAGGGGGAGCATATTGGATCGGATGCACTCACAGGGTATGGGAAGAGTTTATTTTTATTGGCGTGGAAGACATTTCATTCATTCATTGCTTGATCTTCAGCCTTTTGGGGTCACTAGAAAAACTTCTGTTGACTCTAGTGGTGCTGGATCAAGCTCTCAGAGAGCTGATAAATGTTATCTAGTTCTTGTCAACAATAAAAAAAAAAAGGAAAGCCAGTGTGAGCCACAAAAATCTACGTATGTCTGCAGAGAAAATGTTTACTTCCAACGTGTTTAAAGCAGGAAAAATTTCAAGAACCAGCAATAAATAGTGAATAATAATAAAGAAATCCTTTTTTCAAACTGGATTTTTTTCCTTCTCTTTTTGATGTTTCTCACTGAACATTTTTTGCTGCCTCTTTTTGTAATTTCACAGGCTCTTAAGCTAGCTTTCAGGCTCCTAAAAATGCCATTCAGTACTTTTTCACCCTTCATGAAAGAGTATACTCACCTGCCATGTTGATCCTTCTTCCCAATTTTTTTTTCTTTTCTTGTGTGCTTCTACTGCTAATTTTGTATTAAATTGTCTGTCACTTCTTTGTCAGTGACCACATCAGGTCTCAGAAGTGAAATGTTATTGGAACACTGACTTTTTCAAATAATTTTATAAGTGACTTAAAAACCCTGCAACTTCCACTCACTACTATGTCATTTTCCCAAGCTGTTACAAGATATAATAGGCAACACCCTTTTTTAGTAATGTGATGAAAAGGAGGTGTCCAGAAGCTAAGAAACAATGAGAACAAATTCCTGCTTGTCTTACCAAAATAAATAGGGTTTTGGTTCACTGCTTATATATCGGATTTAGCACTGTAAATATCAGCTATGATAGTGGATTAGCATGTCTACTCCTATTACACTTTAGTTTATAGTAAAACATTCTTATGTCTTTTGTTTAGTCTAATTTAATTTCCCATGAAAACTTGCATTGTAGCCTTAACCTGATGGATTTTTTCCAGTCTGCAAGGGTTGTGTGTCTTTCAGTATTTACTGAAAAATTTTAAGGATGTTAGAAACCTGTAACTTGAAGTTACCATACATAAGTGAATCCACATTGTTTAATTGTGGTGTCCTAGGAATTAATTTGGCATGCACAGATAACTGGCCCAAATTTAA
The DNA here is from genome assembly GCA_025920805.1 of Petroica traversi. Taxonomy (NCBI): domain Eukaryota; kingdom Metazoa; phylum Chordata; class Aves; order Passeriformes; family Petroicidae; genus Petroica; species Petroica traversi. Next base: position 14,211,458 of record JAHLSL010000006.1, on the reverse strand, counting down.
CCTGGAGGATGGTAAAGAGATAACCCAGTGCCACTAACTTTGGGTTCTTGCAGCCATGGGTCTTTTGCTCCCAAAGAAAAACAGCAAGGTTTAAAAGCAAACAATTGCAAGATCAGCATGAAAATCCTATTAAATCTCACAGCATGAAAAGATTACTTGTAGGTTAGTAAGGTGCATATTATAATTTTCTATGAACATGCACACACAAACACACAGACAGAGGCAGGTGTATATGTTTGTTTTGAAGGACTTTTCTTCTACGCTAATAAAAAAGAAGGAAAATCTCCTGTGTCACTACCTATAATGTTCTGTGCTGCTTGCCATCACAAAATGGCAGCTGGGCTGCACACTGAGCTAGTTTACCTAAATTTGGATGCACCATTAGCAAACAGAAGTGTATCACAGTGAGTACAATTGCTCAAATATTGTGCTATTGTGATGCTGGAACACTTCACAGTCATTGATTATTCTGTCTTCAGCAAGTATTACCATCTGCACATTGTTGCCTAGCTACAGAAAAATTAAGTTTATGCTGAGTACCAGATGTGTACCATGGCCCATGCAAGAACCTTGATTCTTACAGGATCGATAACGGGAAGCTGTCAGAGCACATTGTTGCTCCCTTTCAGTCTTGATGGACAGGTTTCCTTTCCACTTTTAAACCAACATACAGGGATGCAGAAGAAGAGGGGTGGGAAATTGCATGTCTGGACTCCCACTTTAGATATAAATTTACATATAATCTTGGGGATTCAAAGCAGATGACACAAGGTATGTTTGGTATTGTGGAAAATTGGAAGTTAGGCAGCTAGCCTTCCTACTTCATTGGTAGCCATTCTCTGATAGGTTCTATAAACAGAAGACAGTTTTGTGTTAAGACACATTCACAAGTGGAGCAGACTTAAGTTTTTCTCCTACATTATCATTTTAAGGTAAAGTGAAGAGAATTTCATACAGGAGAAATATCATTCTTTTGTAGTTAGCACTTTTTTATGGAAGCAGGAATGTAGACCTGCCTGCAGATGCAGCAGCAAGAAATTTTTTACTTCATTGAGATTTGACATATTAAGATATTTTTACACTGGGTTAGTGTTCCCGAAATGGAAGAAATGGCAATGTTCAAAATTTTTTTGCACAGTCCTGCATGTGTATCTCCACCCTGATCTGCACATGTTGATCTTGTTAGAGGGAATCAGCCAATAGCATCAATATTTTGTGATACTTTTGTGCAGCTAAGACTAAAAGGAAACCATCAAATGGATTTTTCACTAGCAAAAACTGGACATAGATATCCAGAATGTAACAGCTAACGTGTTTATCCCCTGTTTAACATTCTCCAGTGTGTGTGTGTATTCTTGTACTTATGCAGCTTTGTTTTCATATATCAACATTCATAAACATCTTTGGAAAGCAGATAAGAAGGAAGATCATGATAAGCCCTGCTTCGGGTATTAGTGAAAGAAATTGGTCATGCTGCCAGTATAAAGGTATTTAGAGCCTGTGCACCAGTGCAGTGCTTATGTTTTCTTCCTCCTAGAAACAGCTGCATGTAGCTTTAGATGAATGGAAATGTGGAAAAAACAATCTTTAATTTTATGCAGGTAATATTTCAGAAAATATCATAGCAGTGGATAGAGTATCAAATGAACTACAGAGCGTGCAATCCGAGTTACTTTTATCTTTGTATTCACAGGAGAAATTACCAAAACTATCCGTCTACTTTAAGATAAATCTCTTCCTAAAATGATTCAACCTTCTTATGAAATTCATTTAATATTGTTGTCCCTGGACATGAAATGAATTTCAAGAACGTAGACAGAATGAATTAATTTTTAACTGTTACCATGATTACAAGTCTAGCTGTACAGCTGTTGTCCTTTTGGTCTCTGCAAGTGCTTCCACTCAGGTACCAATTTCTAGACTTTTACTAGACCTAACTTAGAAATTATCTTAAACACAGTTCCTGAATATCTACTGTACTTACTTATATGCAGAAGCCTGTGAGCATCCATTAGTACAATGATCAGTAAACTTTTTGTAACCAAACAGTCTTTGTTTAAATGGAGAAAGAATGCAGACCAAAAGTACTTTATAGAAGGAGAAAACCCACAAGACTCTTTAAAATGATGATTCCTTTATAGTGATGTGAAGTGGATCAGAATTTTAAAAAAAACCTTTAAAACCTTTGTAGGTGAGTCCCCGTATTTCTATTTATTTTAATCTGCTTGACAAAAAGGGAAATACCTTTACCTTTCAATAGAGGATCAGGGAGCCTCTAAGGACTTGGGTATGAGCTTAGCTGTCTCCTTTATGACCATGGAGTTTCAGGTACGTGGGACTACAATATAGATATATTTAAGTGTGGGATTTTTTGTGTCTCTAGAGTTGGGCCTTATTTTTAATCTAATCCAGGACAGAAACTTTGGTCTATTTTTCTATAAAATAGAAATAGTGCTTCTGATGAAAGCTCTGATCAGAAGCATGTAAACAAAGAATGAAATATTACTTGGTTAAATAAATTTCCACATATTTGGATCTTTTTCATGCTTGGCAATTAGGTCATCAAAGCTATTTACTTGTCAGAAAAGATTTTTTTCTTTATGACTTGTCTCATCCTCTTCTATGACTTGAAAAGGAATTCATAATACTGAATTACCTTAGACTGTGATGTTCAAAAGAGCAGGATTAGGGTTTGACTACAAGATTGAGCAGGAAGAGAAGCTAGGCTGAGAAAAATAGTGTATTACATGAAAATATCATCAGTGCAAAAGCAAGGAGCAGGGAATGAGAATCATAGTCTTGTTTAGTTTGAAAAAAACCCTTTAAGATCATCAAGTCCAGCCATTAACCCAGCACTGCCAAGTCCACCAGTAAATCATGTTTCTAAAAGCCACATCTACATGTCTTTCAATTACCTCCAGGGATGGTGACTCCACTACTTCCCTTTGGCAGCTTTCCAATGCTTGACAACCTTTCAGTGAAGAAATGTTTCCTAATATAAGGTCTAAACCTTCCCTGCTAAACCTGTGGCCATTTTCTCTCTTCCTATCACTTGTTACCTGGGAGAAGAGAACGACCTTCACCTGGCTACGCCCTCCTTTCAGACAGTTGTAGGGGGCAATAAGGTGTCGTCTGAGCCTCCTTTTCTCCTGGCTAAACAACTTGAACTCCCTCAGCCACTCCAAATATAACTTGTGCTTCATCCAGACCGTTCACCAGCTCTGTTGCCCTTCTCTGGACACATTCCAGCACCTCAATGTCCTTCTTGTAGTGAGGGGCTCAAAACTGGACACAGGATTGGAAGTGTGGCATCATCACTGCTGAGTACTGGGGGACAATCACTGCCCTCATCCTGTTGATCACTGTATTTCTGATAAAGGCCAGGATGCCTTTCTTGGCCACGTGGGCACAGGTGGCTCATGTTCAGCTGCTGTTGACAAACACCCCCAGCCTACACCCCCTTTTCCAAAAGGCAGTTTTCCAGCCACATTTCCCTCCAGATCACTTGTTGTGATCCAAGTGCAGGACTCAGCACTGACCCTTATTGAATCTCATTCCGCTGGCTTGAGCCCAGTGATCCAGCCTGCCCAGAGTCCTCTGTAGCTTTCCTACTCTGCAGCAGAACAACATTCCCACCCAAGTTGGTGTTGTCTTTACTGGAGATGTACTCATTATCCAGATCATTAGTAAAGTTATTAAACAGGACTCTCCCCAGTACAGAGTCCTGGGGAACTTATGACCAGCCACCAGCTAGATTTAACTCCATTTACACCACAGGCATCAATTCATTTTTGTTTATCCAGGGGAGAGATGATGAATCAACCATGTGTGGAGCTGAATATAAGGGAAAATATATTTTGTGTGTTTTGAATTTTTAAACGAAATCAAGAGGCAGTTGCATAGTTCATTGGTCAATGTTTGTTATCTGCTCCCTGTGTAGCCACCAAAGAGCGAGACTTTTATTGTAGCTCACTGGAGACCATGGATTTTCTGCTTCAGTCTCATAGTTTAATCCCCTGAAGTCTTCCACTACTGAGCATTGGTATCAATCATAAATCATGTTGATAGCTGTTAAAATCATGGTACCTTAAAGATTGTGACAAAGACAAACTTCTTTCTAAAGCTGACTCTGAATTCTGTTGCTGAAAAGACATACACACCCCCCACGGGGGGGGGGGTGGGGGTGGGGGGGGCAGTTTAAAAGGACTGACTCTCTTACTGTCCTTTCTGTGTGAGAGAGAAAAGCAGAAGGGGAGGCGTTTGCAGAGCAGTAGTGTGAGGGAAAATCTCACTCCTCCTCAGTATTCAGCACTTTGAGGAAAGAGTTTGCACCAGAATTCAATGAACAATTGATACAAATTCATGGAAGAAGTTACTGACTCATATTTATGGTAATTAAATGACACAAATCTGACACACAGTGGCTATTGTAGATGGAAAAAAGTTTCTTCCGTGATTCTATGATTCATTCTTTTAGCATATTTGCAGTTTGGGGGATGACAGATTTGCTCATTCTTATCCCCACAGAGTTTCTACTCAACAGTTTAATAATTAGGCTGTGTGTAAAAGGTGAGTGAATGTCATCCATACTGAAAATAGGCAGACCCAAGAGAGGAAACTAAAGATGAAGTTTCAACTGTAATGGGAAGATCTTGCACTAAACTTGTCACAAATTTTAGCTACTTGGGATGAGGCTACTCTCAATTTCTGTAATTAAAACAAATTAAAACACATGAGCTAATAAACACCTTTGTACAGTTTAGCTGTTATACAAATTTTTTTAGATGTAAGTGTAGCTATGATATGAATAAGTCTGTGCAAGAGATTTAAACCAAAAGTGACACCAAAAGCAGAGAAGAAAGAGGAGGCTTAGTCCATCTTGCTTTGCTCTTCCTCTTACTAGAGCTCACATATAGCCAAGCTCACATCAATTCCCCAGTCACACATAGTTACAGAGACTGCTTTCATCCAGTCATCCACTCTGGCAGTGCAGGATTTCATGAGAAAATTAAATCTTCCTAACTGGACCTTTAGGCCATTTTCTCCACAAAAAAAAAACAATGGAAAAAAGGGCAGTACTCATTTGTAAATATGGATAGATCACTGCTTTGCAAATTGCCTCTGTGAGTTTTATCAATTTATAGAATCTTTTAGGACACTGTAAGCCTTCATATAAAATATATGCTTTTTTTGGTTTTTGTTATTGTGAAATTATTTGGAAGAAGATTCCCTACTAGCTGTGCTTGATTTTTTTCTTTAAAATTCTCACTTATGTCTGATCAAAATATCCAGATATTTCTGGAATTTTCCCATCATGTAATGCCTCACAAAATTTTTGGTGGTAGTTAGTCCTTGCAATAATTCTGTTTCATAGAATAGGACTGATATCAGTCAGTATCTGCAGAATTCAAACATATTTATTTAAAAATCAGTCCATTTTTTGTGCAATAGAAATGATCAATGGCCATAGCATTTTTAAACTAAATTGGAGTTCTTAAAGGATTAAAATTTCTATAGATTTCAACAGATTTGAAGTATTTGCCTTGTCAGTAGTTTTTGTAATGACAATTTCTATAAGGAAGGCCCTTTTAAAGCTCTGAATTTTTATAGGACCAAAGTGATTCTATCTATTTAAAGTATTACCATGTATTTTTTGGTGGGGATCTTTTGAGGGTGAGTAGGTGGTTGGCTGCATTTTTTCCCTCTCTGGACTGGATTCAATCAGTTTTAAACCTGATTACATGGGGCGGGGAGGGTTGGGTTTTGTTTTTGGTTTGTTTTTTCTTTCCTAGTTAGCACTACCTTTGGAATTGTTACTGCTTGCTTAGATGACTCTGAAGCTACAGTTAGAAAATACCTAAATATAAAATAGATGCATGAGTGCATCTTGGGAAGGTGGCATTATGGATGGAGAGCTGTCATCACATCCTTCACAATTACATTTTCATGTGCTCCCGTGGTGCACACCTGTGGCTTGTTGGCAAGGCATTTAATTCTAAGGACTATTGAACGCCATGCATTTTCATAGGGAATCAGCATAAAGTTATTTAACACAGGTGTTTCTGTAATTGTGATACATTGGGAGGTTCACAGTGTTCAGTAGCCTTCAAAATTACACCCTCCACCTGTGCAGTGAAGTAGTCTAACAATACCTCACTGATGCTGCTAACAAGCCGTGATGTGTTCAAGTCAGGCATCTGTGTGTGTTGAACCATGGTTCAAGCACGCTGCAATGAAATACCTCAGGTATTTTAATATTAATATGATACCCAACTATTCATTCTTTTAAAGGGCCCGTACCTAGATGAGCTTTTTGGGGTTTTTTTCCCACAGGATGTTACCAATCCTCCTGGCCGTGGAACCTTAAGAAGTCAAGCAAATTTTAGCACATTCAAGAAATATTGTATCATGAAATGCTAGGGTGACTTTGGTTCTTTAAAAGATTAAACATTTTGATATGTATATAATTTAGGATTATAAAAATATCAACAGTGCTGATTTTATTTATTTTTGTTTGTTTGTTTGTTTCGTTTGGTTGGGGGTTTTATTTTTTAAATAAAGGTGAGGCTCTTTCCATATTTGTGAAATATTTATTTTTGAAAATGGGCATTCTAACCAGACCCTCAACTTCACAAAGGGAAAAACAAGTTGTTCCCTTGAGACACACCAGGTACTGCAGACCGATCAGTTCAGCTGGCAAGCAGAAACAGGATCCTGATGCATCAATGCTAGATTTGGTAGCTCTCATCTCACCTACAGGGCAATTAGCCAGAGGGAATGGTGTTCTTTCATAGGCCTTTGCTTTGCAGAAAGTGATCCTGGGTAGCTATACCTTGCTTCTGTCTAAAGTGTGAGATTCTAGTACATGCTTAGAAACATAGCTTCCTCCAGCTTTTCCTTGTCTCAGTTGCTTAGCTTTTGCTAGGTATTAAAAAGGGAAGGGATAGCCCGAATTATGTGATACAGTATATACTGCTCAGTCACTGACACTTGTTTTATATCACTCTTCAGAGTAACTGGATGGATTTTGGAGGGAGCAGTAAAACTGACATCTGACATTGTATATACAATCACAGCAGTGTTAAGCTTTCCAAATGGAAGTTGGCATGAATTCCCTTTTAAAGAAAAGTTGTGTCTTTCTTGTAGGTTTTTGATTTTGACATTTGGGTTCTTTCCTTAGCCTTATTCCTAGAAAGAGACAAGTGAAATATATCCAAAACTTTCACCAGAAACTGAAACAGTAGTGGTTTGGTGAAGTTCTGTTTTGCTAAGCAGGAGGCCATGAGAAGTGTCAGGCAACTATAAGATTACTTGTTCCAGTTTTACTCATTCTTCACAATTGTGTAACTATTGATTTCCCTGTAGCTAAGTTTGTAGCTAAATTAAATCAGTTGATATTTAAATTAAAAAAAAAAACACAAAAACCACAAAAAACCCCTTGAACTACTATCAAGAGCTAAAATTTCAAAGAATTGCAGAGAACCTGGTCCAATGTGAGAGCTTATATTTCAAGGACTATCATAGCAAGCATGGCAGAAGTCCAACATGGATCAGCAAGGAACTCCTGATTGAGCTTAACTACATAGAGGAAGAACACAGAAGCTGGAAGCAAGGAAAGGATAGCAATATAGAAGCATTGCCCATGCCTGCAGAGATGGAACTAGGATAGCCAAAGCTCAGCTGGAACTGGAACTTGTGAGGGATGTGAAAGACAGCCAGAAAGGCTTCTATGAGCACACTGGCACCAGAGGAAGGTGAAATAAATATGGGACTACTTCTCAGTGGAGACGGAAAGATTGTGACAAATTATATGGAGAGAGCCAAGGTACCCAATATTGCTTTACCTCATTTTTTTCACTGGTTAGGTTTGCCCATGTGCCTCCTAGATCCTCAGGTGTGTTAACAGATCTGTGGGAGAAAACATTACGAGCAACAGAGGTAAGATCAAGTGAAGATGCAGTAAAGCCATATGGACAAATGCAAGGTCAAGTGAACAGAAAGAATGCATACAGGGGTGCTGGGGAGGGTTAGCTGCTGTCCTTGTTAGGCAGCTGATAATTTGGAAAAAGAAAACAATACCACCATCTTGAAGATAGGGAAGAAGGAGGATCTACAAAACCACAGGCTTATCAGGCTCACCTCAGGTCCCGGGAAATCCTCTGAAACAAACTGGGTGCTAATAGAGAGCACTTCCCATATATTTCTCAACAACAGCAGCATGAAGAAAGGCTGGAGGATGGCAGTTCAAGGGACCACACAAACAGACAAAAGGTATGACAAGAACTGAATTAAGTTCAGCTTTGATAAACATAGACTTCTGCACCTTGGATGAACTAAACTCATACAGGACTACAGTCTTGGTGCCTGGCTAGAGTGCAGCTTTGCAGAATGCAGGACCTGGCTTTCTGTGTGGAAAACCAGTAGAACTGCAGGAGTCAGCAGTGCACCCTTGCAGCAATGAAGGCAATTCACATGCTTGGCTGGATTAGCAATGGGGCAGCCAATGGTTCAAGCAGTGGATTTCGTGCCCCATTCAACCCTCATGAGATCAAATATGAAGTACTGAGTTCAGCTTGGGGATTTTCAGTACAAATCATTGAATTACCACTGGAACAATATAGAAAGATGAAACCAGATGCTCTCAGAAGTGTATAGTGGTGGCAGGACAGACAATGGATGCAACCTGGAACATGGTGAAATTCTTACTAGGTACAATGGAAAAATTTTCATTTAACCAGGTGTCTCAAGGATCTGTGGGATTTCTTTGAGATACTTAAACTCAGTTGGACACTATCCTGAGCAATCTGATCAGAGCGTTTTCACATCAGCTGTGGGTGAAAAGAGGCTGGATGCTCTCTGGAGATCCCTTCCAATTTATTATTTACTATGATTCTGTCCAAATGCCCAAGACAAATTTTATATTTGTGGAAAACAGTGGTGGTGGGAGTTGTGCTCATAGTGATGAGGGTGTAGATTTACTTTAATTCTGTTGTAAAATTGATCTACTTTATATTTAACAGTTAGTAGAAAATATATAATGATTCTCTTGAGCAGAATGCATCGCTTTAACACTTAGATCCCTAGATAACATCGAATCTTTATGACATTAAGCTCTGCTAAGCTCTTTCAGAATGCTGACCATCTAGAAGCTATTGCCTATATAGAATAAATACCCTGTGTGATTTCTTTTTAAAATAAGGCTTTACCATATACACTATAACAGAATACTAAGACATTTAAAAATTAGAGGGAAAAAAAAAGGACTGTATATCAGTCTAGTCTTAAAAGATGTTTTTAAAAAACATTACAAGCAGCAGCCATAGCAAGGAAGTAGGGTGATAAAGAATCTAAAATACAGAGCCATAGTCAAAAGTGTTAAACTAAACAATACCAAAACATTAAAATAAACTTAAACCAATGCCAAACATTACCTAAGCCTTCCGGAGCACAAAGCGAAAAAGTCAAGAAGTGCATCTTTCATGGGAATCAAAATTATTACAGAGCATTTTATTTAGGTATGTAAGTATAGTCCTCTAAAATCAGAATTAATCTTGATATAGTTCAGCTGAAGGGCCTAAAGTTGCATCAAGGAACAGTGAATACATTCTTAAGTATGCCATCCAGTTGTTACTTTTCTAATTTGTTCGTTCTGTTAAAAAAAGACACAATCCTGACTCCTGAGCCTCCTCTAGTGTTCTAAAAATAAAAGAAAGTCATGTATACTCAAATCAAAATACAGCAAATCACAGAATCATTGATGAATCTTGCCAAGGACTCTTTAACCTACACCTTTTCATCTTCTTCTTAATTTTCATGGTGCAAAACAAAACTTTTACAATTGGGTTCATACGCCCATATTTGTCAGTGGTTTTAACTGGTAAAAAATTTAATAGCTCAGTACTGCCTTTTTCACAAATACTTGTAAGAGTGTTTGAATTGATAAGAAGCAAACAAGCAGATCCCCCACTCCCTATTTCTCTCTTGGCAGTTAGCTAGTTACATTTATCTTGTTCATGCTCAGTCATCAAAATTAAAGAACCCATTTGTTAAGATAGTTAATACTTTTACCTGAGCTCTGAATAATCTATCTGATTTTGCTAAGTACCTTAAAAGCATACCACACTCCAATATTTCTTTCATATTTCATTATATACCTCATCAATGTTTTGGATATTCCTTTTCCAGTAAGTTGTGTGTGCAGTTACAACAGTATTGAATCAATACATCGTTTTATCACCACACACTTTTAGTGCCAATTTTATTTCTATCTTTTCTATTTTTTTTTTATGTAGTTCTTCAGTAGAAAAGCAGTCAGATCTTTTTAGGTCTACATCAAGCTATAGACACGTGTCTGTGTGTGTGTGTGTGTATATACATGTAATTCATAAGGAATTGACATGATAATTATGTTCCTTGCATGCTCACTTTTAATCTTCATGACAAAAGGCAGAAAATATGAGAGCCTATGTTTCTTAGAAAATAGGGAATATTCATAGAATGCCATGTATCCTGTATAGTTTTGATAATTTCATTTGAGTGAGGACTTATTTAAAAGCCATCAAAACTATTAAAGCCACCTTTTTTTGCATTCTTTAATTTACATTTTCTACACCACATCAGCTTAGACTCTTATATAACATTTAAATATAACATTTTACTCATCTAGGCACAGAGGAAGGAAATATAATTCTGCCTTAATTTGAATTTGAAGAAATTAACCCCCTCCCCAAATCCCAAATCCAACTAAGAAATAACATAATTATAGAGCTATTCTCCTTGCTATACAGTGGGGAAATCAATATGAATACTACTGAAGTCTTTTCAGCCAAACTAAAGCAGCAATAACACCATGTAACGTGTGTAATTAAACAATCATAGTTTCATGTTTCTCACGCCAAAGCTACGATATATCAAAGAAAGAATTTGGAGGAGTTTAGGGCCTTTTTCTTCTCATATGAAACCAAATGTTTACTTTTAATCTACTTCCATGTAAAAAGTGAATTCCCTAAAGTCACAGTTGGCAAGAAATAACAAATGTAACTTTTTTTTTTCCCCCCAGGATAAAAAAGGGAGGAAGAAGCATTATCAACTGCTACTTTGATACGAAAAGGCATCTGAACTGAAAATAATTAATGAAATGTGTACTCAAGGTCAGAGTAAGGCTGTCTTTTGAGTTTTAACTATGATGAATTTACATTTCATCTCCCAAAAGTCAAAAATAGTATTACATTACATTGAAGTAACAGTGGGGTTAGCTTTAAAATACTGTTCTGACTGAATTTTTGGCCAGGTGGCCAAAAAGATAATATGACAACTTTAGGGAGACTTTCTTACTCCTTCATGCTTTCTGAGCTGATTCATTGTCTCTGCCTTAAAAGCTGACAGGTTAAACAGGAACAATACAGGGGGCGGTGGGGAAGAAAAGAAAAGAAAATAATAAGTAGAGATTATATTTTTATGCAACACTGTGTCATATCAGAAAGAAGGTTCAGGTTCAGATGGTTCAGGTTCCCAGCCGTAAATCCTGATGTGTCTGGGGATGTGTGAGGCTTAGTACTTGAGGAAAGATTCTCAGCCTCATGACAGAGCCTTGATATCTTGCACCTCCCCCAGAGAGAAGTTGGGGTGACTAAGAAATGTCAAGTAGTTTCAGAGTCATGGTCTGTCTCATTTATAAATTTGAAATTGAATGTCTAGTGCTTTCCAAAATCTGCTGGAATTTTTAAGTATACTTTATAAATTTTTAAGCATTGTGTAAAACTTCCCATTGTGTCTGGAAAATAAAGAACCAGAGATTGTTTAATATATTAAGCTAACAGTTTTCCATCAGAACAAATTCATCAAATGAGGGAAGGAAATAAGTCTTCTGTGGTAGCACTCAGCAAATTCAGATATAAGTATGGCTGTTGATTAAAATCAGATTTTTACATTTGTGTTCCGCATTTAGGTCACAATTGGCTTGCAAAAATATTACCAGGTTTTCTTTCCAGGATAAAACTTATTATTTGTTGCATTGTACAATATAATGCCATTCATTTCAGTGAGTGATATTTGATTTATTTTTAATGTTTTGTTGCAGAATTAAATTTTTAATAGTAGAATAAGAAAGAGAAATAATTAGTTGCAAATTATATTTGCATCATACAATTTTTGAAAGGTTGGAGACCTAAAAGTAATAATCAGTTTGAGAAAACTGGCTAATTGAATGTGGATCCAAACAGATGCATTGGTCAAGTTATGCTAATCAAGATAAATGGATCTGAGCAAATTATTCTGATGTTCCTCATTATAAAATTAACAGAGTGATGACCTAATACATGTGGTAGAAACACTTCTTGATGTACCTGAGGACAGAAAATGAAAAAATACCCCACAGTTCTTATCAGAGTCAACGATAAGAAAAAGATTGGTTGACCTATTACATCTTGGTAGATAACGACAAATTCTGCAGCCACTGTGAACTCTCTTCTGCAAGCTTCTGACCACCCACATTGCTTCTGCTTTGTAACAGTGGAAAACAGAGCAAAGCCAGTCCATCTGTTTCCACAGCTATTTCCCTTGCTTATTACAGGGAACACAAATCATTAAAGTCAAGTTTTTCTGAGAACTTTCAATGTCTTTATTCCATTTCCCCGCTCTGTTCCTTGCTTTTCCTTTGTTACTCACTGGGAAATTGCATATTTTCTGAGGTTGTTTTCCTAGAATGTCTGTGTTTAGGAGAGCAAAAAGGGGAACAATATACACTTGAAGCAATGAAGTTCATCTTTATTACTAGGGAGGTAAAATTGAGGAAAGGCATGAACATGAACTACTCTGATAATACTTTTATGGCAACTACGCTCTACTCTGCAGTGTGGTCATTTGTGTCACTAGAAGAACACAGGGAAATATAGTCAGAGGGATACTGGATTGGAAGGAAGGGGTAAGGAATAATCTATTCCAGATAAAATATTTTTAGGTAAATATCAGCAGAAAAGATAAAATAGAATAGACTGTTTCAATTGAAAAGAACCTACAGTGATCATCTAGTCCTTTGCATATTGCAGCAACTTCAACTGGAAATAAGACCAAGTCATTTTAAGAGAGTATGTAGGAAAAGAGGGCACATTTTCATTTGTTTAGGCCTCAGCAATAGACATATTTGGTTTCCAGTTGCCTAAAATATATCTCAGCAGTGCTTACATTCTATCTGAACAATGAGTACTAGACTCCAACTACAACATCCCCTTTGTTTTCCATCCTCCTAATCGTCACCCAGAGGATTTCAACCACATCATCACTGACTGTAAGGGCAGTGTAATCAAACTTAAGCATAGCATGACATCTCTACCTTGCCTGCTCTATTTATCCCTCCTGAGCTGCCCATAGCCCTCCATCCCACCTCTCCACTCCTGGCATCCATTCCACCATGTCTCACTAATACCCAGGGTATTGTAGCTCTGGGAGCTGACCAACACTCCCAGTTCATCCTGTCTGTTTCTTATGCTGCCTGCATTGATGTAAAAACTTCAGATATGCTTCTGAGGCCTCAGTGCTTCTGAGGGCATTGTAAATGTTCCCAATAGCATTGACACAAAAAGCAATGTGATGCCAATCCGTGGATTACCTACTGCAATCCTGTTGGTGTCCCTTTCCCACATGGTGTCTAGTTTAAAGTCCACTTTAAGGATCAGTCCTGACAGCTTATGCCCAAAGATCCATTTTCCCTGCCAGGACTGGCTGATCCTGTTGAACACCAGCACAACTTATCCTATCAAGTTTCGTCAATGGTTTGATGCCCCAAAGTTTTGGTGGAGATAAATTTCATATCATCCAATATCATAATGGATGTTGATGACTTCAGCTTCCTCATACAAAGGTAAGACCTCAGCAGATTGGAATATTATAGCTGGGCAAGATAGGTAATGATACTTTTCATTTCAGGTGATATGCTAGTCTGAGGCAGTGGGGAATATGTTAGCCTTTTGAATTTGACAGAGTTAGGAAGTTATGTTACATTATCTAACTACATTTTCATAGCTATCAAATCCCATCACCTGCAGAGGCACAAGTTATTTGCACTCTCCTAAAATGTTATGCAAACTTTGGGTTTTTCATGGTTGAGATGACAGATTATCAAAAAATTAGATTTTACCAATTTTTTTTGTATGTGAACTGGAAGAAAGAAGCCATCCTCACATTGCCCAGTTACAGGAAAGGTCAGCTGAAGTTTGTTTCAGATGTTTGAGTAGTGCTTGGCATTCTTTTCTTACCCTCTTTCTGCTCCATAAATCATTGCACATAGAAAGGTCAGGAAGAGAGAGGAGGTAAGATACCAGCTAAATAAGGAGCTAAAGATTCCTCTCCTTCTGGAAACCATCAGAGCAGAAAGGGAATTTCTAGAATCCTTTTGAGATAGGAAAGAAGACCTGAAATAGTTAAAATATTTGGACTACACACTGCACAATTCAATTGCTTGGAATCAGCTCATATCCTTGAATAAATAAAGGAATTATCTTTGTGTAAAGCTGTCCAAAGCCAGAGAATACTTGCAGCTGACATTTTTTTCTTTAGTTTGCTCTTTCTTACAGCGTGTGATTTTTCCTTACCTCCATATTTATCCTTGATCCCACCTAACTTTTGCTTGTGTTCTTGAATATGGGTAAGGACAGAGGAGAATCAAAAAAAGGACGGTTGTTGCCATGTCCTTCACCTGACACAATAATTTTAAATCAAATATTTTTAGACTTGTACCTTCTTCAAAAAGATCGAGCCAAAATTGACCTCTAAATTTTGTATCACAAATGAACAGGATGCCTTAAGGAAAAAAGTCACAAAGAAAAAGAGATTTTCCATTTTTTGTCTCCTTGCTAATATTGGTTGGTTATTTCAAATTAGTGAAAATTTCACTAATAATGTTTTGGGCAGTTTGAAGCAGAGGCTGATATCAAACTCAGGATGGTTTAATTGAAGATGTGAGCCTGAAACATTTTGCTCATATAAACTTGGCAGCTTCCTGTAGGTGTTTTTAGTGCTGTGGGGAATCTGGCTGATTTCCTGACCTTTTGCAGACATTTCTACTGTCCTATGAATAATATCAAAGTGGTCAAACAAGAGCAACTTTACGGAAATGATTATGTCCATGCTTATTTGAAAAAAAAAGAATGAAGTACCTTACATCCACAGCCTTTTCACAGTGACTTTTATGGGCAATGTAACTAATATCCAACAAATACCAGTGTAACCTTGACTAGATATTCATAAGCTCAAGTACAGGGGCCTCCAATTCTTGATCATTCCATTTTTAATATGGATAAACTCTGTCTGATAGTAAGGCTGGACATATTAAAAGATATTTCTCTGTTCTACGACACTGCCCTAACCTATTGTTTTGGAAAAAATATTAAACATTTGTGAGAGGTATGGACCTGGTGAGAAGCCCCACAATGACTTCCTTTTATTTGCAAATTTGGCAGAAGACTGTTTTTTCATCAGCACAAGTTATAAGAATTATAAAATAATATTATTATTTATTAAAAACCATTTTTATTTGCCTTCAAAAAATACTTATTGTTACTTCAGAATATAAATAGTCTTTAAGAGTCCAAATTTGGAAACTGTCACATTGAGTTATGAGTAAAAGTACAATGTAAACATACAATGTAAACAAACATGTAGTAGGGAACACTTAAAATACAGAAAACAAACACTTCCAATAGAATATTTTATTACCTTCTTTCCAGAAAAAGACCTGTAGTGGCGTTCACACAGACTTGTCCAATTGTGAATTTTCTTTTTAGAGACCATGCATGCAAATTAAGTACTTTGAATGTATATATGTATAGATTGGTAAAATATGTTAAGATAAATTCTAGATAAGAATAAACACTAATCAACAGAGATTGTTTCAGAAGATTTAATTGACTTTGTAATTTATCTTCCTGGCCTTTCCTCTTTAGAAGAACTTTGTGAAAGAACAACAAAGAGTTGTAAACAAACAAGATTTCATTAGGACACAAGCTGGAATTTACACTGAGAAAAATCATATAACATGTAGATGAGGGAGAGCAGAAAATTTGAAAGAGAAAACTTGAAAGCCACTCTTTTCCTTAGTACTTTCTTTTTTCCAAGTCACATTCTTACTTTCAGGCTTAATACACAAAAATTCCCAGAATAAAACAAAGCTTCTCAGTGCTCTCTACCCTTATAAAAAAAAGCTCATTTTATTCCCTCCAAGCTGCAGCTCCGGTCCCTTTGCCCAAGTCCTTGTTTATAGGTTCGAGGCTCCTCAGTCCCAGATGAGATTTTCTTGCTACTCAATACCTCTCAAAGCTGAAAAGTCCTCTTCCAGATGGGCACTTGCCTTCCCTCTCCTCCTCAGCAGCATCACTTCCCACCAGGGGCATCTATCAATACTCTGTTCATAGCAATCTGAGAATAAAGAAAGAAATCCGCTAACAGGTTGAAATGAACATATTTAGAAAAATATTTCCTTAATTTCTCCTTGAACATAAACTCAGAAAAATGATGTAATGAGCACAGTTTACCTTTTCTTTGACAGGCAACCCTTTCTTAAGGGATTGAGACACCCAAACTCAAATGAGTTGAGTGAGCAGTCTTATTTAACAGGCTGAGAAAAGGTTGACTCCCTGTTCTGCAGAACATGCTTAGAATATCATGACAAAAATAGTTTTGACCCTGTTGTTTATCTTATATATCAGATGAGGAAGAATTCTTCTGTAGCAATATTCAGATGAAGGATCAAATCTACTACCTTTCAGACATCTCCTTCTTCCTTTTAAGCAAGAAAGTTGAAGGCACTAACGTAATCTCAATGTTGAAATTATTTAGCTACCAAGATATACTGCAGAATATAAAGCAGTTGCAAAAATTCTGGAGAATAATAGATGCCAGTGCCGTGGGACAAGTATAGCGATTATCAGACACTCAGATAAATTACTGAGGTTATATTAAACAGCCATCCAGAAAAAAAAAAAAAAAAGGCAAATTATAGTCCCTATATTTTGACTGGAAAGATTAGAAGCAGCTAAGCATAAAATTTGGAAGGAAGACTTTCAATTCTTATGTTCAACATTGTTTTTAATTTTTCTCCTCTTATATCTATCAAATATGAAAAAATAGTAAACCTAATTTGTTCTATCATCTAGATAATTGTGGCTGAATATCCTGAGGGGAAAGAGGACACAACAATTAGGCAACTCATTTTAACCTTCTAGGCTAAGATCATTTATGCAAAGCCCTTGCCTGAAATGACTTTTCAAGTCTGACTATTTAAAGATTAGCAATATTTTAAAAACGAAAGATCTGGCATAACCTTTGCTACACAGAGCTCATGAATGATGATATGAATAAAGACAGGGGAAACCTGAGAGCATTCAAAGATGTCTTAAACCAAAACAGAGGAAACAACAACTTGGAAGGATGGGAAATACATTTTAGTGTTTATTTCTTAATGTTTCCCGGTTTTTTGGGTATTTTTGGTTTTTTGTACATCACAGTCTCTTGCTCTTCCTGTGCTGTTGATGACAGAACACAAAACCAGCTCAGAAGTACAGCACAGTTCACAGCAGCCTGACTCAAAACTCTAAGCTTCAAGAGGGCTAAGACTGAATCAGTCAATCAATCATCCCCCTCTGGTTTCTTTGCACACTCACGTGTCTTACACCATATAAAGATCCAGTGTGGAATGTTATCTTTTCCATTTTATTATCTCAATTGTTCCATGTGGTACAGGTAAAGTATTACACACTGAGAACCTCCTACACTTTTGTGCGTTGAAGGTGTACTTGTGTTAATGTACTCGTGCTTGTACAGACCAGATTTCCTCTCTGTGGTTGTGTCATGTCAGGGTTCCTCCAAGATCAGCTTTGGAAAATGAATGGATAATTAAGAAAAAACAGTGGCATTGTTTATCCAGATCAGTGGTATTTTCTTACATATTTCCAGGAAAATTCAACTAATTTCACATTCAGAGCAATTTGAAGATGATTTGGGTTCATAGTAGGCTCCCCTCAAACTCAACAGAATTACAGTTAACGAAATTTTGGAAACTGTAAGAAACATTGTTTGGTTTAGTTTGGGGTTTTGTATTTTAAAATTGAGAAGGTAAATGAATGACTGTTCAATTCATGCTGGTTCTTTTTGATCTCCTATTTTAACGCCCTGTAGCAAAAAAAAAAAAAAAAATCCCAAATCTATAGTGTTCCCATGGGGAACAAAAGCTTGAAAAGAAGCAGTAACATGCTGGTAATAAAAAAATTTCAAAGGACCACATTTCAAGCTGTGGGATTGCAAGGAACATAATTTCTTATATAAAATGCACGTCATCTCTTGTGAATGGTAGCTCAAGAGACTCTGTGTGTCCCTCCCGTATTTCATAGGAATTATGTGGCAAATATAAATGAAGGCAGTTTTGATAACTAACTTAATAAAATTCCAAAAAGTAGGGGTGAGCAGCTCAAGCTGACATTTAAAGATTTCATGAGGGAGAATGATGGGTGAAAGAAGGAGGAAAGTCAGTTTTGCTACAGACAGAAACTTGATTTCTTTAGTTTGGATGAATTCCAAGCAGAGTTACAGCATTTTTACAATCCTTTTATTTCTTACACAAAGCAAACAGTTTTCTTCTGTTTATTTAAGCACACTGAGATGAAAAAAAATCCAGAGGCTTACAAGACCACAGCTGTCTGCTCTTCAAATACTGGCTCAACACTTTGATGAGGGGTAGTGTTATTTGCTTTCTCTGCACTGCAAGTTAAAATGAAACAGGTTGTTCACAGGACATAATTTCTCTAGGGATGGTGCTTCCTCGTTGAATTAAAACATAAATAAAAAGTCATCGTTCATTTAATTCATTTTTCCCATATCCCAAATAGTTTGATATCTAGTCTAAATCAGGGCTTGAGTACAGAGACTTTTAAATCAGTCAATCTGATTCTTCAAAATTACAAGTAATTAAGAGTAAATTTATGGTAGATTAAGGTATGTTATAATTTCCCTTTAAAGACCTGGTGCTCTGAATCACTATTTTCATCACTTTTCATCATCCAAGTGTGTAGTCCTGTCATCGATGGTCTTGATTCATGCCACCCTTTCCAGTGACTTCATTAAGATTACTTGACCAATTAAGAGCTGATTACACAAACAGGGCTTGTTGTATCTTCTTGTGTCATTCCTCTTCCTGTTTCTTCATTCTGCAATCTTTATTTTCCCTATCCTCAGGAAATTCTATCTCAGTCAGCGCAGGAAGATTCTCAGCAGAGCTCTTTGCAGCACTTTTTATTCACCTCTGCAGCCTAGGCTATGCTGAGGTGTAAGGAAGAGCTCTTTTACTGTGAGGGTTATGAAACACTGGCACAGGTTACCCAATGAAGTTATGGATACCCTATTTTTGGAAACTTTCAAGGAAGGTTGGGTGGGACTCTGAGAAACCTGATCTAATGAAAGGTGACCCTACTCACAGGGAGCGGGGGTGGGGCATTGGAACCAGCAATCTTTAATCCAACCAAAACCAATTTGATTCTATGTTTCTATTTGATTTTTGCAGCTCAGGACTTGAGCAAGAGTAATCTTAAATGAGACAGGCCTGCCATTTGCACAGAATATAGTACTTAATCCTTGAAAAAAGTAAGTGGAGAGAGACCACCCTTTCCAAACTGGACCATGCTTGTGATCTTTCATGAAATCTTATGTGAACAAATGACAGCTTGAGGAATGGATGTAACTATATAACTCCAACAAACCTTATTGTCTTGGCACCCAACAAGTAGACCTAAGTTTCCATGGTTCTCTGGGGTTCTTTGGAAAAGTATTAATGTCAACAGGGCTGAACATAGCCCATACTGATCCTCTTCTCAGCTGAGCTTTGGAAACTTTGAATGTCAAAGCTCTGTGTTCATAGATATTTTTGTTGTAAGAAGAGTGGAGGTGACAGATGGGGTAAAGTTTATAATAGTGGAGTTCGGAAGCACTGTCACTAGTGGTTTGAATAACACTTGCAACTTACATCTTCAACTTTTAAGAAATCCCATTATCAAAGATATATACCTAAATATTTACTGACTAACATACATATTGGTGTATATATATTGATGGCATAATTTCAAGGAAGGTGCTTGTGATACACAAAATCCCATAAATAAGACGTTATGTAACAAACACTGCACTTAGTTCCTTGTATGATTCATCAACAATTAATTTTTTGTTGAGGAATGCTGATTCTGAGACAGTCATCTGTACACTTAGAAGACAATATTTGTGCTAGTTGTAGGAATTCTACTCTCAAAAATATGGACATTCAAGTTCAGCAAGTATTCTTTTCTCCACACTAAAGGAAGAGAAAAAGTAAATCAAAGTACAGATTCAGCAGTCTCCTCAGGGAGTGTGTTAGTGATGTCCTCAGAACACGTTACTGATGTCCCTTTTTTGTTGACTGGCATGTGTGAAGGACATGTTGTGGAGCTTACTTGTAGAACAGTATTTACACCTGAAACTGCTGGGTAGACTGGATTGATGTGAAGAGAAAGATTTTCTGTGCTCTTCTAATATCATTATCTCTTCTGATTAGGTTATAATGCAAATATTATTGAAGACTCACAGCTTATCTGTAGGACTGACATTCCCAACGCTGACATTCTCATGTCAATATACTAAAATTATAACACACTTCCTGTGAGTTAAGAATAAAATTACTTTCCTTTCTATACATAAAACTTAAAAAAAAAAACAAAAAGAAAAAAAAGGCTATGAAAAATAACTCTTAAATAAAGCAGTACTTGAAAGTGAGTCCTTGGTTTCCTCACACACCTGCAAAAAACCAGAGATGCCGAGTTCCCTGTACTAGAAGAAGTCTATGGATATCTATGAGACTTTTGGAAGAGAGGAGGAGCGCAAGGGGAAAACAAATTTTATTTGATATGGGGAAGTTTGTGATATTTTTATATAGGTGTTTTCAAACATTTATAAGTCATACTTCTTCTGAATTAGTTCTTTTCCATATGAGGTGATTATATGGATAAGGAAAACACTGACTATTGTTTACCTTGTGTTAGGGACATCTGTCTGTTCCTTTAGACACTAGGTTCCACAGCCAGGGAAGCAAATTGCAATCAGTCGGTACCAGGTTTTTGCCCTACTGTTGCCACACCAGTCAAGCACATCAACGGGGTCTGCAACCTCTTCCTTCACCCCTCCTTTCCCAGCGTTTTGGCTTCCCGTGTTCAAGGCCACCCCTGATTTAATGTAGCTGTGGAATCCTGGATCAGATTTCTGGAAAAGATAGGGATGTCAGAATTTTGGATAAAGCAAGGTTCTGGCCTCCCTTTGTTTGGAGCAGTGTTGAAGGTTTCTTGTCCAAACTGCATTGTCGATGTGTCTGTGCCTGATCATGTACCTTCATTCTGAGCCTGATCCACAGACTTGACTTTCCAACTTGACCTTAGATGTCCTCATCACCATGGACATTTCTGGTGTTCTGGACACTTGCCTGATTGCCATCCCCTGTTCTGCTTTGCCAGTCTCTTTCAGCTACTGTGGGACTGCTTTGGTTAGCAAGGGCACAGCCCTGCCAGTTTTGTTGTCTCAGCCCTCAGTTATCCTTCCTATCTGGAGAATAACCAACCTTGCGTCTCCCTCACAGCACTCTCAGACAACCCAGTCAAATTATTTGCCTTTCAATATTCTGTTTTTCTCTTTTTTTTTTTTTCAACAACAAGCTATACTTTTTACACTTTCTTTGCTCCATAGGTTTTGCAGATTTTTCACCCTTAGTCTTTAGTTTTAGACATCGACCCAAGTAAACCTATTCTTTCATGTCTTTTGACGTCTTCCACCCAGAAGCAGTCATGGAATCAGAGAATGGTTTAGGTTGGGGGGAACTTAAAGATCATATAGTCCCAACCATGCTGCCACAGTCAGGGCTACCCTTGGCTACATCAAGTTGCTCAGACTCCCATCCAACCTGGCCTTGAAGACTCACACGGATGGGACATCCACAGCTCCTCTGGGCAACCTCTTTCAGTGTCACACCACACTCACAATAAAAAATTTCTTCCTGATACCTAAGCCATTTCTTCCTAATACCTAATACCTTTTCATCATTTATAATATGTTGTAGTTTCCCACATTCATTCTTTTTTGTTTACTCTCAAGCTGGGTTACATGAACTCCTTTCTCATTTTTTGGTTTTGCAGGTCCCAGCATCTTCTCACATTTCTATGACACTAACTGGATTTGGGACTGGAGTTGGCCCTCTGCCTGAATACTTTAACAACTCACTTAAGAAATGTTTTCAACATAGCTTCCAACGTGTTTTAGAGTAAGAATTGTGAGATATAAAATGGGTTGAAAATTTACTCTATCTTTGTGCTCAAACTGTGGTAAACAACCATAGAAAATTCTACTGTTATCTGATTACTTAGTGGTGTTCTTTCCAGTAGATACTGAGGCCAATTCTGAGTAATATTATTTTAGTTAATGATGGAATGATGCAATACATTACACTCCACACATTTCCAGACAATACCAAACTGGCTACTCATCAAAGGGCAGAGCTGAAATAAGGATGTAAGTAAGGTGAAAAAATGGGCTGGCGGGAACCTCATGAATTTCAAATGGAATTGCCAAGACCTCCACTTGGGGAGAAACAACCCCATGGACCACCAGAGATTATGCTTCATGCTGATTATTCTAGCAGTATGCAATTTTTGGCAAAATACTGATTATAATAATATGTGCATAGATAAGCAACTGTGATATTCCATTGCAACGTAGAATATTATATCTATATCATTATGTGTTAAAACTTGAGCCAACAAATATTTATGTACTTTTGTAATTTTTAGTCTTCTAGTTTACAACCTTAATATAACAACCTTGCAAAAAATTTGGGTTTTTTTTCCCAGTCTGAAGTTAATACCTTCCTAATTGCTGGGTACTTCCAGCAGGATACTACTTAAGTAGAATTATGGCAGTGCATATATTGGCTTATGTGTATTTCAATACCATTGCTTAACAGATGTCTGATTTAATTATAGGCACCTCATATACATTTTCATTGGTGTCATGAACCTGCCTCTATGTTCTCAGCAATTCTAAGCAACATTGCAGCCAAGTAATGCAGTAGAACCACATAAAAGACCAGTTTTTTTCTGCATTCTCCTTTCCTTTCCCCTTCCAACTCCAAAAAGCAGTAACTCAGTAACATACCTTTCCCTGTCAGCTAGCTGTGTGTCTATCCTTGTAACCACACTCCAAAATGTTTGTTGCATGGTTAAAGGAAGGTCATGTTTGATTGAAAAACTGGTTGCATTTCACTATTGGATGAGTTATGCTAATATATTTAATTTCAGCTAAGTCACTACATAGATGAGAGTCTTAGTGAGAATATAATATTTTTTCTTTTTTAAGTCTTCAAGATGATGAACATCCAGAAGGAGTGAACTGAGTTTTCATTGTAGCTCTGTGATCAGGGCACTAAGGCATGACTGGACAAACTGAGGAACTGTGCTTTCTGTTCTACCTTGAAAAGGGGATTTCAATGTCTTGAGTCCTCCATTTGGGAAGTGAATACCATTTACTTGTCTTTCTCCACAATCGGCTCAGATATTAATTAAGAAATATAACGTGTTCTTTAATAAAATTCAAGTTAACTGGTAACTTAGAATATTTCGGTATCCATTATTCTGAGTTATGATTCAGTAGCTATTCTCCTGCTTCAGACCAAGTAATATTCAATATTCCAAAACACAAGGAAAAGGAGAACAGTTTTTCTGTAGGCATCAAGTTTAAGCATGAGAGAACTACTAAGACAGTTATCAATACCAGAGAAAAAGAAACTATTCATTACTCAGGAAAAAACCAACAATGATACTGCAGAGATGGTGGAGGCTGAGAGAGAGAAAGCAAATCTTTTAAAGTCCATTTTATTCCGTTCTGCTGTATAAGCAGATTGAGAGCCTCAGCTGTACATAAATCAGAGTATTTTACTGGAAGAGTAGAAAGAAAACAATTAAGTGGAATAAATGTCAGGAAACAGAGTATTTGATAGTATTAACTAGTATTTATTATATTTATATTATTTGGAACCAAGAATTTTGAATCTCAGAATTTGGGTGGCATGAAAATATGGCTAGTTCTTTTCCCTCCCTTCCTGTATCTTCTTATTTAATCCTTTCTGTGCCCATAGAATCATAGAACCATAGAATTTCCTGTGTGAGAAGGGACCCACAAGGATCATCAAGAAGCCTGCACAGAAAAGGTTTGTTAGTTGGATAAAGTGATTGCAGCAGGAGATAATAAAAGGCTAAAGTGCAGCATGGTGCCTTGTGTGGGGATTTCAAAGGCATTGTCACTATCCAAAGTGAATACGGAATGTGGTGCACAGGTATTGAAGAATAAAATGCTAATACTGCAGTCGGCAGTTCTACATTGTCAACCTGATTTTTGGTGGTGTTGGATTTTCAGAAGGTATCACCACTTCAACCAATTTCACCTAGAGTGAATGGAAACTACATGTAACTAAAAAACCAAATGACACAAAAACATGCAATTTAAAAAAAAATAACAGAGAGTCAAGTAAAGGCGTTTACTGCCACAAATTCTCTCTGAGTCAGGAAAGTTAACACAGATTCCCTGTTAAAAAAAACCTCAAAAAACAAAACCACACAAATACTTTCCCCTGCCGTTTCTCTTCCACTATATGTCCACATGAATGTGAGCTCTTCCAGTCCAAGACTATCTTATGTGGTCATGCAGTTTTATAAATGAATCTTTCATTTTTTTAAAGCACTTTTGCACATTAATCAAGAAAATCCACAACTCATTATTCACTCTGCCAGCACTTATAACAGAACAGTGATAAGAGTTGTATACTTTGTAATTCTGAGGGAAGTTGCACCAAAATTAAGTATTTATTGTAAGTCAGACAAAGATATATATATATTTGCCAAGAGGTATGAGGTAAAAGAGAGAGCAAAAGTTTGGAGAGAAGTAAAATTTCACTAATGCCTTATTACTAAGTTACCAATGGACATAAGGATTTAGTCCTCATTTACTTTAGTGCTCAAACATTGCCAAAATGTGTTTACATGTTCACTTAGACCCCTGGGTTAAAATAAAAGTAATATAAAAATGGTATCTTGTTCCTGATACCAAGCAACCAAAAATTTGCTTAATTGAATTTGTAGGTCAGACCCTTCTTCTGCTCAAGTCAATTCCCCATTGATCACAGTGAAGTGGGGAAGGGAGCGGTGGGAAACTTTGACATTTAGAATTATGTGGAGACGTTTTCACTCAGATTAAACTGGGACTCAAAAGTGGCTATTTATATGCATGAGACCAACACAAAGTGCATATTCTGCCTCAGGATTAAAGCATTTAGTGTTTCAAGAGGGAACAGTTCATTGATCAATGCTTTATGCCCACATTTCTCATGTTGATAGAGCTTTGCCCATGAACTCTCATTAGATGTCCTGATTCCAACTTAAATTTGATTTCTACACCAGCGGTAAGATGTCATGTAGGAAACTGATTGCTCCATATATTCATCTAAATACAGGTCAAAACTAGGTGTATATCCAAAGCATTTCTTCATCAATAACATGTGCCACCAAGATGAATTGATGCTGAACTCTGCAATTTCTGATCACTAATAATGATATTTGCAATTAATTGTATGTACAGCTAAGTGTATCTCAGTTTATTTGCTAGGGCAATTTTGTTAAACCAAGTAATTTTTCTGCTAAATAGAAACACTGGAAAAGTTGTGCCTGTTAACATAACTAGTTTCACTTTTCTAATACATGGTCTCACAGTTAACCAGTCTGATAATTTAATTTCATGCTACAACTGCTTTTCTCTGAATATTTGATATAAAGCAGATTAAAAGTTTGACATGAGGACATTTCCCCCAAATATATTTCACTTTCCTGATCATCTTCTGCCATAGCAGTACAAACTAGCATTTTCCAGTAATTTTTTTCACCAAAAAAGCCAAATGAGCAAAAAGAAACATGGAACTCATTGGTTGCAAAGTTCCACAGCAGCTAAAAGACTTTTCATGAGAGAACACTCAGTGATTTAATGGCAATTGTGTGGCTAAATTCTTGGTCAGAATGCACTCCTTTCATTACATGCCTTTTTATCAAGTTACTGCCAAATATCATGTGAATAAGTTGTACAGATGTGGTTCAGGAACTAATTCACAGTTGTTATTTTGATGAGTTACAGTACATGCCATTTCACCCTTCAGAAGATGTGCATTTAGGTTTGTTTCCAAGTGCCTTCTAGTCTAAATCCAAAATCTCTCACTAATAAACACTAAAATATGCTTAATGTACTCAATATGTATCTTTCTGCAGTAAGAAGCTCCCTGCCATATTCCAAAAGTATTTGAAATTATACCAGAGTAATTCTTTCAATTCTGCTGTGAGTCACTGCTGTGTGTTATAGCTGACCCATGAGCTGCTTCCCAGTCTGTCCCTGAGAGCCACAACCTTTCACAGACACCAGGTCTGAAATCCCTCTAACTTAAGTTATTAATCCTGATTTGCTTTAACATGCAGCACAACGTTAGAAATAGGCTACCTTTGAACAATTTTGTAGGACGTTAAATCATATAAATAGATCTGTATTTTTAGGGCAACAGCACTACATAATCAGAAACAATTCTGACAAATAAAAAGCTATTAGTCTACCAAAACTGTAATGAGATCATGATTAATAAACACCTCTGAAAGGTCTGCATCAAAGTCAAGGCTTTTCTGTGATAAATGTAAACATGCAGACCTTACTTTGCCAAAAGCTGTGTGTTCCAGTTATCCAGCTCTACTGATTGATTTGTTCATTAGACTAATAAATAATTTATCACCTTGAGGAGGACAATTTGTTATACAGATAGCATAAACAAGTAATTTTAAGCAGCCAGATCTTTAGAAGAATTAGTGGTGTTAACAGTGCCATGAAGTCTGTTTCTGATGCATTTCCAGACCAGCATTAAAAAAATGAAATTGCTATAAAAACAGGTAATTTCAGATAGCTTCTAAACAATTGCCTATGGAAATTCAGAGTACAGCTGTATCAGAAATCTCGTGCTTCACATTATCTTTAGGTCCTTTTAACTATCCTGCTCTAGAAATTATGATAAGCTATGAGCTTTCTTAACAATAGGACCAGAAATAAATTATAGTTTGTAATATACCCCATTTTCTAAATTAGGGAGAAAGTCTGTAAGATTTACAGCATTGATTATTTTATTCTATGATTTCTTTTCCTAAGTGCCTATATGAATTTTCCTAGCAACAAATGATAGAAAAAAATCATATATGAATCAAGCATAGTGGGCCATTTCTCCAAGCATATAAAATACCATTGTAATAGCTAAATCGTAACTAATTCTATAGAATTTCTTCTGCACTGAAAGTTTAAAAAAGGTGGAGATAAGGACAGTGGTGTCATAAATGAGGGGATAAATGAGATATAATTACTAATCAGACTTTCCTCTAATAGGAATACAAGGGATTTTTTTTATTATTGTTATATCAATTTCATAGCTTATTTTGTAAACTTTTAAATGGATGCTATAGTCCCTTTGCTGAAGATGTAAAAAAGCCTACAAATAAGTGTCTTTGTAATTAAATGTGTAAGATGTCTAAGAAAAATAATTGTTCAGCTTCATAAAATTAATAGCACCACAGTCTAAAGCCATTTAGTAAAGTTTTCTCCCTTAACGATGCACAAGAACAGAGATATTTAATTTTCCTTTTTTTTTCACTATTTAATTTTATTTTCCCCAACAACAAAAATGCCCTGACACTTAGGCACTCCATTGCAGGAGAGCAAACTGGGAGCATTTAGGGAATTACCTGCCGTGTTTCATCCACAGTGAAAGTCCTTGTTTTCTTGGGAATTAGTCACTACATCAGCTAGCATATCACCAATCTTGAAATACCAGTCTGGTCCCAGAAGTCTAATTCAAAATAACAAACCAGGCACATTTTCTGTCATCACTTACATACTATTTTCCTGAAACTAACAGCTATTTCCTCGAAGCAATGTCTCTATACAGCATTATATTGTGTTCCACGTTGCAACACGGTGAATGTAAGACTGTGATGATCAAAGATTGTGTTCTATGAGCCCTCTGGTTTTCTTCTTATTTTTTTTTCCCCCTGAATCACAGATCTGGCTTGGGGTAGCAAGGGGTGGCGAATACTACTCTTTCTACTTTTTCTGTCATTATTCTAGAATTTGATCTGCAGGTTCAAGTGCAGTCTATTCCTTCCCTTTGCTGTGGTTGAAGCTGATGAGGTTGTTGTTGCATAACCAAAACAGTGGCAGGATGACTCAAAACTGGGATACTTCATACAGACTTGATACTGCCATTTGTATGACTTCTGCCTTCCTTCAGAGAGATTCACAAAGGCAATGCCTCAAAAGAAGGTGCTGTAGCAGTAGGATTTGTACAGGATCCAGAAAAATAATGTCAGGAGAAAGCTAGAGAAGCCAGTGGCAGCGCAGAAACTTCAGGGAATTAAATCCCTGCCTTTTGGTGCAGGGTTAGGTAACTTGTATCGGGTGGAATTATTCCAGAAACTTTGTAACACAGGAAATCATTTTTATCCAAAACCAAACCTGACACTTCCTACTCTCATGTATCCTTGTGAAAAATGCAGCTTCCTGGGATGATTAATCCCATTTGCTTGTATGGGCCTTCATTGGCAATATGAATGCCACTAGGCTGATATGGTGCACTTGGCAGGATAAGAAAAATGAAAACATATTTAGTATCAATATTGAAAAAAACCCCAAACTCATATTGTATGACAGTAAGTTGAATTTCCTCTGATGTGCTTTAATTAACTAAATATAAAAGTTAACGTTTTTTCCATTATGGAAAAAACATTTAATGAAACTGTTTGCCAGGTGGATGTCTTCCAAAATGTTTTATTTCCATATGCTGCTCCTTAGTTATTAGAGAGAGAGAGAGAGAACTTTATATCCAAGGGATGTGACCATGGAATGAGTAGAACAAATTAAACTCTGAACAAAGGTTTCCTCCAAATAAGTCACTGTGCAAGCAGTAACCAACAAGAAATGGGATAGAAGCTGATAAGAGGAAAGCTTGCTTTATTGATTTTTTTTTCCTTTGCCCCAATTAGGTTAGGTAGATTCTATTCATCTGCTGACTTAAATAGATATGAATGTGAACTCTCTAAGGTATTCCTAAGAAGTTTTCAGTAAAAATGTTTCCATATCACTGCGCTAAGAGGGTTTGGAGGTAGCTGACAGCTGTGAGTATATAAATTAAATGGAATATTATTGATGTATTTGAAAAAGGAAAAACAAAAACTAAGTAAACATATTTTTTCATCAAACTTTAGCTTTCCAAAATGGTTCAATGATGTAAAAACAACATTTCTTCGTATTTTACAGATCTAGATTTATGACAACATGACTGTAACTCTACAAAGGAAAATTATTTGCCTTTAGAATGATCCACATACTGTGTTCACAATATCTTACCTGCAAAACAAGTGTCTCAAAACTTGTCTCTGTATGATTAAGAGTTTTTTTATGAACTTGTGGATTTGTCCCTGAACCCAAGTGGGCAGCTATCCATAACAAAATTATTATGGCTTGCTCTGGGAAAAGGAGAGGCCCTGGTCCTAAAAAGGATGGTTGAGAAACATGAAACATTTGTGCTTTTTTGGAAAGTTTCTACAGAATAAGGTTTTCATTTTTCTCCTGTGATAAGAAAGCTCAATCTGAGCTAGGTTTCTTGGTGAAAATAACAGGATTTGGTGTCTGGAGAAGGGCCCCATTATCAAATGACTTTGCAGTGGGAAAGGATAAGTCACTCTCTGCAATCAAGTCAATAGGTGTTTCAGATGCCCCTGAGCAGCAAAAGAGGCAAAATGCTTCTCTTGGGTATGGCAGATTGTGTGTGAAGGCAGCTCTGAGAGCTCTGGGACAGCTCTTGGCTGTCTCTGAGAGAAGATGTGGGTTGGGTAAGGCAGCTCAGTGAGAGCCCATCATGGTCTGGAAGATGGAGGTTATGTGATTGGTTCTGATTGCTTTGGTGGAGGTGGGAGGGGTTTCTCCGAGCCCCTCTGGTCATGATATTCAAAATATAACTAAATTAGGGAGAAAGAGAAAGATCTGAGCACTGTTCTTGGTTGGGACTGAACTGAAAATCCCATAGTGGAAGGCAGTATAAGCCCTTGAAAAATGACAGGGCAGCATTGCAGAAGAGTGGTCATGGGAACTTTGCCACCAGGGCTTACGAGAAATATCCCTAAATTAAATTAACCCTTTGTTGTTGGGGAGGAAGAATAGGAAAATTTAAAAATTACAAGTGAGATTCAAATGAAGACAAGTTTTAAGATATCAAAACTCAGTTACTGAATAAACTGAAAGACAATGGTATGGCCACCCCATGTAATCTCCCTCCTTGACTGAACAATGGCCTTCCTTGATTGAACAATGGCCCATGCCTGCCTGCAGGTCCAAAGGTCAGAGTAGACTTTACTAAATTAGCATAAGGTTAAAAAAGCAGTTTTTAGGGTTTAAAATATAACGCCATAAGGAAATACAAGGATGCTCATAGGCTGTATGTAAATACTATAGAATTTGTATCTTGTCCTAGATTGGTTAGTGAAACTTAGCATATTCAGCACAGAACATGATTTATTGTATTGTAAGCGAGAATCATGGTATTCCAATTCTGCTTCACTGATTCCTGTACCTCTCTCTCTCTCACCTCTCTGACCTGCGCTGGGCCGTGCCTGGCGGTTCATGGCAGGTCTCTTACCCCCACACTCTTTATTACAATATACCTCATACTCTAAGACCAGACTCTCAGAGATCTCTGTCTCTGTCCAAGCCACATCCACACACCGCAGAGACCATCCAACAGGCACCACAGGTTTCTACACTTTGTGTTCCACAGGGAAGAGGGCAGGCTTGGTCAGAACTGCTCACTCTCAGCTGAATTTCTCTGGAGAAAAGGGAGGATAAGAAGGATCAGTTTAGGGAACACCGGCCCTGACCTCCTAATCTACCTTCTTCCTGTGTTTTACCTAACTGCATTGCCTCCTCTAAGGGGGCACTCATCTCACTCTGTTCAGGCTGTAGGGGTGGCTGAAATGCCATCTGTAACATGCACTGTCACTTGCTTTTCTGTGTGATGAGTGTTTAACCAAAAGAAGGCCTCTTCACTTCTGCTCTTTTAATAACCTACTAATAACAGCATTGTCATAGCAATAGACACAGCATTTACTCTTTCACAGTCAGAACAACTAACTACAGCAACCTGATGGTCATTATAAACCATTCTGGTTTGCAGCAGACAGCTCTCATGTTTTTATTTCACTGACACTGGTTGTGTAACTAACATAACTTAAAATACTTGCATGCTTACTTCACATCCCCTTACACAGGTCAATAAGTGCTCTGTTTATTTATTTTGCAGGAATTTTTAACATCAAGGATAAAGGGGATTTTTTCCCTTTGGTTTGGGTCAGGCTTTAGGTCTTGAAAACGTCTGCGCATTAATTCTGCATGGTTGCTAAATTAATTTTGAAAGCGAGGATACAGTATTATTACAGCAAGTTTGCTGGTAAAATGTGATAAGGAGAATGCTGCTCTTCCAGCTATCTGCCAAGGACTCTGGACAGTAAGAACATGCCCAATGTGCTGTTGCAGAGGCTTAGCAAAAAAAGTAAAAGTTTTATTTTTTAGAAATATTTTCTTTTAACTCAGTGATTTACACAGCTTGTGGGAATGAAAGCACAAAGCTTACATTACTTGATGTTCTTCCATCTCTCAAGCAAGCTCAAAGCTCCTTCCCTGTTCTCTTCTTATAATATAATAATAGACACCCAAAGAGTATCTATCATAATGAGAAAACAATACATTTCATTTAACATATTTAGTTTATGTAAGTTTGGTTGTTGGGGTTTGTGTTTTTGTGTTTTTTCTATATTGTAATCATGCCTATTGGAAATGGATTGCACTGTAATTATGTTTAGATTTACCAACCAGTTCCATTGAATGGGACACCATGGAGGAGGTCACTGCACTGCAACCTCTGGGTATCGCAGATATTTTAAGCATCTGGCATTGCATTATCAGAACTGTCACATAGAACTAGAGAACCTGTTATCATTCATGAAGGTTATGACTGATGAGATGAGATATGAGTGGGTTTAGAGTGATGCTTCTCTTTTCTCTTTTTTTTTTTTCCTGAAAGAATACAGCACATAAACATTGTGTACTTTTCCTGTCAATAAAAATTTGAAATTAGACAGGCTTTGAACATAAGATGTTTGATCCCTACTATAAATTGTACACCATGAGTTATTTGCTGGGCTTTTCTAAGTTGAGTCAATAAATACCAAATATATATAAAGCATTTGGATTAAAACCATCTTTTCTTTCCTTTCTTGATTGCACAGGTTTTCATACCCCCAAAAGATTCCTTTCCTACAGGGAATATAGGAGCTTTTATATGTGTTTATATATTTTTTTCTTATTATTTGTGTGGTTTCTTCTTCTTTTAATATATAATTTCTTCTTTTTCTATTATATATACTACTTTTTTACTATAAACTTTCATGACTCCACAGTGTTTAATTACTATTGGCTTAAAAATTGTTGCCAGCTTCAGGATTTTTTCCTCTCTTTCAGAAAAGTTCCTAAATATATGTTTAATTTTGTATCAGACTGTAGATTCCAAGCCTATTAATACAGCTCAGAGGACCCATAAACTGCCCCTTTAGTTGGGACTTTTAAGAACAGTTAGAGAGAACAAAACCTTGAAAAGTGTTTATGGAAAATGTGAAGATCACAGATCTCTGTTCCTAAGAGAAATAAATGAATGACAATTGAATACTGAATACTAACACAATTTAATAAACAGAGTTTTCATTTAGCTTAGTCATGTTCTTCCATTTGAGACATATTAGGGACAATTATAATTCTGAAACTAATTTTTACTTACTTACTCTAGTTCTGGGAAAAATTTAGCTTCTCTTTAGCCACCAGTTCCACCCTTTATTTCAGGGTACAGTTTTTCATGGATGGATGTGTACAATTTGGAAGTAGTGGACATTATGCATTCTGCATGGGACAATTAACCTGAGAATTTCTGGGGGAGAATTACCTCCCCAGAAATAAGGGGAAGTAATATAAACAAAGAAGATCAAAAAAACCAAAAGAAATTAAAAAGTAAGAGATCAATATGATTGAAAAAATCATATAATAGAACCATAAAACGATTTGTGTTGAAATGGACCTTAAAGACATCCATTAGACCAGGTTGCTCAAAACCCCATCCAACCTGGCTTTGTGCATCCATATTCAAAGAAAAGCACATCCATCAATTTCTCTGTATTTTGAAGTTTATTTAATTCCTTTTTTATTTTTTAAACATATTTGCTGACACTTCTAGTTAGTCTGGACTCTTACAGTGAGTCTAAATGGTTTAGAGACACACCACTGAAGGAACAGTGTTCAGTATAAAACACTGAATTTTTATGTCCTAGCTTCACACTTTGAAATCTTACTAAATATTTATTTTAATAAACATGAAATATGTCATAAGATGTCTGTAAGGGTTTTTTTGATGGGTAAGAATAGGTTAAAGAAAAGAAAGCAAACAAAACCCCTTGTCTAGCCCACACCATTTTTTCCTATTCATTAGAGAACACAACACAAAAATTGCCAACCTTTTTTACAGCGGAAAAAAACAACAAACCAAAACAAAACACAACCCAGGTTAGGCTATCTACAAATTACAGATATTACTGAGCTACCTACCAGACCATAATGTGGCTTTAGGGATATTGTGTATAGCTGGAACAGGCTTGTGACAGAGAAAGGACCGCGAGATCAAGGGCCAGCAATTTATTGCCAAATCTAGAAGAGAAAGCCAGAGAACAGGGATATTTGAAAAATAGTTCACTGTGTTATATCTGCAACAAATTATTTGCTATTGGGTCTTATTCACAGCTCTGTAAAATCAGTGGCACAGGGCTTGAAGTCAAACTGGTCTCTCCACATGTTTTCATGTTATAGTGTATCAAGAGATGGAGGACTGTTCACTGAATGCAGTACAACATTGTTGGGCCAGGAAAGATCTTTTATTTTATTTATGTAAGATTTAGAAAGTATATTTTCTGTTAAAATATCTCTGAAGAGATTTCAAAAGCTAGCCCTCACAGGCTCACTTATTTCTTACAGACCAAATTGGATCATGAAAGGAATAAACATGGCCAGAAATGAACAGTCCATCCCCTGCACAGATGTGCAAGGTGATCAGAGAGTGCAGGGGCAGACAGGGCAAGATAGATGTGCAAAACATCCTGGTAAAGAAAAGAAACTCATCATTAGGCATAGGTCATGCTGCAGACTTCTTGATTCACAAAGCAGAGAGAAATTGACAGATAGAATGTGCCTCTTGAGTGCTGTTAGCAAACAAAGTCTGTTATGTTGCAGTATTAAGCCCCTGTGAGGTGGTGTGTGGGTGCTCCTGGGGTTTTACACTGTAAATTACAGGGGCATACTAAACTGGTGTGTGTCTACACAGGTAGTTACACTTAATTTAACTGTCAATCTAAATCATTTTAACATCATCCCTTAAGTTAAACCATTCATTCTTGGCAGCCTGCCTTTAAGACCTAGTTTTGCAATGAGTCCCTGATGGATCCTGGTTGAAGCTAATGGGGCTGTATGTGGCTGTAGAATAGCAATTGCATAAAATTCATTAAAGGACTGGGACTTATTTGGGTAAGCCCAGCTCTGACACCTATACTTACTGGGAGTTCTTTACACAATAATTGTTCCTCTTGATTTCAGTGGGACTATTTATGGGTTAAAGTACAGCTCAGCAAGAATTTGGTTGCATGCAGGTGAATATGATTTTTACCTTGCTAATGTTTCTCATCCCAAAATCAAGGTGATTACTAATGACTGTGTGTTACTGGAATGACGAAGAGTTTGCAGGAGGGTGAATGTTCTTTTGCCATAAGAATATCAGACATTTGCTCTCAGAATCTCAGAAAGTCAACCACAAAATAAAGAAAACTTAGAGAGAAAATAATTTTTTTTAAAAATGCTGTATCACGAACTTTGGCAATATTCCTAGAAAAACTGGAAATAATTCCTTATGATCTTTATTTCTGGTTTAGAGAAAACAATTATTGCTCTGAAGGTGAAAGTCTGAAAATCAGATCCTATCCTATATATCTACACTTGCATTTTGGAGAGCAAGGTGTCACTGGTCCAAAATACACATACAATTTGTGATATAAATGCCATATAAACTTCAAAATATTTGCATCTGGGCACAAAGGTTTATGCTTTCCTGTCCAGATGCAAAGCAATGCAGCTGAGCTGATTAATTTCAATACTCAACCTACCCATTTTAAGAGGCTGCCATATTATGCACAGCAGCACAATGAAATAAATGGAATTACTTATGTAAGTGGTCTCCCACATAAAGCTTGCAAAACTCAGTCTTGCCAGGATTTCTTCACTAACCCTGCTGTGCAGTGTTAACTGGTCTCTAAGATGTATTAAAATATTC
Source organism: Petroica traversi (assembly GCA_025920805.1). Classification (NCBI taxonomy): domain Eukaryota; kingdom Metazoa; phylum Chordata; class Aves; order Passeriformes; family Petroicidae; genus Petroica; species Petroica traversi. The sequence goes on along the minus strand of JAHLSL010000006.1, from coordinate 14,175,874 downwards.
CAGTGTGGAAAGAGAGGACTGCTGTCCACAGAGAAAAAGAATTCTCTGCTTCAAATTATTTTGTTATTACCCAGATTTCAGCTCAGCTGCTTGTTCATTGGTTAAATCATGTGAGTAACAGAAATTTTAAAAAATGTATAAGATGAATACAAATAGCTATGAGAACATAGACTTGTGGGGCATTTGTATTATAGACCATTAGACATGGATACATTAATTCTTTCACCTTTAAATTTTGCGTTTCAGTTCTTCTTAGAAGGCAGGGATGTCAGAATTTACTTAACTGAGGTATATTCTGCTCTCATTCCTATTGGAAAGAAAAACAAGAGAAATCACACTGACTTCAGTGGAATTATTCTAGATTTGCCTTAAATAAGATAATTCTTTCCACACTCTGCAAAGCAATCTGGGTATAAGTGGACCGTCTTCATGAGATTATCTAATCCTGGTGTCTGTGGAGGGTGTACATAGAAAGCTGATCCAGGGGATGAATATCTCCAGAACTACAGATTTTCTGTCTTTGAGAAAGAGGAAGTAAATCCATGTGCTTTAATCTCATTGAACTTTATTCTTTGATTTTCCACCAGTTCATAAAGGTACTGGAAAGCATCAGAATGTCTGTTCGGCATAAAGCTGAAAAACTCTGTCTCTCACAAATACTTTTACTTATCATCACACAAAGCCTGTTTAACAACATGTATGGCTATAAGAACCCAAATCTTCAGGGTTCTAAAAGCTTTTATGTGTATTAAACAAATCTTTCTGTCAAAGGAAAATATGTTTTCATAGCACAGTGAAAGATTTAAAGTATCTGGGCCCCAGTAAGAAGTCATTTAACACATTAGAAAACTTACCCCTTCATCATGCTATGAAAATTAATCATAGCATCCATATTCAAATTCTATCCTGAAGTTAGTTGATAATACAAAGGCAAAGGAAAGAAAAAGGGGTGATCTTTGAATCCTGAATGCATATACACAAGAAAATAAGATGTTATTTCACAAATACCTTCAGCTAATAAAACACACATAGAGGAGAAATGATTAAACTGAAGCAGTATCAGACCTAAAGTAGGAGTATCAACACAGAAATTCATCATGGGAATTAATTTTGTTGTATGAAGAAACAGAAAGATGAAACACTAAATTGAATCGCCTACTCCTATTCTGTAAGAGCAGGGGAAGATGGCAATGCATTATGTACTGGGATTCAAGGCATCTCTGTTCTTTGCCTCATCTCTGCTGCAGACTTTCAGAAAAATCAATGATTTTGTCACTGGACTTCAGTTCTGCATCTTTAAAATGAGAATAATTGTCTATTTCTCATCTAATTGGGCTACACAGGTATAAAAAGAAGGATAGTAAGGTTCATGTCTCCCTCAGAACCTTTTAGTATTCCTGTAATAAAAATATGAAGAAACATTGTCATGTCCCCATTTTATCTGTGGAGAGGAAAAGAATTTCCAAACAGCTGAGTTGACATTGGTTGTTTGTCCTGTTCTGATTGCCTATCTTTGCTAGACCATGCACTTACTATTGGCTCTGTACAAACCTTCTGGTGTCTTTTTTGCCCATTTGGACACAAAACCACCTCTTCTGTGTTTGATGTTAGTATTTTAGCTTGATTCCATGTTAAGCCTGTTTATTCATCTGACATATCCAATGACAAAAAGCCAAAAACTTTAGCAGATGGGAGGTTTTCTGGTGTATTTTCTTACTTTCCAGGATGCTGATTTCTGAAAGCCAAGAAATACAGGATATCTGTCTTTCCTGGGGCAGTCCATAGCCAGTGGGAATTATCTGCAAATGCTTCTGAAGTAAACACCTTGTTAGATACAGCTGTATTGAACTGATCCAGGGATTAGTTGGAACAGATTGACAGAGCTGTGCTTATGATAAAAGAAAAAAAAATCTAGGAGGACTGCAGGAGGGAAGGTGAAGGGAAAAGTGAAAGAAAGGAACATGTACACTCTCTGAAACACCTGATAGCTCTTATTTCATGCTCCATTGAGTAGGTTGTGGCAGTAAAGAGGTAAAAAGTTTTCCTCTGTGGGGAACTGTCTGAAGTTGTTTACCCATAATTCACACGATGACAAACACCTTAAGTCTGCATTTCCTCTTTTCAGAGCTATTAATATAGGTTACTTTCTGGAAATTCTTGAATCTGGTCATACAGAAACTGAGAAGAATTCTGCATAACTTCCCACGTAAAATGTACAACACATGCCCTCCAAATCTTATCACATATCTGGGGGTTTGAAAGGTCACTCAGATCCCACTAACGCAGCTGTTATCTTGCCTTTGCCATGTAGTGGATCACAAACTTGAAAGAGCCTTCTTACAGCATTTCTTAGGCATATGCCATCACATGGATCCTGGCATTCACAAGAAAGCATGCATAACTCAATATACACACAGGATGGAGGGTGAATACAAGGTAATAGCTACTTTTCTACCTTTAATATGAATGTGCCCTCACTCCAGTCTGAGTTCTCACAGTGCTTTTTCTTTCCCATGCTGCTCACTTCTTCCTCAGTCAGCTCATGCATAGGTAATTTATTTTCTTTATAAAATGTACTGGTCCTTTTCACTTTTGAATTTTACCCACCTTTGGTCAGATTAAGGTTTTTTTCTTCCTGTAGGCAGTGGCATAATGCACTTTTCTCCTCAGTGAATCAGGGAGGCCACGACTTCTGTGTGTCACTGGCTAGACATAAGTACAGCTTCCCCCAAACCACCCTGGTGATATAAAACACAACAAAGTCCCTTCAGTCTGCATATGCACAGTGCAATTAGACTGACAGTGACGTTAAAAACTTGTGGTGTATCAAGCAAAATCAACAGTAGGAGTCTTTTTAGCATTCAGTAAATTCAGTCTTCATCTGCGGGAAAGAGTTCATATCTCCTGAAGTTAGACTGAAAAAGAAATCTGCTGAAATTATAATAGAATATGTGCAGGCCATAACAGTCTAGAAGATATAGGACCTATGTATTGTTTCAGGTTATAAGGTTTCTGACTCTATTAATTGGTGCATATAGGAATTGGTTTTTAGAATTTACATTTTGGGATTTTATTATTATTATTATTATTATTTGTTCAGAATGTGCAGATTAACTCTCTTGTCTGTGAAAATAAAAGTCTTCTCATATTGTAAGTCAATTTAAGTAAGTGTTGCATATTTTGTGTCTATTTCCCTCGTTCTGATTTTCTCTTCTAATGAGATCTGGTGAGAGATCTCAAGAAAGAATAGGAGGAGTAGGAGTATAAAAGAGAGAGAGAGAATGCTGATCTCTACCAGTATAATTACAAATGTCTTCTTGTAGGAGGAACCTGTCTTCCCTTTCATTTCATGGATGGTTGGGGATTTCCATTTGAGGTTATGGGAATAAATGTGCTGGCTTTCTCTTGACAAGGGCTTTGTCCTAGAATGTGCTAAAAGGACTTAGAAAAAAAACCAAACATTCCAAGATTCTATTTTTGGCTGCCGTTTTATGCCATTAAAGATGGTCTATCTTGCACCTTTTATGCAGTATGGCTATTATTTATACATGAAAGAAAATTGTACAGGGCTTGCATGGAGAGGAGGGAACTTCAACTTTTTCTCCTCTTGTGCTTTAGGTCAGCTCCCTCAGCCTTTTCTCTAAAGTTCTTTTCTCATGCTGTGAAATCTTATGCCCTGACCCAGAGCCAATTGAAGCAGAGAAATTCATGCTACCAGTACTTTGTTTTGTAGCTAAGGATGTCTTTAGATTAAGTTCATTCTGTCATTTTTCTGAATCCTTGGTGCTGTGCACCACAGAGTAATGTGCCAACCCTTTCTCTGATGGGGCAAGAAGGTGTTTATTAAAAACTTTTCCTCTCTTTCCTGTACATAATTAATTGCTTTTACTTAGAGTGTGGGTGGTTTTAAATTGATATTTGAGAGCAAGTTTATTAGAGCTCCCAGAGATGTTTAAATAGCAGCTAGATCATTTCTAGAGGGAAGTTGCTTGGCAAAAACACAATACTAAAAAACAGCCAAAGTAGTCCTTTTTCTACCTCGTTTAGACTTGCTTTCCATAGGTTTACAAATTGCAATCAAGCAAACAAACTAGAACCAAGAGTCCTTCTAGAAATGACTAGAGACTCTAATTAGAATTGATATTAGATGGTTTCTTGTAAGCAAAAATTTTCAACACTAGTTTTTGAGCAGTTAGATACTGGCATTTACAAACTCGCCTTGCTTGTAGATGAAAGGAAGCTGGAAGCTGATTGTAGAGTGTAAAACATGTCCTATTTTATTCAAACCTCCTGGCTAGTCTCACATTGGGACATTTTCATAGAATATACAAATATCACTGTACAGAGATTCCTATTTTGTAGTTGTCTTTCTAGTTTATGTTTCCTTTGTTTCCAAAGGGTCCCTTTGGCTTAACTTCCATTATGATTTTCATTACTGTCTGTAAGAAAAATGTTTATCATTGAGAAGCTACTGGCTCTGCAGCTGAATGTCTTCACATAAAAATACCTAGAGTGTTCCTCTGCTGAGTCACACAGAGCAATGATTCAGTCCATCAAGTACTTGCAGATTCCTCTTCATCCATACAAACAGCAACATTTGCTTTGGGCAGCACTATTAATGCCTTTTTGCAGTCACTGCTGTCACTTGTTCAGTTTCATATAAAAACCAAAAGATTTGTTAGAACACTGCAAGTAATGACTCCAGTAGTTTCCAAATGCTCAGCCTCTTTCTAGACATCAAAATGTTGGTAGGCAGTATAATTTCAAACAAAAAAAGTCCTTACATTACATTTAAGACCAAAACCAAATACAAATCCAACCAATCAACCAAAACAACAACAACAACAAACCCCGACACAAAAACAAACCCCAAGACCACAAACAGAACACAAAAACCTAACTCAAAAAAAGGCTAAACAAACCAAATAATAATTTTAAAAAACAACCAAAAACCAATAACTAAAAATCAAAAAACCACAACCATATCTTTAGGTAGGCATTACATGTTTATAAATAGTAAAAAACTGGCAAGAATTGATTATAAACACACCTGAGAGAATCAGAAGTTCAGAGAAAAAAAAATTGAGAGAAATTTAAAGACTTGTCCAAAATCGTATAGCAGTCTAATAGCAGAACCAGCAAAATCATCTAGCTTCATTCCTCTAACCAGTCTGACTTCTAGACCAGCAGAGCCAACTATAGATTGAGAGCTAGATTCAAAAATTATCTAATGCATCAGGGAATTGTAACTTTCCTAAGTAAAAAGAGTAGCTGTAGGTCCAATGTTCTTCTAGTCTCTTCATTATTAATTCTTCCACAATAACATGACTGCAAGTTGTCCGCTTGTAAATGTTGGGAGTAGAGTTTTTGTTGTTTGTGTTGTTTTGTTTTGTTTAATATTGGAACAACTGTGCAAAAAGTCATAATAAATCTGAGACTGAATCAGGAAAACAGTGTCACACACCTCTGACTAACAAGAGGTTACTTATTGTTTCAATCCCTAATTACTTACATTGATTAACTGGATGTGTAGTGTCTTGACAAGTTCACCTCAGTATTTTCAATAATTCCACAGAAGCAAGATTTTCAATATCATCAGATTAGACTATTCCAACTGTGACCAGAAAGGACTGAGGCTATTTCATTTCAGTTTGATCTTCAGTTGGGCTTTAACCTGAATCTATCACAACAGTGGAAGATGTGGTAACAGATTCTGATGTGCAAGTAATAGAAGGAACAGGGTTTAAGCAAAGTACATATTTCCCAGAAACCTCACTCTTTGCAAACTGATGATGGATATATAGCCATAGTAATGTCCACTGAAGAGTCAACTATTTTATTAGTAATTTTTTCCCCAGTTTCTTGTTGTGATACAAGCAATTTCAACTTTCTCTTAGCCATAGATTCCATTGTGGTGTTCATGTACATGTAACATACTTGGCTTTATGCATATTTCTTTCAAGTGAAAATTACTTCTGTCCCAGGTGTCTAATGTATAATTCAGAGTAACCGAGTGGACTTAATTTGCTTTTTAAAAGAAAAATACAAAGCCAACAAGAATGATTCTTCTCCTTATGGTACTTTATACTGTCTGAAATGTTGCCCTGGATTTTTATCATTATTCCCCTTGCTCTGTCTTTCTGCTGCTGAGTTCTCTCAAAAGTTCTGCGTGAAGGGGGAAGAGTCTCAACTAGTTTGTAGAGTAGGAACTGGTCTGCCTGCATCTCGTAAGTGTGTGTCAGACTCAAGCTATAGGTCCTATCTATCCCCAGCTCAATCCTTAGCCAATATTCATGCAATTAGCCTTAACTCTTTTCAGCCAGTCTGAGCTGAACCAGGTTGCCAGGGTGCAGAATGAAATTACACATCTTCTTTGGCTTTGAGCAGGAGGAATAAGGCACATAGAATTTAGCATACATAAATCAGCAAGAATGATGCACCTGAAATGTGGTTTGAAAAGGGCAGCAGCCTCTTAAAAAGCTTTGGAAGCTAACTTTTACCTTTGAAGAGAGTTCTGAAAGTTGAAAATCGGCTTGTGGTATTGTTAGGATGATTATTGTACCCATTATCTCTCTTTTTTTCCTCCCGTGTATATAAAAGGCTCAATAACTCACCAGCAATGTGGCCAATGTTGAAAATATTCCTCAAAGCTGAAGAAATGTACACATTCTTTACTATTAGGTGATTTTGTTTATTCCTGAAGAGCCATTTTTTCATATTACATGTCCACAGATTTTACTTGAATTGGCATATACCTTGAAAAAATGATCCTGTTTATAAAGTTGTACAATAAACATGTAGTACTATTTAAATTTCAACTGCAACACTGCACCGCACCGAATTTTTCCTCTTGTGAAAGCAGATGGTTCCCACAAAACTAATAGGAATTATTTCTATGCAGTATCATAGCAGTCACTTAATGAAAATATAATCACAAGCTATACTACAAGGCAAGTATTTAATGAGTTGGATATGACAAAACATGTATTATTTTGCAATATAAAAACCTAGAGGTGTTGGCAGCCAGAAGTTACTTGGCTTGTTAAGTCCATGTAAAATGTATAATGGAACTTAAATCGGCATTATGCATTTATTTTTAAATGAATTTCTTTTCATTTAAAAAACCCCATGAACAACATACTTCTATGAAGTTCTTTGAGATCTAGTTATTGATCAACTACTGTACAAGACTTTTCTATTTAATTTAAAAAATACAAGTACAGACAGTAAAAGTCAGCCAAATGTGAAAAGTTTTAGGGAGGAGCTGGGACTTTTTGTTTGTTTGGTTTCGTTTTTTTTAAATTTAGGTCACACACTTCAGATAATTTTTCTTCCTTTTTCTTATTTCAGCTACCTCCAGTTAAATTTTAAATTGTCTACCTATCTTCTGCTAGAAAGAACTTATTTAGATTTATAGATAGCTGATAAGGTCCCAGTAGCCCTGATGGACTCTGTAGTATGTTCTTTTTACATTGGGAATTAACTAATATGTAAGAATGGCCTGTGAAGCTTGAATATTTCTCCCTGAATATAGAATTGCAATTAAAAAAGGAAGATAGTGCAATTAAAGAGAATTGGTTAATTTATTAACATGAAAATAATGCATCATTGGACTAATTCACATCTTGAAGGCAATCAAGTTATTGCATTTATTTTAGCTAATATTAACTCTATTATTTTCTTACTACTTTTCTCAGAAGGCTATAGAGATAGAAGTTTTAAATCAATAAAAGCATGTGTAAGGTATGTGTATGTGCTACGCACACAAATTTTCTAGCTATCATTTAATTGTAATTGTTTACATACCTGTATAAACACCGCTCACTGACTGCCTGTACTAGTACACAGCAAATGAATATAGAAACATTGCATTATTTGTTACCTAAAGCTACAAGGCAAGAGTTTTGAAGACAAAAATAGTATCATAATGGTTGTTAACTTTTCTGTCAAACCCTGCCTAGGCTTGCATAAAACAAAGTGCTTAGGATAAGTTCAACTTTTAAACACTAGCTTAAACTCCTTCCGTATGAAATGGTTAATTAAGGCTCTCAGGTCCCCAGAAATATGTGCTACTTAGTCATACACAGAGGGTTAAACATTTACGTGAATGGTCCTACTAGCCTGGGATCAGCACAATAAACCCATAGTCTGTCCTGCCTGTTCAGCTATGCTTCTGTTCATACTTTGTTATGATTCAAAGGACTTTTAATGCTTCTTTATCATCTTTTGCATCTTCCATGCTTCATTAATAAGTCTAGAGCTTTCCTATAATTCTTTAAATGAGATTTTGCAGTGAATCATGATGCAACCTACAATATATCCCCAACTGCTAGCTTGATTCCTTAGCAAAAGCATCCAATCAGTTAATCCTAGAAGATTAATTTTACTTTCCTCTTAGAATGCAAGATTCATTAATGACTTAGAAACTTTCGGTTAATTAGTTGAATGATGGTCATCCATATCTATCGCCAGTGGCAGACAGCTGGCGTAGTTAAGTCCAGGAAAATAAATTCACTCTCAACAACAAAGTATTAATCAGCTCAGGAAGGCTTGTTGAGGTCACACCACATGGCTGTGAAATAAAACCATCCAAAAGTTGGTCTAATTGATGGTTTGATTTACAGAGTGGAATTCATAGCTTTAATGACGGGCAGTAATCTGGCGTGATAATGTTATTTCTGGTTTTCTGCAGTATTTGCTTACTTATTTTAGGATGAAGCAAACAAGGACGTTCATGTTGACACTTTCATTCTGTCTGTCTGTCATTTCTGACGTGACAGAGAGTCGCGTCTCAGAAGAATGCACACTGCCTTTGGATGAATGCTCCCCATAGCATTACACACACAGGCAGTCAATACGGATTTATGCACAGAAATGTCACTAAGAACAGCAGGAAAACTTATTGCAGAAACTCTGCAAAATGTACCTTTTTGAAAAATTTCCTGCTTATACGCCAATTTCTTATTTATTCCTTTTGTTTATTCCAAAAGCTTTTAAGAGCTGAGGAATCCTCAGTCCAGTATTTGGTAGACCTGATAGCAAACACTGTTAATTAAAATTTTGTTGTAATATCAAAGCTTGTTTGGTTTAAGGATGAACAGATGACTTAGATTTAATAACTTTTCAATTTCAAACAAATTTATTTATTCTTTTCACAGTTCTCCATAATAACTTTATTCTTGTGAGCAGAAGCTTATCAATGTGGCAATTAAATTACATTTCTTGCTATGTATATGATGGTACATCCTTACTTTATGTCCTGGTTTAGGGTAAATTTTAGGAGGAAACCTCTTGGGAGGGGGTCTCCTCTAGGAGAAGCTGTTTCCAACCACTCCTCCCCCACACAGGTTCAGGAAAAATTTCCTTAGAGAAAAGTGGAAAAACTATTTATTTAAAAAATAGAATATTCACAAGCATAGGAAATTTGGATAACATGAAAACAATGAAACCTCTCCTTCCTCTGAAGAGATTCAGAGTCCGTCTGAGTCCAGTTCAGTTCTCCAGCGGGGGGGCCGATTGCCAGGCCCGGCTGTATAAGTCGGGGGGGCCCCTGGGGATTCCCTGGTGTCTTCGGCCCACTCGATGCCAGCCAGTCCCAAGTGGAGGGAAAAGAAGAAAAACCTGCAAAAGAAACAAAGTCTCTCCCTGCAAAAAAACGAGAAAGATCCAAGGAAACCCTCCGCTGTGTGCTTTTCCGAGCACACCCAGAGAGTGAGAGCAAGATATCACTGTCCTGCCGGAACGCAGCCTCTTCAAGGCCTTACATTGGAGTAAAGATGTAACTCCTGCAAACAAACGGCGCATGTTTTTGTGTTTTTTTCTCTGCTTTCACTCTCTCTGTCTCTCTGGGCCTAACTTAAAGCTGTAGAGCTTCATATCCAGCATAAGCAGGAGGGACGATTGGGGATACAAAAAAGTCATATGGCCAACCCAGGACACTTGAGAAAGGAGACACATGTAAAATTAGCAGGTTTCATTCTTGTGAAGCAAAGAAGAATCTGATATCTATGGAGAATAATTATATTTAGGAGTACACCTTCCATAAATCTACTCATTTGAACAAATTTAAATGATTGAAATATGGAATCTGTTTTTTCTTCTGGCATGCTTACTAGGGTAAGGAAAATACAATAAATTCTTAAACAAGCTCTAGTTCTTCATGCACCTCACCAAGTTCCATTGTGATCTCTACTTGTTATTTTTACTGGAATTTGAAAAAGTAGCATTGGTAACATGACAAACAAGATTAGATGTATTTTTTGGGTTTCACCATGCACTATTTAACAGTCCGCCTAAATATTTAAATGATTTGGCTATCAAACACATTGTATCAGACAGTGTGAACACTCTTTATTAAAATCAACCTTTCCAGTTTGCCAGCTGAAATAAACTTGATTTTTTACACAGGAAGGATTCATAAGAACACAAGGCTAGAAAATAATTTTACCTCTTCAGAACAGGAAGAAGAAATAAAATTACAAATATCTCTTATTGTCCCCTCATGAAATTAATATTTATTATTAAATTTTATGAGCAGGTTCTTGAATTTAAACATCTTTGAGCCTAAATCCACAAAAATAATACAAAATTGACTCTTAATTCTGTACTTTACTAATGATGGTTAACCATGTACCTTCATGGATCTGGAATGTAGGAGCCCAGTAAGATTAGTGTTTGCTGACTCTAAACCAGAGGCACTTTGGAAAATTTCACAGTGTATGCATTTTATTTCACTCTAATACATGAAAATGCATATTGTTAGAAGTGTAAATGAATTAGTAAGATGATAAATGCTTTTCTTGACTGAGACATATATTTAGACCCTTTTAAATGTATATGGTTAATAATGTTGTTGGATTAACTCTATCACTTATTTACATTTTAGTTGTAGAAATAGTTCTGAGTGACACACATCTGAGATGATTTTAGGACAATTTTCTCCATGTTTTCACACCTCCACCTTTGCACAGAGCTGGAAGATAGGTTTAGGAAAATAGTTTTAATCCAAATTTTGTGCACTTGAAAAGGAGTATTCCCCATGCTTATATTCCAAGCAGCATTTCAAGGCAAATATTTGCTTCATTCAGGAAAGTTTAGAGAATGGCTCTGTGCCCTCTGTGAGAACTGTGATGAGTGCTGGCTGCAAATATTCAGTCAGGAAAGTGAGCTCCATGGCAAGCACAGGAGCCTGCTGAAGACTAGCTAAGCAGCACAAACAGCTATAAATTCTGTCTTGCACATTCCAGTCAAATCTGTCTTTATCTCAAACCCTTTATGCCCTACATTGGGCATCAAAAAGGGCTGTCATGGTTAAACCACAGTCAGCAGCCAAGCCCCATGCAGCTGCTCTCTCACTTCTTCACCAGTGGGATCAGAGAGAGAATTGGAAGAGTAAAAGACAGAAAATTCATGGGTTGAGATAATGATAGTTTTATAGGGAAAGCAAAAGCCACTCAGGCAAACAAGCAAAATAAGGAATTATTTTACTGCTCCCCATGGCTGGGTAAGAGTTTGGCCATTTCCAGGAGAGCAGGGCCCTATCAAGTGTAACAGTGACTTGTAGAGACAAACCACATCCCTACAAATATCCCCAAACCCCCTCCTTCTTCCCTGCACTTTATATAATGAGCATGATGTCTTATGGTCTGGAACATCACTTTGGTCAGTTTGAACCATCTGTCCACACTGTGTCTCCTGAAAACTTCCCAAGCACTCCCAGTCTCTACACCAATGTGGCAGAACAAAATGCAGAAAAACCTTGGCTTTGTGTAAGTCCTCCTCTGTTTTCAACACAATTCCAAAGTATAGGTCCACGCTAGTCACTTTGAAGAAAATTGACTCTACCCAGTCAAAACCAGCACAAGATTATTCTTCAAAGTCTGTTCCAAAGCTGAGAAGGCTCTATTATCTTTAGTGGGCTCTGGTCAAGTTTGGTTTTGAAAGTAAGAAGTTATTCCTAGAAAGAAAAAAAAAGCCCAGAGTTTCTACCACTGAATTCTAAATCTGAACTTGTTCAACTGTACCTCAGCTGTCTGCAGCTATTATTTTTTAATGGCCTGCTGAGAACACAGTCTTCATTCTGTTACTAAGTATTAAATACGGACTGGTAACATATGTCTTGCAAATTTATATATTATTACAATCTCTATTTGTCGTAGGTAATCTTTTTGGCATATAATTTATCATCTAGAGAACCTGAAATGTTCATCTTTTCATGATCCTAATTACTTTGACCATCTTGCCAAAATTAAATTCTATATGTATGTTGTTGCAATTGATAAATTCTCTAAAGACAATAGATTTATTCAGTTACTAATGGGTTTCCACTAGACATCTTAATAAGAGAATTAGTCTGTCTCATAATCAAATAACTGATTAATCATTACATCTTTTTTTTTCCAAAGTTAATAAGTTGTTATAGATTCATTTTTATATATCTTTCAAAATAATTGTTTTTTCTGTACTATTTCACCAAGAAGCTCCCTAAAGATTATAATATTTCTATATACTGTTTACTGAGTTCATTAAAAACAGAATTTGTGATAGGTATTCACATCAGGCAAATAATTTGTTGATTTTAAACTTATTCCATGTGCTTTGCAATAGCACTGCACATAATATTTTTAAAATAATATTTCATTGCACAGCCAGTGGGAGTGTTAGACTCCTGTAGAGGTTCTAAAGGAATGGTATAATTACTTCCACTTGTGTCATAAGAAACAAAGTAGTGTGTGAAGACTTTTATTATTCTTTTACTACTTTATCAGAGCAATTAACCATATGCTTTAATAATTTACTTGGATGGTTTGTTGTTAAAGAATAGATATGTCAATATTTTGCTGTCTTAAAATTAATGACTTAGTATGCAACTGTATTAGTTGCATTCCTGGCCCAGGTAACTATCACGTATAAGAGGTGAAATGCATGAAATATACAAGTACATATCCACTTACATATTCAGTCCATATAAAATTTACATTCCATTTTTGTGTCTCTTCTGAAAGCAATCAAAGTCAAGCCATAATTCAGTTCATTTAGACATGGGTCAATATTCAATGGTTCAACATTCTATGGCTAAAATGGCCTGGGATACTGTGGAGTGCAATGGTGACACCTAACCCAAATGCTTTGTCATTTCTTCCAGAAAAGGATAAAAGTGAGTGGGATGCACCCTGGGAAATCTCTTTTTTGCAGAGTTTGTGTTTTTTTGGTTTTTTTTTGGTTTCTTTGTGGGTATGTAAACATTCTCATTTTTTTCAGTGGTATTTTTTTTTTATGTTAGTAAAAAATTCTTATTCTTAATTATGTACAACTGTATTTGATCTCTACTTGGACGTTTGTGTATGTGCAAATGATACGTAAAATGAAAAGATGGGTGGAGGGGTAAATGAATGGGATAATTTAAATGATATTTCACTATATAGGCTGTGTGTTCTTTGGAGTAAGAAAAGGTTTATGATTAATGTACTCTCTTTTACTCCACAAAGCCATAGATTTTGCTGGGATTTGAACTTAATGCTTTACATCTATGTCTCAAGTAGTACAATCCATGCCTCTGTATAATTTCTGCCTTCCTTTCTAACTCCTGGCTCTCCTCTCTGTTTGTCTGTGCCCTCCTAAAATGAAGTAAATGGAATCCCAAAATGAAGTAAGCAGAATTCTATAATGAAGTAAATGAAGGACATAATGGTTCTTTTGATGTTTCCTTCTCTGTGATGTTTGGGGGACCCTAGGATTTTGTTTCAGCAAGTGTAGAATCAAATTCCAGTTTCTAGACAAGCTGAAATGACTTGCTAATAATAGAAATTAATTATAAATTAGAAAGACTCCCAAGGCTGATTTCAGACATACTGAATTAACAAAAGAAAAAGGGAAAAGGGGAAAATGAAACAAGACCTTGAAAATTATAATCTTCATCGCTCTATGTAACTTTAAATACTTGATTGAGGGTTTGCAGTCATGGCTTCCTTCTGGATATCTGATAAAATCTTGCACTAACAAAGCACTTATGATGTCTTTTCTCTTGAATTAAAATATGGCTTTTAGAGGAATTACTTGTAGTTAAGCGTAAGCATTTCTTCTGTTTCCATGAGTTACTGTGCTGGACATATTTGAAATGCCTTGATGCTGATGGAAAAGAACTCCTTAACTTTATAGTTTGTTTGGGCTATTTTTTTTATTTTTTTTTGTCTTACCAAAACAAAGTTATTTACAAAAGACCATAGACATAGAACACACTATTGATGCCTTGCTATATCATAGCTTGCAAAATTTCATTTTTAATCATCCCAGAACACAAGCAATATTGGTCCAATTCCTATTAAACAGGTGTTTCTTATAAAACAATGACAGAGGATAGAATGTTTTGATGTTTAAAAATAGCAATATTTTTAAACTTTTATCTGAAAAACACAGATTGCAATGCCATATATTGTAACATATTTACAACAAATACTATAGGAGATTAAACTTGAATTTAGAATTCCCATTTGGTCATCAGTAGGCAAGAGATTCTTTCTAGACAATACTCCACTCAGAGACCTTTTAAGCTGAAAGAGGTTTAGAATCAACAGCTTCACATAAAAAAACTTCCAATCAAGCCGAACCAAAGTACAAAATCCAAGACAATCTGGAGACAGGTACATATCGATATTTTTGTTAAGGGAGAAGTAAAAAGAACTCAACAAAGTTTCATTGCTTTGCTAATGTGCCTTTCACGATTCTGAGTCCTTGTTTTTCAACAGGGATAATGGAATTTAAACAGATTAATTTAATACACCTTAATCTACTACTAATTTAATACCATCAATCTTAATTATTATTTATAGTATTATTGAAACCACTTCCAAAAAAGTCTTTCATTATTAATTTTTATAAATTATTTTAATAATTTCATGGCATAAGATTATTACAGAATTCTAAATATGTGTAATCTAGACTTAGTTCACTTTATTTCTTAATGGTAACGTCATATTAGAAAATCATACAAAAATTGAAATTTTCTGTGGAAAACATTGATTGAAAATTTTTCATTAAAAAAAGAAACAGATTAAATGTATTGAGCATAAAACACAATGTTAGGCTTAAAAATTACTTGTTCCTGGCCTTTCTTTTTCCTTTCTTAGGGCAATTCACTTTATCCACACTTTAAATGGGGTTCATTGCACTGCTTTTGCACACAGTAAAATGTTTTGCAGTACATCAAGAATTTTTTGGGCTCTGAGATTTTCAGTGCAGTTGCAGCATTTCTCTTGTGTTGTAATCCAGGTTCTTCTAATCTGCTCCATTCTGTGGATGAAATTTCTTGATAGAATTCAGTATTGTGGTGTGCACAGGAGTTACTAGGTTGTACTGTTTTAATTCAAAACAAACCTTACGAAATATTTTCTTCTTCTGTGTTATATAGTCTAGAGATTGTTTCTGGTTTGGACACATATAACATCCTTTATATTACCATGTAAAATTCCATTCATTCATATTTGAGAAGAAGAATGAATGCAGAATATAAGAAGTGCAGAGAAGAGATGCCATACACATACGGAAATAACCAATAGATAAAAGATGAATCTTCTAAATGAAATGAGGAGAGTATATTTCTTTTTTCTTTAAACCTAACAAAATAAATTCTGAAAGAAAAATGACTGCTGTTTGCAAATGCATTCAGTTTGTGTTCATCAAAAAATAAGAAGAGCTATTTCATAAAATACTGAATTGACAGAAGAGAAACATTTGTATACTGAACCTGTAGAAAAATATGAGTGAGGAAACTGTAGTAAGAAAAGTAATGTAGCTGGTGTTTAAGAAGGTAAAATTTTGCCTGTTAGAGATAATGTGGTAACCCTCAATGTGAGTGAAAAGATTCAAAGAGCTGGGAGGCTCCTTCCACTTGTGTACTTATTGAATTTCAAAGTTTAAGCCTTTACTGCCGGATGGAAGTTATGCTTTTCAAGTAATTCTAGTAAAAACTGTTTTAAGATAGAGGGGTTTTGAACTGTCGTCTCTGTAACCAAAAAAAGAATCCATCAAACCGGTGGCTTTAAAGAGAAAAGCTTCAAAATTCAAGGCTGCAGCATCTTTTTTCAAATCCCTAATGTGAAATTTCAGTGAGGAAATATGTAAACAATCAGTACCATTACAATACTAATTCTGAAATATTTTGCACAAAGTTGCAAAAGAACCACAGATGAATGAAGTAATAAATGAGTAGCTTAATGCATAAGAAAAAATGGAATACCTGATTGTATTTTGTCACATAAAAATAGGTTAAATTCATCAGGCAAGTTATTGCTTGTGAATTATTCACTATGTTCT
Source organism: Petroica traversi (assembly GCA_025920805.1). Taxonomy (NCBI): domain Eukaryota; kingdom Metazoa; phylum Chordata; class Aves; order Passeriformes; family Petroicidae; genus Petroica; species Petroica traversi. The sequence continues at coordinate 14,159,563 of JAHLSL010000006.1, read as the reverse complement.
ATTGGCTGTAATTCTTTTTGCATTTAATTACAAGGGGCTACAGATTACTTAGAGGTCTTGTAATGCATGTGCATGACTGCCAAGGCCACTAATGGAAATTGCATACCATTGCTGAGAGAAAAGTATACACTTCAGTAATTACATGTGGTACTCTAAATGCAGATGCAAAAGTAATTATCATAAACTGGTGCTCTGCATATTGGAATGCTGTATTGGCTCAATACATCAGCTTTCACTTCCGAAGATCATCAGGACTCAATATGTAGTTAGTTCTCTCATGAAATATAATTGAAGGTCTCCAAGTAGCTTCCTTTTGTTCTTGTGTTCTATGAGTAGTTTCATAGGGAGTGCTACAGGCATTATTGCAAAGCAGAAAAGAGTGTTATTGGCTAGCACTTAAGTATTTTGGTAGAATTTTAAAGAAAAATCATATAATATTTGACTTTAGCTACTCTTATTTGTCATATTTTCATGACCTCTAAAGTTTTTATAACAGAACAAGGAACTTAAATACTCGAGAGGTTTATTCTCATCCTTGTCCTGAAATTTCAGTAACAGTGAAGCCTTGAAACTCTGACCTTGAAACTCTGAAGAGATGAGCAAATAAAAACTAAAAAGAGGGAAAAAAATTATGTGTCAGAGGTAGGACTGGATATCCAGCAGAGCTATGAACTTCAGAACTCGATGATTCCTTGCTGTAAAATACTTTTAATTTATGACCTTCAATGATAGCACCACTCCAAACACAACTGAAACTCAGAAATATTTCTTCAAAATATATTGTGAAAGTGAACATGTTCAAAGGTATTTGGTCCTTCTGTCTAGTTACACATTTCCTGTCATTTTTTGGTTAGCGCTTTTATTGCTGAATGAAGCTAGCCTACCTTTTTTTCCCCCTTCATTTTGGTCTTTCTACACTGTCTTGAATCTCAGATTAACTCTTGACTTTTCTCAACTCATCATATCATTTAAAAAACTTCAAAGAGATATTTCAAGCTTACAAAATATGGTTGGCACTAATGCTTCACATAATTCTTTTAAATTCATGAGGTAAGAAGTGTGCTTTGTGAGTATGGATGTTTCCAGTGCCTGGGCTCTGCTTTCTTTTCTCCTCATCTTCTTTCAGTTTATCCTGAAGGCTCACTTAAGTATTGACTATTTGCCAGTTTCTTCTCCTCCTGATCTGCAGCTTACATAGAGCTACCTCTGATCTGCCTTCCCAGCTTTCTGTCCTGATTACTTTTATAACTTGATGCATCCTGATAGTTCTGAGTTCAAGACCCTGTGTTTCATCAGTCTCCTCTATTCCCATGGATTCTTGAATCACTGTCTGATGTCTGCCGTCAAAATACTGCAGCTATATTTCTGACTTCTGAATTTCAAGTCAGTGACAAAAAAAAAAAAGGTTAAAGGTTTCTAATTTGTTGCAGTCCCATATAAGACTTCTAGAAGTTCCACTCTCCATGAACTTACAGCTTTCCTCCAACTCTTTCACTTTACAAAGTTCATCTTCTCATCTTTACTTACTTGCATGTTTTTAAAAAGTGATAACAAGACACTTTGCAATAACTGGGAAAAGAACATTTTTGTCCCTCTCTTCTTATTAAATTGAATTAGTTGTGCTTTTATATATCTCATATTTTATCTTAAATGTTTTAGGTTTGCTGTTAGTAAAGGTTGAAAAGAGTGTTCTCTAGGCTGCATGTTGCTAAGAAGCTCCTTACATGACTGAAATTAGATGGAAGTTTTATTAAACTGCAGTCAGCTGCAGCATACTTCATCTGACCAAAATGCATAGGAGTGTCTATACAGAGTTCTACATAGAATTCCAGGGCCTCAAACGAGAAAAGAACTAATGAGAAGGCTGAAAAAGAGGACTCCTGTCACTGAACAACAGGATACAATACAAATACTTATCCACATGAATCAGCAGAGTGATTGGTGTGTGTATATACGTATTTATATAAAGCATCACTTATCAGCATCAGGAACTGTTTAAGCACCCTATTCATGTCAAATAATAAAATGAAGGTGTTTTCTGTAATGGTTATATATGATTATTTACCATCTGCTCACAAGCAAATTCATTACCATGAAGATTTAACCAAATAAAATAAGCTAACCTGTTACAAGTGATGAAATACTGTAATTAGTTGTGTCTGAAATACAAAATTAGAGAGAACATTCTATTTACTTAATAGCTGTTAAACTGGCTGCAAGAAGTGATTCTTTTGCATGGTACATGTGACCAAAAGAAATGGCATCAAACTCATTCAGAGATTAGGTGTGTTGAGGGAAAGGATGTGCAATGTGTATGTGTTGTGTCAGGCACCTTAATGTAGGTAGTGCAAAACCACAGAGCCTACAGATATATTTATAAAAATGTACCAGGTACTTTCCACTTCAATCAATAGGAATTTTGAATAACCAGATAAAATATATTTACTTATAAAATATATTTACAGAAGTGGGAAGATGCAATAAAAAATTTATTAAAAGAAGGTCATGCTAAAAATTGACAGGCTATGAATCAAAAAAGGAATGGTAAATTTGTGTATGCAGCAAATTAACAATGAAAATTCACTGCTGTTAATACTATTAATTAAATATTTTGTATGGTCATAAATAACATCTGTTTTTATCTTACAAAAAAAATAACAGCAATGATTAGTTCTTTGTTTTAACCTCACAGATTACCATCTATATAGTTTTTAGTTAATATTTTTGGGCAGAAGAATTTCTTCACAATTATTTCATCCGCTTCCTTGGTTTTTAATGACAGAATAGATTCTAAATGATATTATTTTTAAAAGAGTAAAATATGTTGTCAGTAAAAAAGCCACAAAATGAAAATAATATCTTCTCTTCAGAGTTAGGTTATGGAAAACAATAAATGCATTAGCAATGCTGATGTATGAGAAAAATGATCTTAAGAATATGGACAGGGTAGATAGAGTTAAGGTGACAGCAAGAACATACTCTTATGTAAGGATCTCCTGAAGTGACAGACCTATACTGTAGTTGGCACAACAGACTGCAATTCATAAGCCCTTCTTCTACATAAAGAAAATCTTTGGATATCAGAGGTTGAACACATCATTAAATAAGACCATTAAAACTGAAGAAGTTGAAGATGAGGACCCATATTCACATCTTTTGCACATCTACATATTAGATACACTTTGCAAAAATCTTAAATCTTTGGTTCTTAAAAAAAAAGAGGAAAATATATAAAAAAGAAGAAAATATCATCCATTCTGGGGCGTAGACATTAAAATGAAGAGCTTTCTGTAAGTTAAGCTAGAAACCTTAGTGGCAATTTCTCCATTTTCTCCTTCCAAGAAATATCAGATTGGCTAATTGGGCCATATTGATTTCCTCTGGAAGTTCAGTGATGTCCACATAAACACTAAAGATCTTAGTCCTGTCCTAGGACTTTTGTTTCTCAGTATTGTCTTTAGGACAACTGTCCATGCTTTGAGACTTCTTCAAATCAATGTTTTTGGAACAGGATAAAATGTGAAATTATTTACAAAGGAGAATAACAACATTTTTGCTGTTATGTCAAATCTTGCACTGAGATGTTTTGGGTTGTTTTCCTTTTAGCCCCTTAAGCTTTTGACATAAATGACAATGTCATTCGCAGCAAAAGCAGAGCACTTTGACGTAGCTGATATTAAATTTCCTTAATGCTTGATCAGCCTCGAAAGTGTACAGGAACTGGCATGTCTGGGAAAGGTTGTGTATGACAGCCAAGGAATCCTATTCCCAGGATACTTGTTACAGAGTGCTAATCTCAGAGTGTCAACAAGGAAGCTTTTAAATATCAGAATTACACAAAAATAAAATGTGAATTTTGTATTAGGACAGATAGTTTGGACAGAATATTCCTTGCTGTGTATTTTCCCTTTTCCTTAGGCATATTAGTCACCTCAAAATTATAGTTTGTTTATATTTCAGATAAATAAGATATGCATTTGATATGCACAACTTTCTAAGAATAATTAAAATTATTCTTCTTTTCTTTTTTTTTTTTTTAGCACAGCAAGGTATTTATTTATTTAGATTTTTCCACAAGTAGCTTAATTTGGCTAACAACAGCTAAGAGTTCAGACAATATATTCCAGATAAGAATGGTGGTTCCATTAAAAGATATTATTAATAAATGGTAATATAAAAGAAAAGTATGTGAAAATATGTAGCTGAGGCAATCTCTATTCAAAAATATTTTAAATATTGTTTGAAAAACAACAATGCATAGATTATGTTAATGTAATAAAATAGTCTTTTAATGTATGATTAAAGAAATTTTTGCATGCATTCAAATATTAATAAATTAGAGTATGTCTAAGTATGCATGCAAACAACAATAAATGAGTTTTCAGATCTGTTAAAGACTTTTTTCTTGCTGTTTCAGGCTTCTTTTTGTACCTGAGTTAAGATAGGTAGGTATGACTGTTTTTGTGGGGGTGATGGGGGAGCAGAATATTTATCAGAATAAAATACCAATTTTTCTGAAATTTCCCTTGAAGTGGAAATTATTACCAATAAATTATTTGAAACAATCAGATTTTATTTTTTGATGATTGTGTCTTTTTTCAGAATATTATGAAAAATGAACATAACCTTTAGCATTCAAAATTATCATCTGAATGAAACAGGCCACCACAAAAATTAAATCAAAATTAAACCACTTAAGTTTTTTCTTGAAACACAGATCAACTTCTAGTACAAGTTATTTTATATTCTGTTACAAATAAGGTTTATAAGCATTATCAGCCCCCAGGTATGTGTCTTTGATTGATTTTCATCTTCTAGAATGTTTCTATGGAGATAATTTTGTTCTTACTTTATGGCATTCTTCTCACCCAGTTTCAGATAATCTCTGTATGAAAAACTTCATCTGATCAAATTGCTTAGTCTCTCTGTAAAGGCAGGGAAGAGAAATATATTCCTCTCCAGTGCAGTTCATTTCACCCAAATACAGATGTTTTAATGAACGTGTAAAAGGAAGTTCAACTAAAAACCTTTCTGTTTGTCTCCACTGACTTGGGTGTAGGTGTCTGGGTGTCCAGGTGTTGGTAGGGTCTGGGTACAGGAAGGGCGTGATGTGCCTATAGGGGCAGCCTCTGTGACAAGAGATACCAAGGCGGCCAGCCAACTCCACAAGAATCCCACCACAGAGAACAGCTGAGTCCATCAGTCACTTTCCCTTACCTGACAGGATGAAAATTTTATTTGGATTTTTTAGAATTTTTTCTGAAGTACGCTAGTCACTTACTACCAGTGGTATTTCTATCATTATACCATAATTTATGCTGTATTTGTAGATATATTATTATGTTTTATATTTCTAATATATATGTAATATATTTATTTGAATATTTTTAACTATATACTAGAGGAAATGTAAACTTAAAAGAACTCAGAGATTTTCCCTTTCTTGTGAGTTTATATGCCTCATGAACTAGTTTAGCTAAAAGATTATCTCTATAATTTGAACTGGAATGAACTTTTGCTTTCCTCATGTTCCTCTACAATACAAATGCAGAGTGATGAAGCTTACACTCCAATTATGTTTTACAATGTTGACCATGGAAACTTCATTGTAATTGTAATGTCAGATAATTTACAAGAACATGGTTCTGACTCGGAACAATGTGACCAGCTGCAGAAAGGCAGGACTCTGCCAAAACCTGTCACTTTTCATTTGGTCACTACTTCCAACAGAGATGTTCCTCATTTTATCTCTGCTTAGGGTTTTCCCTTCATGAAATTTGGATTCTTGCAGTGTGATAGCTCCATGCAGTATCTGCACGTGTCAGCAGGCCCAGCACAGGATTGTGCCTTTCCACATCATCTATTATCAAAGCTGTGTGAATGAGGACATGATCAAACATCTTTTCCTGGAGGGGTTAATACAATGCTGCATGAGAATGTGAGGTCATGCCCCACAATTGGTGGTGAAGACAACTTCATTTCAGCTGGTTCACGTGGCAATTTATAGGTGGCTACAAATCAAATTGGCTGATTTCCACTGACCAGGAAAGGAAGAAATCTTGTGTTCCTGGCCTACAGCTCTCTACTGCCATAAGGGCACTCATTTACGGTAGAAAGTGGCAACAAACAATATTTAAAAATGGCATCAGAAATAATTTTAGCCATTTGCTAAGTGAACGCATATCAGAACTTTTGGATTTTTTTCATTAAACTCAGAAATTAAACATCTAGCTCACTTTTCTTTTGGCAATCTTTTCTCTTACTTTTGAACTTCTCTCTGCTGCTTGCAGGAATAAAACCCCAAAGCAGGTTAGTCTGAATTTCTTCAGTTTCATTACAGAAGTTTTGTGCAGATCTAGCTAAAATCTTTGGTTTAGAACTATAATGATTAATGTCCTGAGCCACAGAGAGAGGAGATCTGAGCCAGAAAGAGAAGAGAATAGAAAACTCAGAAACAAATGGGACACACAAAATTGAATACAATTCCTGACCCCAAACCTGCTGAAAGAATCTTTTCACAGTTTGATATTTCATATTCCTTCTCCCTTTCTTTAAAGTTTAGAAACTGATAGTACTTCATTTTCCTGTCAATGGCAAACTTACTTCATCTCATATAATCTCAGATATTAGTGAGTGAAGAAGAGTTGGTTTAGGTTTTTTATTTCTCTGCATTGTTTTTCTTACACTCTGTCTTAGACTTATAATAGATTGCCCCCTATAATAGAATTCTTAAGTGTGCTAAATTAGAGTCAGGTATGGTGCATCTTATTTTTGAATTAAATGTCTGATTTCAGAATGCATACCATCATCATATTTTTCACATATTAGTGCCGGAATGTAAATGGGTTTAGAATTGTGTTGGCTGTTCTGTTAGAGAGATGCAAATAGGTCCGTCTTGGCTGATATCTTGCTTGTTTTACAATCAATATGTTTACTGACTTATAAAATGATCTCAAGAAACAAGCAAAACTCCAGGATATCAGCTATGATAAATTTAATACAAGCCAAGCAAAACTCCCTGATCTGAAAATCTCAGTCATTAGACAGATTAGACTGCATGCCAAAGAAAAAGATATAATGGCTGTAGGTTGTTTTCAGTTTTGAGAAAGAAATTATCTGCATCAAATTGGAAATTAAATAAAAAAGAATTATTGAAAAAACTAATGACCACCATCTGTTCCTGCTATAAGTAATGTACAGATCTGCAATCGGTTCATAGGTACAGACTGAAGTTGTTTGTGAAAAAATTGTATTTGTCTGCAGGCACTATCAGCTTTGGATTCTGTGGATATTTGCTATATGAGTGTAGTAAATACAGAAGGAAGAACTGATTAATATTTTTATTCAATAGCCATTGTGTTAATAAAAATCAATTTAAATAAAATTTAAATATATTATTTTGTTTCAATGATGTTTGAAAAAACACAAGGCTGTTTTGGGCAAATAACATTTTTAAGTGCTGAAACAGGAAAGTTGTCCATTTGTAATAAGGGACAATGAGACTAAATACAGTATTTCAGGAAGAGGAAGAATCTTTCCTTAAGGTGATCAAAGTCATTATCCAGGATGTAACAGAGTCAGTGAGAATTTTCTCTTCTGCTTCAGATGACAGAAACTCTCCTCACTCCTCTTTAACCTTTCCACTCCTCCTGCCTGAATTGCCAGACTATTCGCTGAGTTGAGGAAAGGCTGGTCTCAGTTCTGCCAATGCACCTCGCTTTGATTAGAGGTGTTCAAAAGCTGAATGGCTTATTTAAGAGAGACTGGATTCTGCAGTTGGATGAAGACAGCACCTTTCTAGAAGGTCAGAGATTTAGTTTCTTGTGACTGCTCCAAATCAACTGAAAGTATGTCTGATTGGTCTTTTCTGAGCAGATTGCCCACCCATCAGGCAACATAGTAAGCAAACAGCCAAGGAATAACCTTAAACATTGCACAGGAAAGGATTTAGCAAAAGATGCCAATGTGAAAATAACCTATTGATATTAAAGTTAATAGGATTAAAGAAATACTAATCCTCCTATCTGGCATGATGGATGACCCATGGATGATGTTTCAAAGCAAGAAGGGATTGTAGGAGAACGTTGATCAGAATGAGGAACAAGGCTGCAATCCACTCAAGTGTTACTGCAGAGGAAAATGAAAATCTGCCCAGAATTAACAGCAAAGGTTACAGAAAACAGAAATCTTCCTGTCCATGGCCAGAAAGGTGTACTGGAGCAATTTCTATTTTAGAGTTTTATTTTTATTTCCATTTGCTAAGTAGACCTAAGTAAGTTTTGACAAGCCATGGAAGGGGAGATGTGACTAGCCATAGTAATAATGTCACATGCATCACATGTGAACTACTGCATAAAGAAAAACAGCCTGAAGAAGGAGAATAAAAATCAACTCTGCATTATCTTTGAAAATAGAATCTTATGTTTTTATAATATGTTGTTAATGGAAAATGTAAATATATTTAGCAATTCATGCACAATGCTTTCTCTTGGGCTCCAGACTGGGGGAAAAGGCGACAGAGAGTAAAATAGAATGAATCTAGTCTTTAAGCTACCTATGTGATCAATTACAGTGCAACCTGCTCAGTTAGCCTTTCAATTACCAAGAGGACTGTTTTCCCCAGCCTGCCATGTTGCTTGAATGATTGCCAATATACTACATTGATGTCCAATAAATTTGTCCTTTGAATTAATTGGAAACAGAAAATAATGTAGTTTTTGCTTTCTTAGGTGTTTTGAAGATGTATTAGTGAACATCTATACTGTACTTATATATTAACACAGGGAAATATCAGAAAGAGGAAGGTGATTGTGAAAGAAATTTAAGCAGAGAGATGGTGAAATTAAGGAAGAAGATCAAAGTCCTGTTGATGGGAAGACAGAAAGAAAAGGAGATATATTAGTGGTGTGACACGGTGGTCATATACATAAGATAGGATCTGCCAGCGCTGTGTGGATATAGTTCTCCAGAGTATGAGCCTCTGCCTCCTGTCCACACATTTTTCTGCCCAAGTGTCTGTTGTTTGCAGGGTAGTGCCCCCACACTACACACAGGCATAGCCTGCACCACTGTGAGCAAGTCCACCTGCACTCACAGATATTGAATCCTGCTTGCTCTGGAGAGGGAGCCATCCAAAACTGAGCTCTTTCTGCAACCTTGTGCTGTGCCCAGTGGATAAAGGAACTTCAGTGGGTGCTGGGAGCACCAGGGAGTTCCTTCCTGCATCCAGGTTTGTGGTGAAATTACAGACCTGCAGCATCCTTGAGCTGATACTTATAGTTCACACGTGATGTGTGTTTCTTCTCTAGGATTTGTTTTGGAGAAAACATGTGGGTTACATTTCTGCCATTTTTTTTCCTGTCTTTCTGACATCTACATTAGCGTACCTTGGTGCTTGTGTCTCAGCAGCAGCACATTAATATACATGCTGTATTTGCCACTTGCAGTTTACTCCCTCTTCAGGAAGTAGAGTTCCTTCTAAAGTGGACCATGATAGCAGCATTCCTTCTTTTGCTTTACATTTCTTTCTTGCAGTCAAACTAAGCACTGAAAAGTTGCCATTGAGGACCTGAGATATGCAGGAAGATTCCAGTTAGCTATGTTTTTTTCATGCACAAAAGTGCAATAACTTCTACTGATTAAGCTGGTATGATTTTTACAGAGTTATATTTTGTAGAACATTGTGAAGTAGAAAAATTAGTTGCACACTTATTACTCACACAAATTTATTCAAAAAGGGAAGAAAGAATATTGGACTTACTTCTGCAGTGTAAAAAATAGGTGAAGATTATTATGCATTGTATCTCAGAAAGATGAATTCAGTTTTTAATGGTCTTTCTTGTTTGCTCTTCCTTCCTTCCTTCCTTCCTACCTTCCTTCCTTCCGCCACTTCCGCCACTTCCGCCACTTCTGCCACTTCCGCCACTTCCTTCCGAAATTCCTTCCTTCCGAAATTCCTTCCTTCCCCTCATTAGCTGTCTACTGTACCCAGATCTCAATATAGCTGGATTTTGCTTGTATGTATTTTTATTCTGTTTCTGATCTGTTCTCAACAGTTGAATAATGTGCTCTCATTTAAGAAGGGATTACATGGAAAGACCAAATATGTTACACATGTGCTCTCCACAAGCGAGATTTCTGAAACTGCCTCATATCTAATTCTATAGTTTCTTTATATTGATAATGACACATAGACCTTGTTTTTACAAATTTATTTGAAATTCAGAATTCTGTAACTATGCAATTTGTCTCCATTTCTTTAGTTCCCTCACAGAAACATTATGTCCTGTGGAAATAACAACATGTAATTAGAGATTGCCATGTGTAGTATAGAAAATGTCAAAATTGCATGGATCACTTAACCATTGAAATTTCCTGCAATTTGAGGACTTCGTTACTTTATTATTTTTAAAATAGATTTTTAATATATTTTTTCCCAATAAAAAGGCAAAGATGTCCAACAAAGACCCTCAAATGCATTAGGAAAATTGATTTGGCAGAAACCCTAGAATACCTGTCTCAAACCAAACATGAATTATTGTCATTCATATGTTAAAGGCCAAATGAAAAAGAAAATGCTCTATCATAAGCTTGCATGCCTGAATACCAGTTTTGAGAAAAAAATTGCTCTTAATCTGTTTGTCCTTTATTTTGGTATATTAATCTATTTTCCTTTATTTGAACAGAAAAAAAAATATTGTAAATGCTTTGGTAATAGCTGAAAATATTGTAGTTTGGATGTACGAGTGCACCAGGACATAGAATCATATAATCATAACATGATAATCATAGCATGACTTGGGTTGAAAGGGACCTTAAAGATAATCTAGTTCTGACCCCACTCAATCCAGATACTTCACAGCCCAGTCCTTATTGATAGTACAGAATCCCAAGTTTTATCTGTCAAGAAGTGATAACATCCTAGACATTCACACCTGATAAAGACTCCTCTATCCCTGTAATAAGGTCTAGGGTAAAAAGTTGTTCCAAGACAACGTATTCTGGATCAGAAACTACATTTTGTGGCCATTGCCTGAGAGGCAAGATGCCTGTTTCTTATAGTAAATTCACCTTTGCAATACTTTAATTTCCCTGGCATGGATGCCTCCAACACAAACACAAATTCATAAAGAATTTGCATATTCGTAAAGATATGCTATGTACACCTAGCATGAAAATAAGGATCTCTTAGTGTTAACTTTGTCACTGCTGGGAAAAGACAGCTTTCATTAACTACATTTGCACTTGTGCTCTGTATTTTTGAGTGTAGAAAAATGATACGTGGCCTGTAATAGCAACTTGCTATGAACAAGCAAGTCAAAGAGTGAGGTCAAAGCTTTCATTTCTCTTTTGCTCTCTGTGGTCACCCTCAGGGTAAACAGCAGAGAGGATTCCCGTCACTTGGTCAGCTTTCTTGCTGCCAGCCAGCCCAACAACTGGTGCAGCAATGCAGAAACAGAGACTGGTGAATACTTCACAGGAAACAAGCAGCAAGCTAAACTACTTCACAGCTCATTCGCTACTCACTATTTGCTAGAAAATACAATGATGACGGTGATTTTGAAAGCCATGGTATTCAGCATATTTCATATTTATTCTTTTGTGTAGGTACGGGTCTTCTCAGCCAGAAGATAAGAGGTGAGTACAAAACATAAAATGCAAATAGTTGTGTCTAAAGTGCTGTCTATTAACTGTTGCTCAGCCAGGGTTGAACTGATGTTTCTTTCAGATATTCTGGTCTTAGTTTGATACAACATTCAAACACTGAATAGAAGGAGTTTTTAAGGTTTTGGTTTTATGCTAAGTGAGTTCCCACCACCCCTTTTGTTTCAGACATTGCTCTTTCTTCTCTTTGTCTCACATATCAAAAATCTATAGCAGGAGGCTCTGTGGAGATGGGAAGGGAGTTCTGTAACTACTGCTTTTACAGTAGATCCTAGCTCCTCAAGGAACCCTGTGCTAATACTGAGCACACTGCACTGAGTGACAGAAGAAGATGCCACATGAAAATAGATACTACTTCATTTACAGATAAATGGATCTTTTTCTGTGACCACTTTTGATATAGTATTGTTCTTTCAGGCATCTGTTTTGTTATGATCATATGCAAGATATTTTTTATTAACTGTCTCTTCTGCACAGTTTCTAATATTTAATATAATGGGCTTTTTTTTGCAGGGGCATTGATCCATGGTTGTCTATGCTCTTTATTACTTAATGCTTTCTTACAATCAAATATAGGTGAAGAAAAGGCACTGAAAAAACAAACAACCAAAAAAAAAAAAAAGAAAGAAAGAAAGAAAGGAAGAAAGAAAGAAAGAAAAGAAAATACCCAAGCCTTAAATATGACAGACAGAAAAATGATGGAGACAGACTCAACATATTAAATTCCAAAGTGTCACACTCTTTCAAATATAAAAGAGGCCTCCTCAGAATTTAGCATGAAAGCTTTAATCTATTATTTCTCTTCCTGTAGAGAGTTTGGTGTGCTGAAAGCTGGAATAGGAGGCAGAGCAGAAGAGTTCTGGTGTCTGTGGGGCAGGCCTTGCTGTGGTCAGGATATAGCACAATAGCACCTTTTAGCATGCAGGTCAAAGGCAGTTTCTGTCAGAGGAAGCAACGCACAAATATTTTACAAACTTCCTAGACTGTCAAATTTTAATTGGTTTGAATCTGAAAATAAGAATATTTGTGTTTGGTTTTTTTTTTTTCCATAGGAGAGATTATCAGAAATTTTGCAGACCTCGGTGGATAGTTGGCTCACCATCACATTTCCTCAGTGTTTGTGGTTGACTTCTGTATTAGTTGAAGGCAGGACCTCTGGACTCAAAAGCCAGAAATTCCACTTAAAAGTTAGATTCCCACTAACTGGAATGTGGTTTCTGATGTGTTTTCTGATGCCATGTTGAAATCTTGTTTGTAGTGTTTATAAGCATTAAAAAGTCTGCATAATTTCACAGGAAAAGTACTATGGCAGTATTATACGTGTACTCAGAAATAGATACTTGCAGCTGACTTTTTGAGATTATTTTGCACCCACTGATATCACTATATGGGATTTTAAATACCATGGCTAGAGAGATGTTTTGAAATTTCTCAACAAAATGTTAGTCATTAAATTCCATACACTACATTTTATCCCTACATTTAAATGGATTTAAAAATTACTCATAATTATAAGCCCTCATAATAAAATAGAGAAATGACATTTGAAGTGAAGTTGTGAAAATGCTGCACTAAGCTCATCTAGATTTAGTGGGGAAGGAGAAAGATCTATTAGTGCTTGGCCCTATAATATAAGTACTCTTATATTATAATATAAGAACTTCCTGTAGAAAATACCTGACACCACAAAATCAATCAGTGCTTAGTATTCCATAAGAAGTAGAAAGTAGTCATAAATTTGTCTAAATTCACATTAGAATTGTCTACTCAGCCACAACACTTATATTTGATATCATCACCATAATTAATGTGTTTATATTTTCTCTTTTGCCTTTTGTTTTCTTTCTAAACTCCCATATGAGCCCTTAGATTTTAATTAAGAGGTTAAAGTTCAAATGTTAATTTGAATAACAGATAAAACTTCAAAATATAAACTTAAATTGAATTGAATAGTAAGGCTGGTAGTACTGGACTTACAGAAATTATATTGTTTTATTTCTTCTGCTTAGTTCTTATTAAATATTTTTCTAAATGTCTTTGAGACATCAGAAATCAGTTTAAAAAGGGTTAAGAATCTCAAATTTGGGACAAATGTCAGTGAAAGGTAAAGTACTAGCACTTGCAAAAGCTTCCTGTCATGTTTATCTCTCAGTCCCAACACCACAATTATTGCAGGAAGGTGTGTGTGTGCTTGTATATGCTAAAATTAAGGTATGTATTTACTTTCATGGGTTTGGATCAAGCCTTACACAGGATTACCATAAACTGCAAGTTTAATGAATTCACAGTATCTAAAATAAGAAGATTGCTCAAGGAAATGTATTGTAAGAAATTTTGGCTACAATTCTCAACATCACTGGAAAATTAACATATAAATTAATAACAAAGCTACCGCCAGAAGCGCTTATGAGGGCAGCTTGTTGGATTAGGCAGTAACACATAATTAGACATAGCTATTACCAAGGATATCTAGATTCAGCAGCACCTGAGAGAAATGGGACCTTGTTTGTCCTCCTCATCTAGTATTCTTTAAAATCAAAGATTTTACAATGTCTACATGTAAGACATTGTTGCATTTAACTTAGAGCTTCAGGCTTAGCTGAGAACTGATATGTATTGAAGGGAGAAATGATGTCTTTGCAGTTAAAAACATTTTTTCAGAACCAAGTGTTTGTAAACAGCTGAGCAAAATAATGATCTAAAGTCAGATTCTGCATATTGAAAACATCAGAGGAACTCAGATTCTGAGTTTTGGATAAGACCCATCTGCAAACGGCTATGAAAGTATGTATTTCTTCCATGGGTCATTTATGCTGTCTTGACATGAGAAAGGTCACACACACTACCACTCTCAGCATTATAAATGCACATTGGAAGACTGGTAGCCTCTCCTCAGTAAAGCTACTGTGAGGTACTATAGCTACCCTCACTATTCTAGAGTCCTGAGGTTTAGTTTCCTCTGTATATATGTCCATAGAGATGGCTCATATATAAGACCAGAGAGGTCAAAGCTCTGAAGCAAAGAAGGGATGTGGCTGGACATCAGGAAAACAAAATTCTGTTCATAAGAGCCACTAATTACTTCTGTCTCTGCTCCAAAGGTTGATTGCTTTTAAACAGTGAAATAGCTCTCACAGAAAGATGAAGTAGAAGACTCGGTAGTTCAGGTGATCACCAGGGGTTTTATTCTCCTAGAAGAGTGAGATTTCATCTTGCTTTCTTTAAAGTGGGAGTTAAATTTGAATTTTCCCAGTGAAAAGTTAACCAGATAGGCAAGGATTTTCTGAATTTGAATGAAATAAAATCTCATTATGTGAACAAGCTACCCAGCCTACTGATCAGAGATGACAATAGGCTATAACCTCTTGAAATATTGCAGTTCACCATTGGCACTTAGTTCATATCTTGACTCATTGGCAATACACATGTGGATGAAAAGTGAGGAACATATATTCAAAATGAAAAATCATTTACATTGAATCAAATATAAATGCTAATGCAGTAGTCAAAATTGCAAAACAGACTCAGTCTTGTGTTCCATTTAGTGCTTGCAATTAACTGTAATGATGCTTACTGCAGAAGAAACATATCCAATGTAAAATTAGATTCCTTTTTTTTTATTTTCCCCAGGCAGATTACTCTAGATTTACTGTGGTGTAGTAGAAATAAGAAAAGAAATAAAAACTGAAGTAAAACATCAACAACAACAACAACAATAAATAAATAAATTAATTAATTAATTAATAAATAATAATAATAATAATAATAATAGTAATAACAGTAGCTGTTAATTTACTTAAAAATGCTATCTTCAGGACTTGGACATCACTTAGTTTCTCCTCCTTTTTATAGTTGCATTTTTATAGATGGGATTCTGAACTCTTCATGTAACATTGACATATTACTTGGACTACAGTTTTCAAAGTCTTACAATTTAATTTAAGTTTTTTTCCCTTACACAGCAAGTGTAGATTGCATGAGTTTTAGGATTGTTTTTTCAATCTTGTCCCCTCAATCTTCTTAACTCTGCAAATAGACACTTCATATTTTAAATACAAATAGTAAAGTTTGTTCAAGAATAATTCACATGACTTGGGATGTGAATGTCACATTTATCAGTGTTATAGGGTATGCAAAACATCATAAATCCCCGTCAGCTGTAGATTTTTCTGAAAGTGTTAACAATGCCTCCTCCTAACACTAACACATGTAGTATTTAAGTACTCCAGGACATTTAAAGGCTTCAGCTGTTTTTAAGTCAAGTGTCTACCTGTAGCTTTAGGTGTAGTAATAAGAACCAGTGTTGTCTGAAATTAGGCAAGAATTCCCACAGATTTAAAGGATGCTGGAAGCACTGAAGTGTTCAAATGTCCTTGAGGGTAAAGGAGATGAAGGATTCACTTGCAATGACAGTATCGGAAATTGCTCAGTAAGGCAAGCCCTTGAAGATTTGCAATTTGTCCAGGCTCTCCACATGTGAACAGAAACAATGTTTCATATTTCCTATTACCATTACATGAGATTAATTTAATACCTGGACTACATGCAATAATTTTGTTGAAATAGGTACCTTCCCTTATTCTTTCATTCATCCATGTCAAGTCCTGTCTGACTGTCACCTCTCCAGGTCTTCCACTGGATTAATTACTACTGAGGGAGAGAGGGAAAGGAATGGCTGCCATAAGCTTTGTCAATATAACAAGCATGTTAATCTAAGTCAGCACTGCTCTGAAGAGGTTCAGCTGTCCAAATGTCATAAATACATTTCTGATGGTTTTTCATTTCATAATACTTGGCTATTCATACAGTATATTCCAGTGAATGCATGGCCATACTCTGCCTGAAGCCAGATAACTCTGCAGGCTAAGAAGAGGACACCCTCACGCTCAGACTGTGCCTTACAAGCTTTGTAGACACAAATTCCTGGAACGCTTGGCTCTGGAAAGTCAAGCATGAAGTCCAGTAAAGTTACCAAGGATAACACAATCACAGATGCAGCAAAGCAAGTAATCACATAGCTCCCTTCTAAAAACAACCACGTGCATAAAGTAACCTCATCTTTTGGTTAGGAAAATGATCAATTTTCAGCTACAGATCTAAACCAAAGTTTAAATAAAAAGTAACAATACCTATATTTATGTGTGAAAGTGCAGGTCTGAAATAATATACCTACTGAAAGTTTGCTGATAGAGTTAGAACAACAGGTGCCCTGGTGTATGATGATACCCTAGCTGCGATACCTCACATAGACTACTGAATCTTAAGCTGTTGGAAGTACTGATAATTTGTAATGAGCATTTGAGCAAACCATGACAAAGCAGAGTTCTTTGTTTGCAATCTCTTTGCATTAATTAATATGTGCACTGTCTATTAATAATTATTTTATGGCTATTGCTCTGAATGAGAACAATGCAGACGTGGAAGAACTGCATGAAAAAAATAGCCCTGTCACAAACCTGGAAAAAACAAGGCAGTGAGTGCTTGGGAAAATGGGCAAAGAAGAGGTCAACACAGTTAATCCTCAATGTTGAAGGAATGGCACAATGATGGAAAAGATATCTCTCCTGACTTGTCACCAAAAATTGAGAAGAGCCTTGAAGCACTGAAATACATCAGTATTTGGACATTTTCATCAGTGGAAATTTTTAAGAATAGACAAGAATGACTAGAAATTGTTTAGGACATATAGGAACAAACATGTGAGATACTCATTTTACAAGTTTTCCTCCATGAAAGTTTTCTAGCATATAAATTCAATGTGAAGTAATTCCTGGGAGTTACTTTGTATGCTGGGAATGATTCTACAAAGAAGGTTTTTCTCTGATTTCCTGTTTTCTGGTCCTGGCTTCTACTTCTTTTTGAACACAAGAATAGATGGGAGCAATGAGTGCTGAGAAGTAATTTCTGTCAGGAGGGACATCTTTCTTTTGTTTACTTGCATCAGACTTTCATTTGTCTTTTAGCATCAGAGACCTAAACAGTGTACAGAAAAATGGCTCTAAAAATCAACTAATTTTGAAGTGTATCTTTTTGGCCAAATGCTTTTACTCCATTGGCACGTACCTGCCAGGCACTATCTGCAGGATAATTGGAATCACATTGTAGTGGATACAACTCCAAGTTCCTTCTGAAAGATGGAGAAGCAGAGCTTTGGTAATCTTTTATTTATATACTCTTGGTGCTGTGACAGTGTAACAAGAACTGAGAATGTAGTAAAACAGCAAGGCTTTTTAAAAAGTAAACCTTACGCATTCCCCCACCATGTTACAACAGACTTTAAAGAAGTAATGTAAGTGGAATAAAGATGATAGAATCATAAAAACAGTATTTTGATGGGAAAAATATAGACTCTGTGAAAAACATTGCAATGGTGCTTCATCATTTTTTTGAGAGAAATTGTTTGGGTGGTGTTTTCCATATAGAGAAATGGGGAGATTAAAGATTTAACTTAATCCTTTCAGATGACAATTCACTTGTCATTTCCTATTAAAAATCACTGGATTCTGTTTTCCTGCTTGAGTTTATAGAAGGTTTTAATATTCACAGCTATGATTGTTCTTCAGACTTAAGTTTTTTCTGTCCGGCAGGATTTAGGATTTTCTTAAGATACATTCTATTGAATAACTCTTTCTTTTCATATTAGAAATAAAATAGTAGTGAAAAACTTGCATTAAGTGAATAGCTTATGTCTCCTGTGCATATAAATCTGTTAGCGTATTAGGTTTATTTCCACACTTTTTAAGAAGATTTTCCCCCAAATACTTTTCCCCCCAAATACTTGCTGTTTCCACCATCAGTGATAGAAATATTCTGTATACATATGGTAAATCTTCAATTGCACATCTCTATAAGGAATATGACCCACAGTTCCCTGTATCTATCACCAATACATATTCCTTTATCCAGAAAGAGAAGTTCATGCACCTGCAAAGACTTGGTTGTCAATAACACAGAATAAAGTCAACTTTTTTCCTTGCCTTTACTTTCCCCACTGATCCTTATAGAGAAGTGATGATGATTGGGAATGGAAAATTCCTACTAGAACTAAGTTTTTCCTGACATAAAGTAATTTATTCACAAAATTTATTTTGCTTTTGTTTGTTCACCACTAGAATTAAATAAAAAAAAACATGAAAAAGCTTGGGAGGAGAGAAGCCAATAAATTCTGCCATCTTTCTTGGCTTGAGCTTGAACTCTGGGGAAAAGGTTGGTATGATTCTGAAGTGCTGAGCAGTTTGGCAATGAGGAAAAACGCCTATCAATGAAGCTAAGTGAAGAAGCACTGACAGGTGTTTGGAGGAAATGGAGAATGGGAAGAAAATGGTGTTAAGTATTGGCCACGAGTTTGCAATAATCATTTCCCTGCCCTTTTCCATAAGCAAGACTAAGTACAGGTAAGTAATCCTAGCAAGTTTCAAGGAGGGATTTTTTTCAGAGGGTAGGGTTTTTTAGAAGTGGTGGGATTGGGTGGAGCTATTCCTGTGGTTTTGGTTTTTGTTTCTGTTGTTATTGATGTTGTTTTGACAAGATTTATATACCTATATATAAATGGATATGGACAAACTAACAATGCACAAGAAAATATAATTCCTCTTCATCAATAAATTCATGAGGGGCATAAACTATGCTCACTTCTAACTGTGAGTCCTGTAAGCTAGAAGACACATTTCTAGTGCTTTAAGATGAAAATGCATAATGCAAACATAGGAGTCTCTCTTGATATTTAAGTTTAGATATTTTAGTAGGTAGTTAGCATGAGTCAAATCTGACAGATTTTCAGCATAGCTGTACCAATTCATAGTTGTGTCAATAGTTTTCTGCTAATAATCCACAAAATCACCCTTCAGGAGACATAAGAACCTTCTCAGAATTTTTTCCTCTTTACATTATTATCATAAATATCATCATGCTTGGAGTTCAAAAACATTCTCTCCTTCAATGGAAAAAAGTCAGTGTATTTATCACAAATGATGTGCTAAAAATTAATTACAGTGGGAAAAAAACATAAACATTCAACCTACAATTTACACTTAAAGCAATTGATTGTAAGTGTACATAGTTAGCATATTGCAAAAGGTAGTCAACCATTAAGATGGATTTTGAAGGAGAAAGGAGATTCCCTTGAAGCACAGATTATTGCTACAAGGAATACAGAGTCTTAACTAATGTACACTGCATCCATTAAAAACTACAAAACTATGATGATTTTCTTCATCTGAGTCTCTAACCTCCCCTCTTTCCATGAAGAGATTGAAATCAAGACCCTCATGGAATAAAAACTTATATAACTAGTAAGCATTGCTGTTGTTCAAGCCAGTGACAACTGCATTATGATGCTCTATGGATGTGTATTTTCTGCTTATATTTGCTGAATAGAGCTAAGCCCCTATTATCTAGCTGACTCAAGGGTCCTTTGAAAAATTCAGGCACTTAAAGTTCACTGTAAGCAAAATGCATTTCTATTTGAGTTTTGAAATTGGAGAGGAACAATATGTTCAGTTTTCAACAAGTTGACTTTTGGATGATCAAAGTGAAAACAATTGAGATTAGCATTTATCTCCAAGTTGTGCTGAGCCTGTTTGCTTGTTTGTTTGTTTGCTTGTTTGTTTGAAAAAGCATTGAGCTTGATTATTTCTCTTGTCTTTTAGATTGGGATTTCCTGGTTCTCTGTTCACTTGAGATAGGACAACAGAATATTACATATTTCTCACTTCATTCCCTTCCATGACAATCTGCTTTAAACAGTTAAAAAAAAATCCCAGGCCAGTCTGGTAAGATTTGCAGATAAAAAGAGTTGGCTGATAAAATTTGATTACTTAATTTTTCTGCTGGAATTTTTATAACAGTGATGGAGCATCTCTCCATATTATTTCATATTATTCTCTAGTAGTATTTTCCCAAGGTAACTGCTCACCTCAACAGATAGTTGTAAAAGTTAGAACTTAAAAAATTGTATAACTGCAATTTTTAATGCAATTTTCTGCTAAATTTAAATATTGTGATGGCTTTTAATTTGCTTAATTTGGTCAAATTTCATCTGAAAACCAGAGTGCTTTCAATGAACTGCAGTTTATATTCTCTCTCCTTCTTCTAGGAAGTTACATAAGAATACATTTTGCCGAAATCTAGTTACAGTTGTTTAAGATTATGACTGGGTGAAGCTTCCTTGCACATAAAAAGAAATAGTTTTCACTCGTTCTGAGAAGGGGGAAATATACTGCATATACATGCATACATATAAATACCTTTATGTACCATGCAGAGATCAACTTTACCGAGACACAAGCTTTCCTGTTCTCATGTCTGAGACTGGACCTTCCAAACTCATGAAGAGCCCATCTCGTCAATGTGGATCTTGCCCTCACCTTTCCTGCCTTCCCCAGCAGCTGTGCCAGTGGGGTAATTATTTTCAGAGCTCGTGTGAGGAAATGAGGCAAGTTGGCCAGCAGCCAAACACTTGTCAGAGGTGCCTAAATTGCAGGCAACAACCGTGACTTTCTGGGTTGCACCATCTGCTCTCCAATGTCACCTTCTGCTGTAAATTCCCCAAGAAAGCGTTCAAAAGCCCTCCTGACCTTGCCAAGGGCAGCATCCTCCTGGTTCCTGTATGCAGGAATGCATTTTTATTGAATTGTCCACAGTCACTACTAGGTCCTGTCTCCAGAATTACTTCCATTCTTCTAATCCCAACCTTCCCACTGGAAATGTGTTTAAAAACTGTGTTCCTACAATGTACTAAGGTTGATCTTGAACTGGTCTTCTGAAGTGATGCTTTGCAGAGAAATCACAGATGACAATTAACAGAATTAAATACTGTAAAACACATCAAAATGTAGAAGATAGGTGTCAATCAGGATTGGAGTAGCCAGTTCTGGTCTTCCACCTTAAAAGCCTTTGCTGTTGCTCAATCACTTTTTTTTTTTTTTTCTCTCAGGGGGAAAAAGGTCCAAAGCATGATTCTGTGTCTAGAAGACACAGTAGTTACTGAAGAGCAGTACTTGGATTAGAATAGTGACATTTGGGAACAAGAGAGAATTGGGATGGAAACAAGCAGTGTTTCAAATTGTCACATACTTGTTATCCCTAATAGATTTAAGGATGCCTTCCTCACCACCTCTGATCAGGGGACACTATGTGGTTACTTCTGAAAACAAAATGTAGGCATGAATGAGAAAAATGCTTAATAAATCTCTTATCTTTCTTTCTTATGCCTCCCATTCCACTTACTGCACTGGAGCCAGCACATGTAAAACTTTGTCTTTTATTTCGATTAATAAACCTATCATAAGGACATAAAAGATTGTTGGTCAGGAAAAGGCCACATGCCTCAGTAAGATTGCATCCTTTAGATTTATTTTAACCTCACCTCTCTGCTTTGTAACTATATCATTTAACCCCTTTGTCTATAAAAATGTCTTTGCTGGCTCTTAAACACATTTATTCTGTTTGCCATCTTATTTCATATGTTGCCAAGTAACAAAGACCACTGGAGCTAAGTAGGTCACCTCAAAGCCTTCCCTTTTCCAAAGAGAATAAATTTAACCTTTTCCTTTTTTTTTTTCCCTTATAAGAAAAAATATTCTGAAAGTCCAAACCTTTCTTTGAATGCTCTCTCTTACATATTCTCTGGAGCAGGGATATTTTGGGGATGGAAATAGAATCAGATTTGCTAAAAGACATTAACTAGCACTTCTTTTGCATGGAATATCTGTCTGTCTGCATGCTAGTTTTTCCTTCTTTTTTTTTTCTTTTTTCTATTTTTTTCTGTCTAGCTATTTCATGTGATGTTTTGATTTGTGATCTTTTCCAGAAGCATTTTTTTTTAGCTTTGATGTGTTTAGGGATTTTTTTTTCCAATAAAACATGTTCAATAATTTCATGATAATATATATAAGCTCTTTTTATGATCATTGCTAATTTCAAAGAAAAAATTTAGAATTCTGGTTTTTAAATTTAATTCTTGACATTGAGAAAAAAATTTATAGGCAAGACTACCAACTTATTGCTCTTTATTTGGCATCAGCTTGAGAAAAAAGCATTTGACAATTCTCTAATGTTTGGTTAAGGCAGAGATAAGAGAAGATTAGACAGTAATCAATTGTTATGATTTGACCCTGGCAAAGGTTTCTGGGATCATTAGTGTCACTCCTTTCAGTGACTGTGGCTGTTTGTGGGACCCTGTTTGCCCTGAGGAAAGAAGCCAGCTGGGGATTGTACAGATGGTCAGCAACAAGTTGAATTAGTTGTTCTGGAGGTGGTTATTTTTCCATAGGAAGGAGCTAAAGAATGCATGAGGAGGAAGTTGCAGCCAGAAAGCAGATGTAAGAATTATTCTGGTGATGTTAGGCCAACTACAGCTGCCCACTCAGCTGGGGGAGCTGATGAGTAGGGACTTGGTGGCAGATGGAGAAAGTCCAGCATGGCCACAGCAGTCCTGGCCTGCCCCATGTGCTCAGCTTGATGTTCTGTGGAGCCCACACCACAGTAGTGAAGAGGTGCTGTATCCTGCATCCATCCCCAGATCTCAAAGGACCATCTTACTCATTATTTCTCTGAGGCCAGCTTGTGACACCCATGTTTTGCCATCTCCTGCTTATGCTGTTCAACCATCCTGGACTCTAGTCTGGATGACAGAATCATTCTACCTTTAAAAGAAAAAAAAAAAAAAAAGTAATTCTTCACTTGGTACTATTTAGCTCCATCTCCAAAAGTCTTTAACAACATAGGACAGCTTACTGCATTGAAATGAATATCCCAAATTAGCTGACCTTCTTTGCTACTTAAAACTCTTTAACATTTTTACAGTCATCCTAATGAGAGTGGACAGTTTTTATATGGAAATCGTAAGCTCAAGGTTTTAAAGGTGTCTTTTGCTAATATTAGTTGAACTTGGAGTTATTTAAAATCAGAAGATGGGGAAATGCAGTGGCTGATAGAAAAGATCCTCTTTACTACCTCTATTAGTTGTCATATTTGTGGATGTCTTTTCATGTTCTAATGGAATTAAAGCTATCATTAATAATTTAAATTATAAATGTGGTTTAGTGAGTAAATAAAGGTTACTCCTTGAAGCAATTTCTTTGACAAACCCCTCTGTACAAATACCTGAAAGAAGGCTGTATGGCAGGGGCTGTCAGCCTCTTCTCCCAAGTAACAAACTACAGGACAAAAAGAAATGGCCTCAAGTTGCACCAGGGAAGCTTTAGCTTGGATACTGAGCAAAATTCTTCACCCAAAGGGCTATCAAGCACTGGAGCAGGCTGCCCAGGGAAGTGCTTGAGTTACCATCTCTGGAGGCATTAAAAAGACATGGCTCTGTAGATGTGGAACTTAGGGACATGGTTTTGTGGTGAACTTGACAGTGTTGGGTTTATGGTCAGACTTGATGACCTCTTCCATCCTCAATGATTCTGCAGTTCTGTGAATGCAAATAGGATTTCAAATGGTGCTTATCAAATGAAAATATGTTTTTACCATTGTGCTGGCGGGATTACTGTTTTAGATTATTTTGAGGCATTTACAGTTTTGGAGAGGAAATAGGGAAAAAGAAAATATCTCTAGTTTTTCATAGCATTTATAAGTAAACAGGAGGCTCCTATGTTGGTGATGTGTGCTAATAGGAAAGACAAAATAAAAGAACTCATACAAAATCCAATAAATTGAAGGATAGGTAATTTTTTACTTACTGAATTTAACAAATCCTTAAATTATTAAACTCTTTTTGCTTCTTCCTTCACTTATCCCTCAAACTGATTAGAAACCACAGAATATTATCAGCTATATAAGGGAATTGCATCTCCTTTGTGCCCTGTGTTTTATGCTGTTCCTGGTCTCCGCTGGACAAAGAATAAGTGAGGTGGTGACTAGCATGTAACAAAATTACTGGAGGACTCAGGGGGTTACCTGAAATGACATTTATCTCCCTGTTTTTAGCCGACTAGATTTCAGCTAGAAAAAAATCCATTTAAATTTATTTAGTTCTCTTGACATTTGAAGACTAAGGTCTCATTTGCTGAAAATTTTTAGATGCAACACTATAACATGTCTTTTTGTTATGCTAATTATTTCCTTCCAGCTGTTGCAAGAGCAGCTGTTGTACATTGCACACACCAAGCAGCAGCAAAGGCGCAGCCTTTCTCGTTATCTTCTGCTGATGTTTCTGCTACCTCCAGGCCTGAGTTCCATTTCTGACATCCCAGTGGGACATGCTAAAAATGGATACAACAAGGAGAAAAATTCAGGTAAGCATAAAAGTTACCCTTCACCAGCTTTTCTGCAGCACTTGCCAAAACAGTTTGACAGTGTGATACAATTTGCCTTTGGTACAAAAAGGGAGGAACAAATTAATCATTTTGGATTTGTAGTGTGCCAAGGATCCTTCTTTGGCTCTGTGTGGAGGCTATTATAGAGGTGTAATAGCTACAGGCTGCTTTTGAGAGTAGTCTTCATGACAGCAGTCCTAGGCTGCCTGACTCACATATTGCCATGCACAGTCCTGTGTTTCACCTGTGAGATCTGTTGCATTCACACTGCACATCAGCCAAGAAAATGCTACCCATGACCAGGATCCCTCCTTATTCTTGGCCTTGGGCCAAAGCAGTCCCTGGCAGCCTGTGTCAGCATCACGACTCAGCCCTTCAGCCTCCTCACCTATTTTGGTGCTCTATTCATAGCTCATATTTTTTGACAAAGGTTAGTGAAAAGAAGGTTCATAAAGCGGCCCAAAGATTTGATAGATTCCAGCCACAGTTTCTGGGATCACTCTTGTGACCATATGCACAAGACATCTGTAAGTTCACCTCTGTCACCACGTCACTGTGACTGACACAAGTCAGCCCATTCTCCTGGTCATTATTACACTAAGAGTATGACAAAGCCACTACTATTTGATACAAGTTAAAACAGCCTCTCCCTAGAGTAAAACAGCTTCATGGTTATTAAGGGAAAGAATCCACAACTCTTAATTGTGGGATCAAGTGGATTTTTGGAAGATATACAGAAGTGGGCAGATAAGGTGAGAAAAAAAAGGATGTACATGAATGACAATTTACATCTCTACAGTGTATCAGCATCATACCTCTCACAGAGTAGCCATCCTGGCACAAAAAAAAAAAGGAGGGGGTCAAATGGTCATATTTGGCTATTATAAGTTAGTGATCCATTCAATTGACAAGGGCTTTAAACTATTAATGGAAATGTAGATCAATCTTTGTCTAGAAGGCTGTTGTTTACATGTCTGAAATCATCTGTCATGCTTTGTTGGGGTCCATTCCAATCTTTTGGTGAAAGTGCTGACTTAGTTGATATGCAGGGAGGGAGTAAGTGATGTTCTGGGAGCAGTTGTCTGGAAAGGCAGCACAATGCTTTTAATGCAGGTCAGCACTGGCATAAGAGGCAGCTGTGTGGCACGGCTCAGATATCCACCCAGGCAAACCAACCTTTGCATCATAGCTCCCTGCTGAATTTTCAAACACTTTGTAAAAATTCCTGGAAAATACTGGTCTTAGGTTTCTGTCTTCTTTGTAGACAAAGAGAGAAAAAAGTTCTAGAACATTTATCTCATGATATTCAGGTAACACCACAAAGTTGCATGGAGATGCATTCAGCAAGCAGTCAAACACAAAAGAATGAACCACATAAGGAAAATGGTAATTTGGTTTTGGGGGCTTTTTTTTATATCCTTTTCTGTCCCCGTGTCAGAACTCCCCTTGTTTTCCAACACCAGCAAAATTTAATAGATGGATTTGTCTATATCCAAGCCTGACCATACTCTTGAACATATAGGCTGTTTTAGATAAAGGGTATTTTATGAGGCTATGTTAGATAAAGGTGATGAGAAAATTAATTCCACAGTACACATCATACCATGAGCTCTTTCATGTTTTCAACTTGTGTCACAAGTCATCTCAAGTTATCATGAGAACAGGTCATATAACAGTTTTAGCAGGCATATAATGATACAATGGAACACAGACTGATATTCCACTTTGCTTAAATTAAACTCTTAAATTGATAGCCATGACTTACCACTGCTTTTTGACTACATAAAGTCTTTCATCTGAAAGCCTTTCAACAACATGGAAGATTATTATATCCTTTTTCTATAGAATGCAGAAATTTTATGTAGAGAGGTTAAGAAACTTATCTGATAGACTTAGAGGTAATGCTGGCAATAGAAGTCACACCTTCAAGCAGCACGGCCTAATTGGGTTATGAGTGTCTATACAAGTGTCAGTACGAGAAAGGTTTTACTTGAGGCTTGTCTCCTAATCCCACATGAATCTAGAAAGCTTCAGCACTTAATATGGATCAAGCCTATGGCTGTACTAATCTAGCAGCTTTAAAAATTTAATTTGTAAGCAAGATCAACTTTATCACTTCAGCATGCTCAAGCAGCTCAAATCAGAGTGAGCATGAGTTTTACCATAAAGTCCCTAGCAACGCAAGTTTAAGGCTTGTAATGTTAAATAATTCATGTTTAAATTAAGTCCTCAGAATTCTTATGTCGCCTCACTGTTTGCTCTAAGTATTCTGCCTGTGGTATAGTGACAAACCTACCCTATTTTATACTGATATTTTCCATTCACTTCTATGAGATAGAATCAGAACTACTGAACTGTAACTATAATCTCTGTATCAATAGTTGGAAGAAATCTGCTTTACTTTAAAATTTGGGAGATCCAACAAGGTTGTTCCATGAGATTCTGGTCTTTACAATGTTCTGAATCTTAAAGAAAGAACGGTATGCACAGTCACGACAAGTAAAACTAGTACTGTACCCTGAAATTTATTAATTTGCTTTGACAACAGACATAATTATAAGTATGTTAAGTACCTCTCTCAACAGCAAGGATAAGTATTTAAAAATCATCCTAAATTTGTGCAAATTTATGTTTTGGAGGATTTTTCCCTAATAGGCTGAAATGGATATTTTCAGTTCATGGCTCATTTGCAGAACACGTTCCTTTGCTGTACATGCAAAGTAATCAAGGTGCAAGGCAATATCTCCAATTCCAGATGGACATTCCAGCACAACTCGGAGAATAATTTTAAATCATGTGAACCATGTCCATTCTTCATAGGAGAGTTTTCAGGAATATCCTGTCTCAGAGTTTTCAAGTTATTGAAAATAGATGTATTCTGCTCTTTCTGTATAAATTTTCATATAGTATCAGGTTTCATGGTGGCCATAGGTTGAATACCCATTAACGCTTGCGTTAATTCTCATTTTTGACCAATTGACATGCATATTTTCCTGGATGACTTAATATTTAATACACAGCTTATTTTGTATTTAGTAAATTCAGCTCATAAGTAAGCATATGAACAGACAGCACTAATATTGTATTCTGTCTGCAGAAGAGTCTTCTGCATTTCACTTTTGGATATTTTTGACTGCTACCACAAAGATGAAGGCTGAGTGACAGAGGTGACTTATCATGACAAGAGATCATGCTGCTCTGCAGAGGACCACAAGGAGGAAAAACAAGAGAATCAAGATAGAAGACTTGATTTACGTCTTGTTGTACACACTGTGCATCTGGAATGATATTTTCCTTTGAAGACTGCTTTAAGCACAGAACTGTCAATGAGGTATAATTTATCCACAAGAGAAATGGCAGGGTCAGCATTTCAAAGTAAAATTTAATGTAAGTGCTGAGTGAAGTAACAATAGCTGTGCTACTCACTCATCTGTCTTACCATTCATTACAGAATACACAATATACCAAAACTGATATATTCTATATTCAGTACCTAGTCATTATATATTACATTCAGCCTCTTTGCCCATTGTACTCCTTAACTTTTTTCCCAATCCCAGGCAATCTTGGATATTTTGGTTGTCTGTATTTGGATTGAGACTGCACAATAAGGCACAATAAAATCCCCATGGCATTATTTCCCTAGTGTATAGATGATCACACGGAAGTCAATAAGTACATTTAATAAAGTAAGATCCAATCCATGGGGGGAAAAAAGGATTATTTCTCTATAAAAATTACTCCTATAATGGTCATTGATTTCCATTGTCTTAATTTCCAGGAAGATTCTGTACTCTTTGGTATATACTCTGCAAACTTATATAAAACTTCCAAATGAGGGCTTTCTTCCAATAGTCAGGACAATATCCTACAGACCAGTATTAAGAAAGAAAGACAAAACAACATTTTTCCTAGCCTGTGGGTTCCTTTTTTTCATTGGCTGAACAAAAGGAGAAAAATATTTCTAGTATTAAAAAGAAGGTTTAAGTTAAATTGCATTAGAATTGAACATTTTAAAGCAATATGTAGCTCACGGAAAAAACTAAATAATTTAGTAAATTAATTTTCAGCTCAGGACTCTAAAGAAACATTTTGAATTTAAAAAAAATAGTCATTTGAGTTTCTTTTTAAAAACATTTCTCTCACAGTGTAAAATGTAATCTTAGGTCCACTTAACACCTAAAAGACAAGTAGTTTTAATTATGCATATGATGCAGAAGAATCAATTAAGCAACAGAGTAATTGTAATATGACGAAGGTCAAATACGCAAGACAGTGGCAGAATAAGGAATAGAACTCTTTTTCCTTCTGTAGCTACTGTACATAAATGAGATGGAAATTAAAAAGTAATTAGGAAAAATATATTGAATTTGTATTCCTAATAGACTACAGGGTTTTGGCTTCCTTTTTTATGTGCTGGCAGGGCCCAAGGGACTGACACACATTTACTGGAAGGTGCAGGAGGTAGCTCAGCTGCAATGCACTGATCTGTGTATCACAGGTTACAATTGTTCTGTAATTATGCATTTTATTCTGAAAACATTGCTCATCATATTTTGGCATATTAAGACACATTTGTGATTTGGTAGAAGCAACTCTGCTCTACAGTATACAATATCTATGCAAATAAACAACAATTTTACATGTGGAAAAATATCACACAGCTTTAAAACTAGTATATGGTTTGCCTTGCCTTATTCTTGACCAATATTTTATAACCTTAAGAAATAAAACTGCGCTTAATATCTTTGGGGTTTTTTTAAAATTTTAATTTTGAGGTAAAAGCAGGGTTTAAATTCAAGATTTCTCATTTAATGGACTAAATTTGCATAAAATATCCATTATATTTTTGTATTTACAAAAAAAATGTGCAGTGCTAATCTACCTGGAGCTATTTTGTGTTCTCGTAACAATGGCCTTTCTATATATAGCTTAGGACACATAAATAGAATTTAGGAGAATATCACAGTCATATGCTTGATTATAGATGATGCATCTACCAGGTACTTTTTGCTACACATACTTTAGCTTTCAAGTAGATAATCTGCTTTCAGCAGAATTGGCATTGAATACTGAGCATTATCAGGTTTTCTGTTCTTTTCTGGTTTAAAATGCTATTATAAGAGATTCTGGGCCATGTTGTGATTATCCACACTGTGGATATCACCTTCCCCTGCCCCCTGCCCTTTGCCACTTTAATTCTTTAGGAAAACCCAGTTGCCATCAATTAAGTGTATCGAAAGAAGCAAGACAAAAAAGAAAATGTGAAAATAGTATATTTTTTGGCTTCCGGCTAGGATAAACGAGAAAGCAGGGTTTTTAAAAGAATATAAAATGGTTGCATGAGAAAATCTTTTTCATGCTTTCTTATTTTTTTTTTCTTCAATCAAATAAAGAAAGAAAAGTTAAAGTATAAAGCTGAACTCTAAATAGAAGCATTTTTTTTTCATTTGCAATTGAAAAGAATTGTGTTATGTTCCAAAAATATTTTTCAAAATGAAATGTTAATTTCAAATCTAAATAGAAATGTGTACAATTTCATAAATGACCTTTCCACATGGAAAACTTCAATGTGTATTAGGGATTAGCATTTAAGCCTCTAGTCTGGATATGGGCTGGTGTCTGGGTCTGCTAGAGGCTCGATTAAAGAGTTATTTTCCTTGGGTGGGAGCTGCTGCATTTTGTGCATGTGGAACATCATGTGGGTCTGCATGCTTGCAGGAGAGTTGAAAACTTCTCCCAACCTTTTACAACTATTTTGTGAGCAGAACCTTGCAGTTCCAAATACAATGCAGTTATTAACAAGTACTAAATAACACAATTTAACCATGTTTGCCCCAGAGGAAAAGTAAGAAATAAATAAGCCTTTGTGAAGTAAACTGCAAATTAGTAGAGAATTTACAAAAGGAGGAAAAAAAACCCAAAAACAAAAACAAAAGAATTATTATAATTGGCTGGTAACAAAGCTCATATTGTCATGATCATCTTTGGAAGAGATGCAGTAACTTGAATGAAAAACAGCTATATCATCCAATATGACATCACCGTGGCCTAGACAGAGTAGATCATCAACAATTATAGGATGCTGCAATTTTCTGAAGTTTTTTAATTAAAATGTATTCATCTTATTATTTAAAGGATTCTAGTGTCAAAGACCTTAGAAAGTGAAAAACTGTGATAGACTTATAAAATGTGCTGTTAGAAAGGGAGATAATCCTGAACAGATAAATTTTTTAATGCTGAAATATTAACACATTATTGAATATGATTATTGTATTATTTGAGAAGTGAAAAATTTATTTAGAGATTACAAGACTAATGATAATATTTTAGAACTCTTTTTTTTTTGCCAGCATCTGATAGAAGAAAATTATCTGTTGCTTTCTATGCCATAAAAGACTATGAAATGCCCCAAAATGTGGAAAATTTCTGCTGAGAAAAAAGTAGACTAAACTAAACATAAATGTTGAACTGTGTCCAGTTCAGAAACTAATTTTCTTGCCTCTATATTTCTGATTGTAATGCTTTCTAACAGCCAAGTGTCAATAATAGATTTTTTGAAGTATTTCTTTTAAATAGAAATAGTCCAAATTTATACATTTTTATCTCGCAAGCACAGGGCAGTGTACAAACTGGTTTTAGTCAATTTATACTGCATTTGCTCGTGGAAGAAGTAGGCAGGTGGCCATTACTCTTTGTAATCTAATGTTTTGTTCCATTTGAGAGGAATACATAGGTAAAGTCAATACTTTAAAAATGCAATAAAGCCATTAACATTAAGAAAAATAATGTTGAATAAAAGATACCAAGGAATTTGTGAATGTGTAATATTTTTCTAATGCATTTTGATTGTTCAAAGTGTCTTTTATAATTTAAATAAAACTTCTTTGTATCTGGAATTAGATGGCTGTAGAGAAAAATTAGCATTAACGTTTATGATTAGCAAAAGAACCCTTAGTACAGTTTCAAAAAGTTAATGGTGCTAGCAGGGAAGAAAAAGTTTCATGAAACAAGGATAAAGATTCATGCTGTGATAACTCTTAGGGGGCTAATTCTCATTCAACAGAATTCAGCTGCTCCAAAGGAGACTGGTATGGATCAAAAAGCTATTTAAGTCAACCAGAATGTCTCTAGCCACTCAATGGGAATTAAGCAAGTCTGTGGGACTCCAAACAAGTAGATATGTATGTTTTGATGCGTGCTGCAAACTCCTACTGAAATCTCCAGAAATCTCTACAACTGAAGTAAGACAGAAAATCAGTCATGTTTAATGCAAGATTTGAACTGCAGTTTGTGAGAGCCTGACTTTTTTCTTTTTTTTTTTTTTCTTTTTTACTGGGCACAGGAAAGAATATCTGTTTTCTCAGAAATAAAGTGTATGACAATCCTAATAACCATGTTTTGTTCTGTGTTGAAATGGACATGGGGTTATTCAAATAGCAAAGCTGTGATTAGTATTTGATTAATTTATTTATTTAATTTTATTTTTAAATAAAAATTATTTAACAATCAGCAGTGACATGCCCAAATGTTACAGTTATGATCAAGGTCAATTATGTCACTTGAGGTGAGTGCTGCTGTGGGTCCTGTGCCCTTGGCTTCCTTTGCCACATGGTCCAGCTGCTGTGACTGCCATTGGCATGGTGGCCACAAGTGTCAGCACAGAAGAGGTGACACAGGGTCAGGAGAAGCTGTTCACAGACCAGTTTAAGCCACCCATAAAATTGAGGCAGAAGTAAAAGGTAGGAAATATGGCTGATACAAAGGGTTATCTCAGACCTTTGTGGAGAGAGCAATTTCAATCATTTGAGTTCAATGGAGTGTGAGACCTCTAAGAGCAGGCATAACTCCTATGGGAATACAGACATAAGGTGTCCCTTTGGAAAAGAGCTTAGTCTGGCTCCTTTCACACTGCTATCTCTACAGATTAAACTGACTGTGCTTATGAGAGGGACTGGCTACGTGGGGATGGGTGTGCTGGTAGGATCCAGCCAGTAGAGATAATGTGAAGAACAGCTCAGGCAGTGCCTGCTCCCTGTTTCATCCTCAGCAATGTGAAGCTATGAGCTGTTTTCCAGAGACCAGACATTAGGTAAGTGGTTGGATGAGAAAAAACACTATCAAGACTGCTCACTCTAAAATGTGGGACCCACTGTGTACCCACAGTACATTATTTGCACAGAAACCTTCACAGCAATACATAAAACATCTCCATGTTGTGTCATACATATATTTGTAAAGTTGGTGTGATCTTAGGGTTTCTTGTGTATCTTCAAGTTAATCATTTGCTGTGCTTTGCTTTTGTATGAACAATTATTTTTGTTCTGCCTGCATAACTCCTCAGTTCCTTCTCTTATGTTATCCAGCACTGTGAATTTAATTACTCCTCATCTTGAAGTAATTTCTGTTTTATCCTGTTAGCTTTGCTCCAGGGTGATCCCTCATGAACTTAGAAGTGCATGGATTCAACTATCTCCACAGTCATTCTGAAGCCAGATCAAGCAATTCAGTAGTATAGGCAACGTTTGACTACAGAACACAGTTGCATATTTAAATAACATTAATTCAAGACTTTTTGTTGGTGTGTGAGGAATTTGTATTTCCCCTCTATCTGAATGAGTTTGGAGAATTTATTCTTATTATTTTTGCTTAACAGGAAACAAAACATGCAAATCCAGTTGCTACTCAGTATTCATTCCAGGAAAAAAATGAGGCAGTGAACTGGATTGACTAGGAAAGGAACAAGCATGTGTAATGTGCCTGTTGGGATACCAGAGGTTCATTCCCTAAAGACAATATAAATTCTCTTGTTTTTCAGTGAGTCAACACAGCAATTGTGCACTGCCTTCAGGGTATGCAATGCTCTGCTCATTGGGGCAGAAATAATTTTTTTCATTCATGTTATTCTTAGCAGCCCTCTTTGTTATCCTCTCCAAGGGAGTCATGCCTGGGCATCACTGGGGACAGGACTATACAGCTGGATGAGTACTGTTCTACCAAACACAAGAAATAGCAACACATGTTCCAAAAATAATAGGGTACTCTAAAGAGTGTGAAACAGCCAATCTTTTCTAAAATATTTTGACTCCAGGAGCTGTGTCAGCCTGATGCACAGAGACCGTGATTTGAAGAACTGTAAAGAACCTCAGTGAAATCACAGAAGTTTCTGTTACTCACTCCTGTGGGGTGGGCACTGGAGGTGTTGTAACCAACTCCCAATCTCATGTGCTTTTGCCTGGGATTTCAGATTCTGCTTCAGATTGTCATCTTCCTTTTCTGTTGCTTGTGGTTGCCTAAGCAGCCTGAAAGTCTTTGTTTCATGAAGCATGAAACTCCATTTGTAAGCGGTAAAGTCCAAAGGGAAAAAGTGATAGATAACTTAAAATGCTGTGTGTAGTCTACTGGAAAAAACCACCTATGCAGCAATTTTTTAATGAAATAATTTTTGATTAGACCAGGACTATGCAGTGCATGCCATGCACTTTTCTATGAGCTAGAAAAACAGCCTTAAAAAGGTTCCGAAAGTTAATATCCTCAGTTGGCCATGAATGAAGGTTTGATGATGGGAGCTTTTTGTTGATGGTTTTGTCCTTTTATGAGTAATTGCTCAGAAGAAAGACTATACTAAATTTAGCTTTGGAGGTAGAATATTTAATTTGAATCTTGAAAATATAATTTTTTTTTCTTTTTTCCTCTGCTTTTCATCTTTTAACTGTTTAAAATCCTATACAGCTAAAAATAATCAGTTTCTCTGGGGGACATTACAGAGTGAGGACAGGAAAAAGAACAATGAGAGTTGTAAGCATTTGTCCTATAATTATGAGTTTCCAAGTTCTATACTTCTCTCTAAGGGTGTATCCTTTCCAGCCTCAGCACCTATTAAGCTTCAGCCATTTTTATAGCTGTATTCCTGAAGTCACCTGCCCACACAATTTCCATCTTCTATTAGTCATTTGCAAATATGTGCTGGTCCTGCAATTGAAGGTCAATGTTTACTTTCTAAGTTTAAAAATATTTCCCTCACTATCTTGATTTGGGGAAGGAGGAAATTTTTTCGGTCACAGAGGTAAAGTTGCCCAAGCTTTCAAATGTGGTTTTGGAAAGGAATCACAGAAATCTGAAGGGCTGGAGGAGTCAGGCATTGCTGTTCTGTTTATTCAAGAGCTGTGTATGGTTTTCAGTCAGATAAAGGAAATCAGCTAGGGGTTTTTAGACCGAAACCTTTAATGATTCATTTTTATACTTTGCTATAACAGGGTCTTAATTTAGGGATATCTTAACAAAATCTCAGAGCTTAGCTCCACCATGTGCCAGAAATACTCCCGGCTAAGAACTGCAACTGAAGTAATGCCTGCTGCAAAAAATATCAAGAGATTTGCAGGAGGTTTCACGGGTTTGGGGAAAGCATATTCATCACCACATATGTACAAGCCATGTGCATTTCTCTGTTCATAACTCCCAACTATATTGCAAACTCGTTCATATGCTCTGAAAAAGTATGATAAGGGGAGGTTTCTGGTACCCTGCCCTGCACACACACATTCATATTCATATTGCACTGTTATGTGTTAACCTTATATGCAAAATTTGGTTATGCCATTTTGAAATTAATTTAATTATTTGCCTCATTTTCTGTCCGACCATCTTGGTTAAGTAAGTGATTTTCTACCTTAAAGTTTTTCCTTTCTTCTTTTCTGTTTCAATTCTCCAAAAATAAATCTTTGAATTATTAATTTTAAGAAGAGTATCGGGGAAAATACCACAACAGCAACACTAAACAAACAAAAAAAACACCTCCAAAAAACTTCCCAAAAATATTGCAGAAGTGTGCGAAATCAGGAATAAGTTGATAAGTTAGAAGACAAAAAGGTATTCTGTTAGACACAAAGCATTACCAAACACCCTGTTCAGCTGTACAGGTTTTCAGTTAATAGAATTTCACTTGTCTGGACTCTTGTGTATTTTTTTCATCCATAAAGATCAAGTGATGCTTTGGAAGTCATCTTTTTGACATGAATCTGGTTTTTCTTTTACTCTGATTTTCAAATAAATAACCAATTACTACAGGGCAATGAAACCAATTATTTCAAGTGAAAAAATGAAATCTAGAGATTATAAATAGTTTCTCATTTTTTTATTGATGATTCCTGAACATGCCATATTTTATTAATTATGTGGTAGCTTTTTTTGACACAGATTTATTCTGAATAACTTTAGGTATTCGCTTTCTCAGTCTTATATTTTTCACGTTGTTCTCCTTACTATCAGATTTCTTTCCAAACCTTTCAAATACTGATTTACAAATAATGACCAAAAAAAATTAAAAATTAAAGAGGAATAGCTACCAGGTGGTTTCACTTGAGAATAAGAAGGGTAAAAACCTTTTAAACTGGCTATTACTGAACTTCTTCAGTTAATTGCAAGATGTTGAAATTTGTGTAACTGGCTCTCAAAATACATGTGAAATAGTTACCAGAATGGTGTAAATATTTATAATTGCTTTTTCTGAAAGTGGTTAGAATAAGAAGAGCAAATTTTGTGAATTCTGAGTAAAAACATATTTAAATAAGTATATGGAACATGTGGATTCAAGAACATGAATAGAAATTACATTCTGCTGTTAAAAAGTTAGACTCACATCAAAAAAATCTGTTCTTTTGTGGTTGAATACAAAGAGAGTTTTTAATTTCATCCACATCTTCTTTCAGTATCTTTTAATTTAAGAATGTATATTTTAAGGTCCACAGAATATTGGAAAATCTCCTCACTCTTTAAAATCCTCTCTTAAAAGGTGTTTTTTTCATATATCCTCAACAGTTGTTTCATTTACCAAAATAAAACTCAGTATATACAGCAGAAAGAATTCAACATGCATACTCTTAAGTATATTCTCTATACATGTACAGAAAGAAACGGCAGTAAAAGCAGAGAAAACATACCTGAGTAATCTTATGGCTGATATGAATAAACAAAACCCCCAGTTTTATGCAGACACAACAATTTACTGTTCTGGAATACCTATACAAGACAAATTCATGGATTCTCTGCACAGTTATAGATCCATTTGTTTAGTTTATTTCCATTGACTTTTTTTTTGTTTGTTTTTTTTACCCTGATAGGAAGATAAAAGTCATGTAGTTTGTAGCTTATTCTGAGGGTAGACAGGGCCAGCTAGGAATAGGTCACTGGTCTCACTTTCCTCAGTAGAGGTCCAGCTCACAATGTGCTTTTAATATGCTTGCCTATTTTATTTTTATACATTTTTTGAAACAGTAAAATCATGAAAGCTAAAAAGCTGTGTTTTTAAGGAATCCCAATGCATTTTCACTGCATAAATGACAAAAATAAAAAACCACTAAAATCCAAACAACAAAAAAACCCAGCCAAACAACAACAAAAAACCCTAACCAACCAACCAAAAAAAAAAAAATAAAAAAAAAATAAAAAAAAACCCCAAACCTAACCAAACCAAATCCTGCATTCAACCTTTAGTTTAATAAGATTACATTTTAGTAATTATAACACCTTCAATGAACTTCTAGAAAGCAGAAATTATGATGAGAGAACTGGGGGTGCATTAAGAACTAATTTTCAATTTTAACATCAGTCTACCATGCCTGTATAGTACGACTTAACTATTTTTGTCTTACATTTTTACACAGATGTTTAATTTTTTTCTACTTTTTTCCAAGCACATTTATTAAAAATCATTGGCATGACATTGTGAAGTGCTTTTATACATACTTTTCAACCCAAATAGTGCTACAGACTTGAGGAAAATGGTGAAAGTATAGATTGATGCTATAGCACTTGAGCCACTCCTACCTCAAGCCACTCTGGCATGCTGCTAGATTTGGCATACTGCTTGAGACAGATTTTCAGCTTCTACTCTGTTGAAAAAACATACTCAAATGAGTTTTAGAGAAATGTGTGATTAGAATCAGCAGCATACTGAGTTCTGGGCATTTTTAAGATAAATCAGCCCCCATCATAGTGCTTCATAGCCAAACCTTCGTTGTTTTACAATAAATCTGTGTAGATTATTAATCAAGCCTTTTGGACAAAAAAAGTGAAACAGCCTATCCTGAAAACTGGGATTGATGTCCACAATTATAAAAAGTCACAGCTTGATAATACACTAGTCTTGCATTTTCAATCTAATTTCTCATTGACAAAAGAGTAAATTATACCAATTTTCTTTGTCACCGAACATCTTATTTTGGGGAAAAAAAAAGCAGCTTACCAAAAAATTAGATTTCAAATTTATGTATATATATTAAAGGCAAATACTCTTCCAATATGAAGTTGTTCCATCTATGAAAACATATTTTCAACAACAACAACAAAAAATCACTCAAATGCAAAAAAACCTGTAAGAAGGAATATTCAGGACACACCCAGGATATATGTGCATATTTGCCATGTAATATGTGATATTTTAAGCTGGATACCTATACGTGCCAATAAATGATTGTAAGATATATATGTTCAGAATATAGTATTGTTTCCACTTGTTTAAAAGAGAGTAGTAAGTTCTTAAAAAAAAATTAGTTGTGGTTTATGACACTCAAAAGAGAAAGGCGGAACCCATACTTAACACTAAAAATTAATATACAGGTGATCTTTAACTGTTCCCCTGCTGGAAACAGTGTAAAATATTACATCTTTCTTATGTAATTTATATATATATAAAGAAATTGTAACAGATCATAAAAGCATTTCTGATAAAATTTGATTCTCTTGCAATCTACTTTTTTTAGAGATAGGAGAAAATTTAAACTGTGTGGCGATATGAAGATAAAAATGTCAGAAACAGTTGAAAATTTTAATACTTTTCAGTGCACTTATTTATAAATATGTTTAAAAGCACATACAGAAGAGCAGCACAGGAAGATTTTTATGAATGTCACACCCATTTTTTACAGTTCAGATGACTCCAAACACAGGCTATTTTTGCAAAATTAACTGTCTCTTTACAGCTATCAAAAATAAGACAGCAGAACTGGCTAGTTGTCTATTTCTAGATGCCTTTTTTTTTGTTTGACTCATATTTTCACATTGAGATAGTCTCATGTGTGAACAGAATGCTTCCAAATAAGCATGCTGAAATCCAAGCCTGTCTTCACAGAACTTTGCCTCAGAATTCAAGGGAATTGAAGTTACACTAGAACTTTGGTCTTGTTTTTGTGAGAAAATGCCAAAACTATGATTATCACACTTTTCTTTATAATTTCAGACCTAATAAATATAATTCATACTTCATTTGATGTCAGGGAAATCCATTATCAGTCAAACTTCATTGATTTTTGTGAATTTCCATTAAATTCACAAAAAACCCACATTATTAAATTCCATTAAATTCACAAATTAATAGGTTTTTATACCTTCAAATGGGAAGAAAAAGTTAAAAAATACACATCTAAATCTTCTGCTGTTGACTTAGTTTTAATGGAAATGCATTTATGTCACCATAAAAGTAACAAATACTTTGCTGAAACAATTTCTGTGAAAAATGAAAATTAGAAACAATTATGTGTTTCTTTTTTTTCTATCAGTGCTTATTAATTGGCAGTAATAGAAATTGTGTGCACTAAGAATAGTGATTAAATCCCTACGCAATGTAATGGCAGCACAGCTTAGCAATAAAAGCAGTTTTAAATGAAAACTTGAAGAATATTACTCCTACATGGAATGGTTATTAAAAGCACATTAAGAAAAATATTTGCATACTTTTTCACTGATAAGTAAGACAATAAAATTAAAAAAATAAATTGAGAAATTGTTTTTTCCTCTCAAAGAGCAAAAGACAAAGAAGTATATTTTAAATAATTAACAGTGAACTATAAATCTAAGTATCAGCAAAAATCTTCTCCGTAGCAAAAGAAAGAGTCAAACAACACAAAGCTGCTCCTTCTGACTGTTCTTCAGCAGCATATTTTTCCTTTATGTTACAGTTGCTTTGGTGATCTAGCTCTGTAGTTTCATGGGAAACCTCTCATCCCGACACTCCTGCTTTCCCATTTACAATTCAAAAATTAAAGAAAATTAGGAAAAAAATACAACTGTAAGCCCTTTGCTTTTCTTCTGGCACAGTTACTAATTTGATAATTTTCTATCTGTAT
This sequence comes from Petroica traversi, assembly GCA_025920805.1. NCBI lineage: Eukaryota > Metazoa > Chordata > Aves > Passeriformes > Petroicidae > Petroica > Petroica traversi. The sequence continues at coordinate 14,119,515 of JAHLSL010000006.1, read as the reverse complement.
TCTTTGCACTTTGTTATTAGCATCAACCATACTCATGTATTATGGCATTTTCAAGGTCAGATCTGCAGCACATGCAATTTTTGTTCTTAGAGCTACTAATTGTAAAACTTCTGGAAAAATTAAAATTATTATTTACAATATTATGGAGTAAAATTTCTGAATTTTGATGGTGGCACTGCTGTGTAAAACCCAGTGACATCTGTGGGGTTAATGGTCCTTTCTGTAAGTCATAGGGGAAGCACCTGCTGCTTCTCAGTGGAAAGATAAAGTCCTGCCCAATGTGAAGTAACAAATGTATGAAGCTTGCGGCAGCTCCAGGAATTTGCTTTGGACAAGGTGGAGAATGCACTTTATCTTTTCAAAAAATTACTGCTTCACCTTGGAAGAGACACAATTAATGATTTCATAATTGGGTTTTTTCACCCACTGCACATTGCATAGCACTGTAGTTGCTTTTGCTCAGACCTTAAAATCCCCCAAACTCTGAAAAGCATTTACTTGCTGGATTTCAGGAAGAGAGTAATGCCTGCAAACAGGTAGTTCCAGTGGAAAGCATGGCATAGCTATGAAGTACTTTGCTCTGTAGATCATTACAGGTTCTTTTGCAGTGGTTAATATCTGTGTAGCACTTTTCACCCTAAAAAGATTAAAAATATAATAATCTCCCCTATGAGGTAATCAAACATTGTTAATCCTATCTGATGAATGGGAATACTGCACAGCTGGGTATTCCCGGTCATATTGAAGTCAGTAAGACACAATTTCACCTATGGAATGTAAAAGGTTTATTTGCGTAGGATGTTTACACCACTTTCACCATATAAATTACCAGCTCTAGGGTGGGTATAGGTGAACTGGTATAAAAACATTTTTGCTGGAATGGCTTATTTATATTTGATTACTGTGGCAGGGGAACTGTGACAGTAAAACAGCAAAATCCATTCCACTCTCTGTACTGATTATCTTATTCTTTAGTTAAGAAGAAATTGTACTCACCTATAATAATTTTGTAAATGTAAAGATGTACGTAGACATGACCCTCAAGGAAAAAAACCAAACAAAACCTAGCAATGAAAATGTTAGACAGTTTTCATACTTTCCTGTCTTCACTACCTTTTTACTTGCAATCCAACATCACTTTGTGGTAGTGTTAGCTGTGTCTCACTGTGCCTGCACTTTCATACACTTTAGAACAAGCAGGTAAGGACACAACCAGGTAAGTCAGTTTCATGCAACTGCTTTGACTGTCATTGTATTTGAACAAACAATCTCTGCTGGTGGGTGGAAAATACACTTGAGGATTCTGTTTCTCTAGTCTCAAGTAACCAGAAAATAGTGGTCATGAGCTACATCCAAGTTGCAAGTAGCAGTTCCAATTGCAAATACGGTGTTTTGGAGAACTATGGGTAGCTCTAAACTGTTCCTATTACACCAGAGATAGAAAAAAGACCAGGAAGGATTGTAATAGATGTTTTGGTTCATCCTGCAAGCACAAGGTAGGCCTGACAATATAACAACTCTCCTGCTTGCTCATATTAATCCCAAATTACAAAGGAGAGGAGTAGCCTTCTGTATAGAACATGACTCCTTTGTTTTGAATAACCTTGATATCAGAAAAGTATTTCTTGATAAGGTGAATGTGGGAGACTTGAATACGACATCTAGCAGGTCATATGAACACCCAGGCATGATGATGGACTCCTCTAGACCTGTGCAATCCAAGTCCAGCTTCTTAATAGCCTGTGTCTCTACTCTGCCTTTTGATGGGAATCCAACTGGGGGAGGCAAGAGACAGGCATTTGGAATACTTCCAGACCTTGCCCTGGCATGGAATCACGCACCGATGTTCCACAGTTTGAATATAAACCTAATGGCCCAGGATCCAGCAAAATATCTAAACCCTGCACCTCAGAAGTCACAGTTCCACATGGCTGCACAGTTGGCAGGTAGCTGCAAAAGCCTCAATGCTGAAGGTAAATTCCTTCTAAATGAAACCATTTTCCTAGGAAGAGCTACACCTACCAAATCCTACCACTTGTCATCTTGCCATATGTCAGTGCTATTGCAATTTTATTATTAGAATTGCATGAAAAAGTAAAATTTAGTTTCAAAGCTAAGAATAATAATAAAATGATCCTAGGTATATATTTTTAACTCTGAATAACCATGTCCAGTTTCAGCAACCTCATTTGAAAATTTAATGTTGCTTGGATTTGGATTTTGTCAAAGATCTTTTTCCGCTGTGGTAATAATAGAGGATATCAGAAATGGGAACTACTTTTTTCTTACTCTTAATCATTTCCATTAATCACTCTGTTCTCTAGTAGTATGAATATTTAGTGGTCTGAAGCATTTTTTAAGACACTGTTATGTCTGAAAACCATTATAAACTTTAAATTTTGAGCAGTAATGATGTTCAAGATGAAGATTGCTCATTACAAGAAGATGAAGAACATTCCTGACAAGTTCTCCTTGAAGAACAGCCACCTTTGATAGAACAAATTTCTCTGCCCTTTTCTAGTATTTGAATTACATGTTGCTTTCACTTTTTGTCATAGCTGGATGTCAACCAGTTGGCAGCTGCCCAGTTTCTGTTAGCAGCTTTCTGTATTTTGTTAAGTCAGTTTCTCGGCAAAATTTGCTGGATGATTGAATCCTCATCAGAGAGGAGGAAAAAAAAAGGTGTAGACTTCAAATAATCCAGTTCCCTTTTTGTAAAGTAACACGGCTCATATTCTGCTAATCAGGACAGCAGAGTGCAAGAGCAGATGCATTTTTACACTTTGCTTCCTGAATGCCAGCTATTGCCTCAAACTCAGCTTCTGAGACACAAATAGAGAAGGAAGAACTCCAAGAGCAAGGCTGTAGCAAGACAAGATTGCTTTAACTTTGTGGTAGTGGGATTAGGAACAGAAAGGTGGCCTTTAAACTCAATTTTCTGCTCATATCTTCATGGAGCTAATGGACAGATACAACAGCAGGTTCAGAAGTCAGTAACAGCAGCATCTATCTTTTCTACTTTCAAATCCAGATATGAGGTAAATTAACCCTTTTAATTATTTTGCATCTGTACACTAAACATTTAAAACAAAAAAGAGAATGTATCTTTCACATGTCTTCCATGAAAAATAAAATAAATAAATTGCTTTGGAACTTAATTTTGTTCTTCCAAACTTATGAAATAGTCCAGTTCCAAATACTTTTTTTCCCATTTCTGGCCCATTTTATCAAAATGTTACCTTTAGTGAATACAAAAACAAACAACAACATAGAAAGATGAAATAAAATTATCTTAGGCTGTTAAGATAAGGCTGTATACCCATCTGTAAAGTTCAAGCCCTAGAATTTATCCTGTTCCAAGGAAGTTTATTCAGATCTCTGTGCTGCATAGAATTGTTATCAAAATGCAAGACCATTACAGTCCTTTTTCATGTGTTTTCCTCCTCCAAATGGATTGTTTCCAGTTGCTTGCGCATGTGTACTGGCACAGCCAAGTTTGCTTGATCTGACTTTTAGACAGCTGTTAAATATATGATGCCCTCCTCCCCACTAAAAAGCAGAAGTCAGAGGAAACAAATATGCTTATTTCAGGATTCATAACGATATCAGACTACACATTCCAGGAACTATTTTGTTTTTTTGATAGCACTTTCATCCTCCTCTGAGTTTTTCCTAGAATAATAAAATGCAGTTAAATTACAAGGCACGTCTGAAAACCCAGAGTTAAAAAAATATATGCACCATTTATATAGTAGACTAGCATTATAAAATTATTCTGATTTTCTTTTTTAAATCAGGAAATCCACATCAGTGTTAAAGAATGGTCTTTTAGAAAGGAAACCCAAATTTTTCACTTTTTCATTTTTTTACAGCACCAGTATTCTCTCTATTGGAGAGAAAGTCAATGAGATTTCAGCACTCCAGAATTCTGAAATTCAAAGGGATTTTTAATTAATTAGTTGGAGGGTTTGAAATTTTATATAGAATAAAATATCTTCCCCATCTTGCAAAACAGTCTACTTTTCATGGAATCATTAAACAGCTTAAGTTGGAAGTGACCCTAAATATCATCCAGTTTTCACCCCCCTGAATGGGTCAAAGACCACTAAATAATGCTGCTCAAAGTCCTATCCAACCTGGCCTTATGTTTGTTTTCTCATATCCAATGTCAAAAAGTGGTAGGATTGCAAATCAGAAAGGAAGGTATTGTTTGAGAAAAAGATTTCATGCTAAGTAAAATATGCAATCAGCAATCCTACAAATAGAAATCCTACAGTAGTTATGCAGAAACAAGTCCATCTAATTGATATCCTATTAATGGAGGGGAAAAAAACCTCTTGAAAATATTTAACATTGATTTCACATTATTCTTGCATCTGAAACCCTATTGTGTAATAATAGTAAATTATAAGATACACATATATATATAATTATACTTACATAACATTTAAAATATAGAACACAAATTAAAATTGCTTTCTTTAAATACAGACATACATGGTAGAATTTTTTTCCATTTGAATTCACCATTCCAGATTTTTATTTGATAAATAGAACATACTGAAATTTCGTCAACGTAAAGTGGTGAAATGTTTGCAGCATCTTGGCTATTGTCTACCCCTGGAAAGCTTATAAGCCATGTTCCTTATAACACTAGATTATTATAGTGTGTGAAAGAGGTATTAGACTGACAGCGAGACGGAGACCAAGTGAGGCATCTTTCTTGGATGAGGTTTTTTTTTTAATTTTCCTTCTGTAAATCCATTTAGAAATGAAAGAAGATTTAGCTCCTTCCAGGTCCTTGGTAGGCAAGAGAGTGCCAGCACAGTCAGCAGGTATGAAAAATCAGATGACATACAGGGAGGGACATGTCTCGCTCTCTACACAGCAGTGGATGCTTCTCTAGTCAGTCTTGAAAAAGAGCAATACCTATCTTGCTGTCCATGTTCCCCTTAGTTCTAGTACATGGAATATTTTATGTGGTACAAGTTTTTCTGAGATTTCTCTGGAGCGGCAGTGATCCTCACTAGCCCTCCTGTGAAGCAAAGCCTTATAATGTGAATCTGTAGTTCCTGTTCAGACACAGGACAATCAATACCTGAACACACAGAAAACCCCAAAATATAAGAATAATCATAGACTTTACAAAATACCTATGGCAGCATAAACATTTATTCCTATGGCCACTTGTGAGGAACTGATAAAAGATAAGATGAAAATGTCTCAATGTTGTTGAACTTTATTTTGAACTATTGCTTAGAAATCTGTTAAACCACAAGGACTAACATTAAGCGCTTTAGTTGCCACTTCTGCACTTGGAAAAATACTGGAAAAGCAGCATTTGAGCCATGGCAGCAGACATGAAAATGTTCTGGGATCCATTGTCGGCAGGGGGAGGAAGACGGAGAGAGGCTCTGTTGCTGGATGGCTCTGCCCCTAGGGAGATTTCTTCGGGCAAACTCCCTTGAGAACCAGTCATTTCTTTGGAGGACCATACTGTGGGAGAGGCTGTGCTATATATAAGGAATTTTGAATAGTGTCACCTGTCAGCCTCCTTCCCATGCTCGTGCACCAGCCACCCACTGTTTGATCAAATTGGACCAATAGGACACTGTTGGATCCATGGCAGTAACTCTGTTTCTCTCTCTCTCTCTCTCTCTCTCTCTCTCTCTCTCTCTCTCCTCTCCGAAATATTGCATCCTTTATCTCTACCTTTCCTATCTCCGTTGGTATGGCCATTTTCTATATTAATAAACTGCTTGTGGGTGTAACATTGACCTCATTTGTGTCTAATTTTGCCACAGGACTCATTTGAACCTCTCTGGTTCTCTCCAGAGTGGGACAAGGGCACTGCAATAAATAGCAAATAGAGGTATATATTTTAATGTTATTGGATAAACAAGCAAAATAAAAACAAACTCCAGATTACTTTCCTGTATTTTAATAATATGATGACTGTTTTTGTTTTCAATATAGTAGTTATTTACATTCTGGTAAACTCCATTTGCTTTCCTTTTAAGTCAAACCATGAACAGTCACAACCAGTAAGACTGGTACTCATACACATGTACTCACTGGACTCGCAGGAAACTTTATTTTTTGTGAGTTCTTGGGAGTTACTTTTCCCCAAGATGGTAAGCAGTTCAGGCTGCTGTGACTTTTGCCACTGACTTCACTTCCAAGTTAAAAACTAGGGCTCTAGCACTTGATCAGATTTCACAGCTGTGGTGCTGTTCCACTGCTGGGAGACAGCAGAGTTATCCCAGTGCTTAGGAGGACAGTCACCTCTCTAGGGAACATTTTTCTTCCTTTATGCACCAAAGACTGAAGTGAGATCAGAAATCCCATGAAGAAAAAAACCCTCTGTCTTTGCTTTCTGCAGCATCTGAGGGATTGCACTGATAAACAAATTGTGAGGAAGATAAATTATGAAAAGGTAGTTACATACCAACAGCTCATTCCAAATTTAGGCACAAACTCTGGATAAACATTATCCAGGGGAAAGGAATATTATTTTATGGCAGTTAAGGAGGAAGGAATACGGGCAAGCCAAAAATAAGCTTGTAACAATATAGTAACTCAGTCTCAGTTAGGGTAAACGCTATCAGAAGCTTCTTCATTACTTGACTGTTCCATCAGGAGGCAAGGAGAACCCATAGGGACTCTCTAACTGCAATTCCATATTCCCCTAAGAATTTTGGCACAGTTAGAAAATCTGAGATACCACTGCTCTGGAAAGATTAAAATCTTCTTTTCTGCCATGTATTATGACAGATACATTATAAAGAAAAAAGTACACAAAAACAAAAACAACAACAAAATTAAAACAAATTCATATTTTCAGCCATCTTAAAGTATTTAAAACATAAAACATATTTTAAATTCACATCAGAATAGATGTGAATTTTTTCTTTTTTGTTTTTTGGTGAAATATAGTTCATGCTTCATTCAGGAATTAGATTAATTGCAAAAAGCACTCAAGAGGAGAGGAGGAGCATAAGAAATTAATATGGAAAGATGTTTTACTCATTTTGGATACTTTAAATTGTATATTCTGTGTAAACTTTAAGACATAATATGTCTCAATTAAATTCCACCATACTGCATAATCTTTCCTGTGTTGTGTCCAGAGTGTACTGAGATGATGCACTAGAAAAACTTTAAGCTCCAAGTCATGATAAAACTATGATTTTAAAGAAATTATGACTCCAGATGGAATTCTTGCCCCCTAATTTTAGTCATTCCAAAATTAGGATTTTATGCCATTTTAGTCTCCAAAGCTTCTTTTTGCCTGGAGATAATCATCTTGAGACTTGACTAGTGGAGAATCTCAATAACTCAGGCAAGAAATGTAACTTTTAAACCACTAAATTTGGTAACATGAAGAAATATGAGACAAAAAACTTTTAATATTTTTATGGGGGATAATATTTTATTTCAGAGGCTACTCCAGTAACTACCAAAATGACAGAATTATATAGATGAATGACCGAATAATGTAAGAATGAATTAGCTACCATTAAACCTTAAAAAAACCAAAAGAAATCCAAAACCAAAACCAAAAACATGCTGAAGTTTGCTGGTTTGGTTCCTTTTTTCCACAATTCTTTATTTTGTTGGAAGGAGAAGGTAAAAAAAGAGCTGTAATTTCTCATTTTAAAGACTGAAAGAAGTAATAAAACCCAGGGATTTCTAGTACCTTTAACCTAATAAAAAATTTTAATACAAAATCCTTATGATCAAGGAAAAAGAAAAAACCCAACAAGCTATCAAACAAACAAACAAGCAAACAAACAAACTAAACCATAATACAGATTGCATTAAATAATTTCCATAAAGTGGGTTTTCAAGGAAGATGCAGTGACGTTTCTGTCTGACACTACCCTACACTAAACCACACCTATAAAAAAAAATCTCCTGTTTTGTCACAATTGCAAACCTGTTCTAAATTGAGGACTATATTACAGTATTTGCTTCAGTTTATGTGGTGCCAAAATATTGAAGATATGATATGAAGTATCATGTCTTCAATATATGAAGTAACATATTCCAAAACTTTGCCAACATTGTACTTCAATGCTGAGCTCTGTTTCTGTAAAGAAAAGTCTAGTCCCACTTCAAGGTAAGAAATACCACAATTTACATAATTTACATAATTTATCTCTATGGTACAAATCAATTTTTCATCTATAGACACTTTTAAGATTTAGAAAGATAAGGACTCTGCATATAACATCTAAGATTTTTTGATAGAAATTATTGACTAAACTTTGCCTGTTCAGACTGCTGAGAGTTGAAGATATAGTATATAAACCAGGTGGTTTTTTCAGAGTAAAACACATTAAATGGTTGGAAGGAAAAAATTTATTTTTCTTTTATATAACTTAATTCCCTTTTAAAAGAAATCTATTTTATTTTAAAGTTGCCTGCAATCAAGTTTAGTGTTGATGAAAAATCAATATTTTTAAAATGATATGGCTGAAACATTACAAATGGGTGAAAGTGACTATTTTTTTTCACCTGAATGTGGTTTAGTTGAGTTAGAAATATATATTTTTTTTTGTTTCTGCATAGTTATGCTTAGAGAAAAAAAGGGCTCATGCTTCAATAAAGGCTGGGAACTCATCAGTGATGTTTGGCGTCTTCTCAGGGGCACAGCTCCTCTCCTGTGGCCTTAGCAATGGAGTAGCGCTCCTTCCCATTCCTTGTATTCAGGTGTTCGACAAATAAAGAATATTATGATTTTCCCCCTCTGCAAACAATCATAAGACATTAAAAGGTGATGCAGTTAGGTGTAAACCTAGGATGAGGGGTGTAATTTCAGTTCCATCAGCTTTGCCATCTGTTTCATCTCAGTAATACAAGGTACTGACAGATGGGGATGCTGATCTTGAGTTCATGCTGTTAAACACTGCGCCATTGGCTAATAAACTTACTGCCATTCATGATCAAATGCATGATTAAATTAACAGTAAGACCCAGCTAGGATCCTACATCCTACACAGGAATATCTATGACACCTGCATCCTTTGAAATGGCTCATCCCAATGAGAGGAAAAGGGAGGGTTTCCTGTATATCTGGCCATAAATGCTGGAAGGCATCCCTCTCCAGAGCTGGGCACAATAGAAAAACAATTCCTGATTGGGGCAGAGTCCAGGTAAGAGATTTGGTTGAGTCCAGTTGCAGTGCACATACCTTGGGACAGCTCAGTGTCTTTGACGGCCCATGGAGCATTAATTTTCACTTTGTTTCTTCCTTGATACTTCCACTGATGTGAGAGCTGAATGAACACAAGCAAAGCACTGCTAAACCAGTTTGTGAGTTATGGTTCATCTGGCTAAGGGGCTTATCTCAGGTGAGCTGTAGCTAAACACATGAAGTTGACTGCCACGCAGATCTGAGATTCACTAATCCAGGTATATTTATTGTCTGGAGTTCTGCATCGGAATCACCCTAGGCTCCTTCTCTATAGTCATCAAAGAGAAATAAATGCTTCCAGAAAATAATTAATGCCATGCTATAGTAGACATCTAGGTACAGATAAATCATACTATTTCTCTTTGTTGACATCAAAACAGCTTTATTTCAGCAAGAATAATAGCACATCTCACATGAAAATGTGCAGTATTTTTCAGATTACTGCAAACACTCTAAAATAAGGAGTTTAAGACCAGTGTGTGATTTCATACCCACACTGCATAGATTATTTAGCCTCTGCTATACCATTTATGGACTCTAAGAGAGAGACTTATGTGGAGGCTTGCCTGTTAGACAGGCAGAGAAAGAGAGCTGGTGTTTCCTAGGGCATGAGGTGCCAGGTCAGGAGGGTGCTGCACTCTGCTGCTGTTCCTGGGGAATCTGTTCTCCCATTAGATTTTCTCTGTTTCAGAAAAAAGATTACTATCCTTGGGCCTCGGTTGTAACAGGCTAGTAGATCATGTCTGAAATTACCTATGTGCTGGTCTGGGAAAAAGTATGCAATAGGAATCAGTCTTCCATAGTATGTGGATTGGCAGATGTGGGCTCTTGAACAAAGAGAGTTTCCTTTCTGTTAGGATAGGAATAATGGTGTTTCAGATTATTTCTAGACTTGAGCAAAGCTGAAAGGTTCATTTGAACTAAACAAAATATTAGATTTCCCTACATTTAATATCTTTAAAACAGATAAGCAGCAGACTCAATTCTGACAATTATATCCTTACACACCATATGAGGCAGCAGGAGCCAGTATTCCTGAAAAGGAGATTTGGGCTCTTTCATTAAGCTTAAGAAAAACTCAGATTGAATTAGCTCAGACTTTGCTTAGAAAATAATCCTGTTGGTAGATATAGTTTTATGCAGTTCTCTCTTCCTTACAGGGATCCAAAGTTGCAATAAAGTGGAAGAGGAAACCTGTTTCACTGAGCTAGAAATCTGAAGAAAAACAATCTTCCAGTACTTCACTAACTCATTGTTGCAATAGTTGTAAATTACGTCACTACTAATTACTGTGGTTACACTTCTAAATTTCTCTTTACTACATATATCAATATTTACTGTAAACATTAGTTGCACTTCTTTATTCTTTTTTTTACTACAACTTTTAGAATATAATTTCCTCTCCATTCTGAAGGACAAACAAACCCACCCGCCTCCACCCTTTAGATGATTTTATAATGATTCATTTTCTTAGGATATATATTTATGTTGGATGATGAGAGTAAAGTAAAAATATGTTCATATCACATACCACAATCAAAAAGATTTCTTTAAGAAGTAGAATGCATTATAAATTGTAATTCCTCACAAACAAAAGTGTTTCTGAAGGTGTCTTTTCTGTCAGTTTTATAGATGTGATAGAAAGATTTTTTCAGTTTTATAAGTTTGTACAATTATTCCACAATAACAAGTTTGAGTTATTGCTTCATCTGTAGATATAGTTGGACTCAGATCTATTCCATTTTCTGAATTCTGTGAATAGGATTTTTTAATGTTTTTCTTCAACATTGTTGATTGGTCATTTTTTTTCTCCCCTAGCAAAAAAAAGTAGCAGGGTAGTTTTAACTTTTTATTCAGTTCTCCCCTTCCCTTAGCATGTTGTTTGAGCTCATTCCTTTCTGCAGGATGCAGCAGAGTATTCCACTGCTACTTAAAGTGATCTTAAACAGTCACTTATTTGTATTAATTGTCTCTGAGAACTCCCCAATAAGCCAAGATCAGCTTCCAGTTCTGTTCTGAAATCCAGACATAAGTATGTCCATCATGCATTTAAATTTTGACCTCCTATTCTTTGTGATATAGTCATAATAACTGACCTGTGTAATAAATCTGAGCCTTACCAAAATGTATACTAAATTATGTTACTTTATTTTTAAAAATTGTTAATTAATAAACTAAATCTATTTTTTTAAATTGTTAATTAATAAACTAAATCCTTGAAAAAGTGATAAACATTTTATGGATTTTCCTGGAACAATTTTAAGGAGTAATTATGGGAGGCAATTCATGAAGGGGCAAGAATATTGTAATGAACTGGGAACTGATCCAAAACAAAATGGAAAATCATCTAAACTTCAAAGACTTTATAGAATATAACAAGGAGTAACAGTGTGAGACAGTCAGTTGGAAGAGCACGAGAAAATGAAAGATCTTTGTACAACAGAAGTATAAAATTTTCATGCTATAGAATCATAGAATAATTTGGGTTAGAAGGGACCTTTAAAAGTCATCTAAGTCCAAACCCCACCTGCAATGAGCAGGGACATCATCAACTAGATCAAGTTGCTAAGGGCCTGTTCAGCCTGACTTTGAATGTTTGCAGGGATGCAACACCTACCACCTCTCTGGGAAATCTGTACCAGCTTACACTTCCCGCAACTGTTCCCCTACCTTCATTGTAAAAATGTCTTCCTTATCTCTAGTATGAAGCTACCCTTTTTTAGTCCAAAATCATTATCCTTTGTCCTATTGCAACAGGCCCTACTAAAAAGCCTGCCCCCACCTTTCTTATAAGCCCCTTGTTCATTAAAATTATCTTTAAAATTAAGGATTTTTAAGATGGATTTAAAGTATGATGAAGTCAGATGTTTTTAGACTATTTCAATAATGAGAAGATATAATAAAAAATTATTCTGTAGAAGGAAAATAGAAGTTTTCCTTTTAAATAAATCAATTGAGGGGTATTTGGAGAATCCTGGGAATGAAAACAAGTAGTATGTTTGACATAATGAAGACACAACAGCTAGAGAAACAGGCAAAAGGGAAACTGGAATTAAATACTATAAGTGGCATTCTGAAGGAGGACAGTTGAAAATTATTCTATTCTTATACCTGTGAAAGGTGTTGCAAGGAGATGGCAAGCTGCCATTTTATCAAAAGCTAAAGCTGAAAACAGTGTACAGAAAATTTGTACATATCTAACATAACCTTGATTTGTGGATGATGAGATATGTCAAAATCTGGTGATGTCAAAGTAAGCACTGAAGTATAAAGTGAGGTGAGGGAGAGAAAATGGATTGGGAGAAAGAAGGAAAGCTGAAGTGTTAGTTGTTTTTATTAGAGAGACAAGATGAGAATTTAAGATTTTCTTTAAGAGTATGGAATTAAATCGGAACATTGCCTGCAAAATGTTCAGAATTAAATCTGCATCTATGATTGAAGTTAACCTAAGGAAGTATGGAATGAAGAGTTGAGAATGAGCTCCAGGAAACATAGGAATTGGAAGAAGTCCTTTTAAAGACACATTAACTAAAGAGTGACTAAAAACCTGGGAGGAGACACAGGAAGGGGCAAAGGTTCAGAGGCCAATACAGAGAATATCTGATGGGATAAAAATATGGTTAACTGTCAAAGGTACTTGATGGGCAGAATGAGCAGGGAGATAGACAACAATTCTTGAGATCTGGCTAGGAAATGACCATTTGAAAATCTGGTACAAGGGTTTAAGCTGAAAGCAAGATATGAGACCTGAGAAAGGGATGAGTGCAGCTGTAAAGGAGACAGGAAAGCCACAGGATCAAGAGGATACATGGAGGAGAGGTGATATGATATCCCTGCTCTTGTACCCACCTTCCAGAGCAGCAACTGGCAGAATCTGGATGGCCCAGGGGCATGGGAAGCACCACAGGACTTGCTCTACAGCTGCTTTAAGCAGCTCTTCCGCTCACACCATTGACAAGCATGTTCACAGCTGAGAGCACAGAAGAGACAATACCCACTGCTGGCTGCCAGGCAGTGAGAGGTGCAAATTGTCCAACTGTTGAACTTTACGGAGGGTGGTCCAGATTTTGACAGAGATCTCCTCTCCAAAGCTTTCTGAAAAAAGTGCAGAGGTAGCGAATTTTGAGAAAAAAGTCAAAAGTAAGAGCAGATAGACAAGGATTTGGAGGAGGAGATTACAGCCAAGTCAAGAGTAGATAATAGGTATCTGCTTATTGTGATGTATTTCCAGTGCACTGCTCGGAGCTCCTGGGGTTTCAGCTCTGTCATTCTCAGAGCACTTTGCCATCTGCACAGAAAATGGTGTGAAAAGGTGTTTAATTCAAAGTGGCAATCATATAGTACAGTGAGTAAACGATGGACTCACCAAGAGGGAATAGCGGGTAAAAATCATATATTTTTTATAACTGCAAAAAGTTTTAAGAAAGTTGATTAATGTTAAGACCTCCCTGAAATTCTGCTTGGTGTTGACCTTTATAAATCATTTGTAATCTCTCTCAAAAAAGTTTCATCTTCTGATAATACCAATGTTGAGAGGTTTCCTTTGATTTTTATCCCTTTATACTCCTAAAATACAAAAATAAATGGAATTGTAACTCTCTTCATCCACATGTAACCCTGTATACAGCTGGTTTATTTATTTTGCTGTTTAGTGTTGAAAGCAGAAGTATTAAATTCTGTCCACAAGATATAAAAAATGAATACAGCATGTGTTTGTCTATACACCACATTTAGACATTGGGGTAACACTGAAAGTGATCTATTGCCAAAGATTCCTGAATGGTATCATTCAGGATTAAACCTGACATTAAAAAAAACCCCAAGCATATTTGCTGTTTAGAAACTAAAATCTGAAAATACTCTCCAATCCCTTGAGAAAAATTAAACTATGCAATTTTGCATGTTTGTGGGTTGATATTTAACATGCTTTATTTACTGCAATGAAATTTTTAATTATACATTAATATGTCTATTTTTCTTCATATTTTTGTCATTCTTTTTCATTATGCTTCCTCTGCAGTTTATCTTCACCTTTTTGGCATCATTCCACTACTTTAAACCAGTTATTCTCAGGACCAAGTAAACTTATTGTTAGCAAGTACATTATTTACACAGCAAGCCTGAATTATTTAATATCTTGATTCTTAGGAATTAATATCTTGATTCTAATAAGCTGCATTGTGCTAATTAGAATTCTGCTGTAGCATGTTATTAAATCTCTTTTTAGAGACTTAACACTGAAATATTTTTTGAACGTAACTTTTTTTTTGCAAAAGAACAAAAAAGCACACACCAGTGATAGAAAGCTACACATCTTATCATCTGAAAACAACAGGCCCCTCATAGTTTAAACCTAGCTGGCAACTAAGCCCCAGCAAAGATCCAAAACACAGCCCCATGCCAACTCCTATATACAACATTAACCCAGCCAAAACCAGCAAAAGGTTTTAATTAGATCCCTAAACATACGTTTAGGAACTTCAGTTCAGGCTCCTACTCTTTAAGATTCTGGATACCTGATCACCAGCATATTGAACATTTTCTTACAAGACTCAAATGCCTGATGTCATGTTACATGTGACTGTGCAGGATGTACTGCATATTGAATATAATTCAGCAAACCTCACTTATTTTTCTCATTTTACAGAGAAAGTTGTGATGGGAGAAATTTTGACAATGAGAAAAAATTGTAGAAAAATTGATTTTCCTTAGAAGCACTACTGCCAAGGTCCTGAATATTTCTCACTTTGTACTCATTATTGCCACCTATCCAGGGTCTTAGCAGAAAGCTAATATTTTTTTTCTTATATTGCATTCCAACTCCCTTAGTGACACCACTAATCCATCTCAAAATGTATAGGAACTGAATCACTGCTTCAAACAGCACCATTTAAACATTTCTGTTCCATGCCACATGTGGTGGAGTGTCTTGTTCCAACTTGGGCACCTTGAATCTGGAGCACAACGACTTTTGCAGGAAACAGACCTTGCCTGAGACCAAGCTCACTTTACCAATCACACATTTCCCTTGTATTATTTTTACGGGGAAATAAGAAATACTCATTACCCTGATTTTGGTCCTTGACAATAAATATTTTTTCATCTAAGAGTAGGTCACCTCATGATCTTCACACATAAAAGAAGTCCTGAAGCACACTTCAGATTTGTATGGAATGACTTATATTTTGCCCAGGGTATTCACTTGATCTTACAGAGGCATTTGAATGTATGAGACCATTTGCTGTTTCTTGCTGAGATAGCCTTGTAAATCATACACTTTGTTTTGAGAGGTTTTATAGGCCATTTGTGGGTGGAAGTGAGAAATCAATAAATAGTGTAGCTATGTACGTGACGTACGGTAGGGCAAATAGACTGAAAGTCTTAGACTCATGTGAAGAGATAAAAAGTACATGAATATATTGTTGGTAGGTCTTGAAAACAGGCTAGATTATTAAAGCTAACAGTATTGGCAAACAAGAAAATGGCAATTAATTTAGCCAATTGTAGCATTCCTATTTCTGCTAGCAGTCAGCCCAAATGAAAAGATGAAGTGAACCATGGAAAAATGCCAGACCACAGCCTCAGCCCAGCCATTTAGCTTCACAAATCCAAATTAGAAGTGTGACTCCAGCTACCCTGAGCTCTACTCCTTTCATTTGTTCATCCTGAAATCTGATTCTAGGCCTGAAATTCTTCAACAACATGCACTTTTACTTCCACTCATTTCTGTGTTGGGCTCCATTTTATTAATTACTACAGATAACTGATGCTTCTGGCTTTTATTGCCCACTTGAACTTCTAGAGGAAGTTAAAGACTTCAAATCCTCTACAAATCACATACTCTTTACTGAAACAGGTGCTAAAAAGAGAATTCCTCAACATTCTTGAAAGCCTGTTGATCAGTAAAACAGGTTTTTCTTGGATACAACTTAGCAGAACTTCTAAGCATATGTGGAAATATTTTCTGTATTCAAACATTTATTCCCCATCAAATGATTTTCCAAATAATTCTTCCAATATAAAAGACCTGCAGAACAGTGTATCTTTAAGTTCCTTGTGAATCACCCAATGCAACAAATGCTGTTTGCACTGGCTAATTTGTCCTTCAAGTAGACCTGTTTGTACACTATGCAACCATTTTAGTTCTTTTGTGGATCTTTTGGTTTAATTTATTTTCTTTTGAGGGGGAGTGTGTTGTGTGGGTCTTAGCCATTTTAAATATCAGCTAGGTGGAACTGTGTGTGCTGGACTTAATTTTTGTTTCCTTGTTGCTGTTTATATTATCTAACATGCTCTTGATCAGCTTTCAAAAGGATGGTAACACCTGCTCTGTTCCTTCAGGATCTCAGAAATCACAGTGGATTTCTACCAGAAAATAAGCAGTGTGGATGGTGGTGCTGAGAGCTTAAGCAGGAATAGATGTTCTGAGCTGTTTTTAGAGATTCCTCACATCACTTATTCTATGTAAATATCCCAGCGTTGTCCTGAAAATAGAACAATGATCTCAGCCTAACCTATGCTAGAGCTTAATACATCTTTTTCAAGCAGTTCACAATTATTTGCCTCACCTTAATCTTTATGTTTGACTACTTTAATTGTACCATCTAAGCCTTATGTCATTTGTTATTGCTGTTGTTCACTGACTGGATTACAGTATTTGTAAAGAAGAGGAACAATGTAAAGGAGATTTCTAGTTAGTTATATCAATCCTTCCCCAATCTTCTAAATAGCCGATATTGGCAACATTTTTGAGTCTTGGTACTGATACATAATCTTTAGAAATAACCAGGATAGCTTATGGAAATACTTAACAAAAATGAGGCTACAAGAGTCAAATTACTATTTGCTATTATCTGAGAAAACAAATTCTTGGTTGTAATAATAAATGTTCTAATACGTTCTGTCCTTCTAACATGAAGGACAAAGTCTAAAAAAATAATCTTAATTCATAAATTCCATTTTGTCTACATGTCACAATTGCAAAAAAAAATGGATGAAGAACAGAATCTTCTGATTAATAATTTTGGTCATTTCTATCTCCAATATCTAATATCAGCATCTTGTAAGTATTTTCCCAATAGCAGCACTAAAGAACATTTTTTATAAGCTAGTATAGAGTAAGTTAATTTGAGATATCTGCTGCTTTTTTCATTAAGGTGCTGAGCAAATTTTCTGCCCCTCTTTAAAATAGTATTTTAATATACTTTTTGCACTATATGGATGTGAGTTTCTTTAAAGACTTTGTACAAGTAAAATAAATATAAACTCACTTTTCAACTTTGCAAGAATTAATATGGATTACATCTATTCAGAATTATATTTTCTCTGGCAAGTACTATTATTCTACTTTGCACGCGCATGTGTGTGTGTGTGTGTCTGTGTGAGTGAAAGGTTGTTCTCTAACCTTAACTTTTGATTCCATTATTATGACCCATCAGCCTGTCATACAGTTGAGGAAACTAAAAATTTAATAACGGTTTTCTGTACTGTTACTGTCTTTTTTGTCCCTATCATGCTAGAGAATTTTCTTTAATTTTTTGACACTTTTATATTTATGGCTGACATGTACACTATAATGCTCAATCTTACTGTTATCTTCTGTTCTGCAAAAATGTTTCCATTTTACACACATCTTTTCTGAGCCTACTTCTAATAATATGATAGTTAGGTCAAGCCTCATGGGGTATGTCCATGGGCTCTCATTCTCTTAACTAAAATTTTCCTAAATGTTCTGAATAAAGTGAAATGAGATTATATGGGCAACACATTTACATTTTGTAGTGTTGATGTTTATGTCTAGGAAAGCAGGCAATGAAGCTGTATTACACTTTCAGAGTGTACTAAAAGTAGAATTAACTCTTCTATTCAAAAGATGAGAAGTTTCTAAGTATAACCACAGGGAATAAATAAAAAATTTTCAGTCAAGACATGAAAATACATTTGTGCAAAAAGAAGCAAAAGTCCCTTTGCTCTACTCTTGCCCCAAGAAAACACATTGTGCAGGTGTATATTTAGAACCTAGGACGGATGTCATATGGTGAGTCCCTCAGGCTGCCTGACAGCCAGTAAACTGCTAAAGAAGGGGTAACAGCTGCTTCCAGTAAAGCTGCAATGAAGATGGAAATGGATTAAACCCAAATTTGCTGCCCAGATCTCAAAGGAACAAGTCTGGAAAAAAGGCATCCTGTGCCTGAGGAAATGGCTTAATACCATGAAATTAGAGAGCTCCAATAATGTATCAAAGACAAATTACAAGATAGTTGAGAGACACTTGAGGTTGGAACTGCCCAAACTTCTCAGACTCTGGGCCATTCTGAGAAGTGTTACACCAGAGAGTTAGCTGCCTGGATATATGGGTACATCAACAAAAATGCCAACATGCCACAGTTGGAATATTGAAGTAAGCACAGGAAATCACACAGTATCAGTCTGCTACACAAACTACCTAGATACATTTGGTTTTATATTTAAAATATATATGGATGTATAAAGACAGAGGGGCTCTTGAAAGGCATGAAGATTTTCATAATTGTTTTGGGTGAAATTCTGTTCCTCTTGATACCAGTGTGAAGAAAATAAAGAAAACACTTTCAGTGTTTCAGTGCTCTTGTCACTCAGCTAAGGATAACATTATCCATATTCACTGGTTATGCTGTGTTCTGATTTTACTGCTGATGCAGAATTTTGTGCTGCAAGAAATGCAAAGAGATCGATCCTTCTTTTTTTTTTTATTTTTTTTTCTCCCTCACATGAATCACAGCCTTTACTGTTCTAAGAATTACAGTTATGGGGGAATATTATTTTCATGACATACTATTTAGGAAGCAGATCTGAAAACACCAATATATACGGTTTAATGTATAGGAAGAATAGAACTACTTGGCTGGAAATACAAATAATGAAATTCATAGCATTCAGCTATCTTAGTGCCTAACCATGCTTATGGACAACTTTTTTTTTATTGTTCTATATTGGCTTTAAATTAGGTTCCTTGAGCTGAGTTTGGCTAGGCAGACTTGGCTGACAGGAAGGTGGTACATAGAGGGAAATGGACCAAGAAAGCAAGGACAAATGCCTAAGCTTGATCCACAAGTTTTGCCGCCTAGTATTGTCAGTATAATGTGAGAAAACCATACTCCAGCTGAAATCATTCTTCTTCCCTCATATTAACTCAGCTTTTCTGGCAGAATAGGTTTGCCAGTTTATAGCATATTTTGCATGGAGGTAGTAAAACTACTGAGGGAGAAATTCCTTCTGTTAGTGTACACACTGCCTGCTCTGAAGCACTGCTAACATAGTTATGCCAATGTAGTTACAGAAAAACTGACAGCTTCTCAAGTTAGCCTGTATTTATAGCTCTAGGTCAGAGAAGATTGAAAAGGCCAGTAACACTTTCACGTAAAATGCACTGTAAATAATATTCTCTGTAATTTCTTATTCTAATATCATGAGAAACCCTTAAATTAAGAACTCAGTTTGGTGGAGCTCATGAATAAGCCTACATGCATTAGTAAAACACAGACTAACTAAAATTTAAACAATATTTATCTCACATAAATTTTTGTTTGAGAAAAGGTTGAAGATTGTCACCTGCTTAATCTAGTGATTATCTGACCCTGAGTAACAGTAGTAGAAATCAACACTAGTGGCCATCAGCTTTAAGAGTTACTTTAGATGTATCTTTCAAAAGTCACCTTTTCTTCCATGGTATAATTCTCCTCATGCAGGAGATGGAAAAAGTAAAAGGATTTAAATGCAACAGGGTTTTACTTGGTGTTAGCTACAGAGTTCGTAAGTAGGTAGCTCTGAAAATACCTGAAAGTTGTGAAAATATATGATGAAGAATTTGTAAAAGGAGCAAACAAATATTCTAAGATTGAAACTGTGCTGGATCTTCAACATGAAGCTAAAGTTTTTAAAGACTGATACAATTATGTTACACTTAATTTTCTTTATTTCCTGCAATCAAGAATAAAAATCTGAAAATGAAGTGTTTGAAAACTGATCTCCTTGTATTTTTGATCAATTCATAACCAGAAAATTACAGTAATATTTAAAAATCTGTTTTGAAAAATACACAGCTAGATTAAAGAGACTCAGATAAATTTAGAAAAAGAAAGTAAAGCTTCCGATGTATCTTCAGACTATCAGTGCAAAAATTGTTGATAATGACAGGAAACGGGACTTTGAATACTTGTTAGGACATGTGATGGTAGCATCAGGGATTCAAGTCTGGTGCTATATGAGGTTTTTTTTCCTGTTATCCAGGTCCTTAGAGCTGTGTTGGAAATGTCTCCTGTGCCTTTGTACATTTTCAAGCCCTGAATTATTTTTCAGGTCTTCATGAGTGTGACAAGAGTGAGATTTTGCAGATTTTAGAGATTAACTCTGCAGAAGTGAAAATACCAAAAATTCTGTTAAGGACGGTCTTGACTTGGGAAGTGGGAGACTTGAACTTGGTTATTTCCCCATAAGTATTTTAACCACCTGGTGATTTATTAATATGGATCAGGCTTGTTCAACTCTTTAGCTACCTCTTCAAACTAATCAAGAAATCACCATTGTTAAGTATTTTTTCCCATCCCAGATGACCAGGTTACTTTTGCAGTAATTGGAACATATAATCACATGTTCTGATCCTTTAGCTTTAAGTAAGGACTGAGAAAGGATCAGATTCCAAAACCAAGCAGTTCTATCTTAATCCCAAAGAACATACATCCCTGAAATATCTTCATGGGGAATTTTGTTTATTATGGAACCAGTGTCTTCTGATGAGGGACAAAAAAAAATATCTTTTGCAAAATAAAATTCCAAACAGAGCTCTACTTGAATGTTTTCAATTCTACTTGTTTAGTTTTCTCCAGCCTTTCTTCTCTAACTTCTATCACTCTTTATGCTCTGGACCAGAAATTAATCAGGTTTCTTTTTATAATTCTTGAAAGTCCCACAGGAATATTCACACAGAATTTACCTTGTCATTACAGTTTACTCCCTCTTTACAGAAGGAAAGAATAAAATAAAAGCCCTGTTTATGCACATTCCTGCAGAATGTCTACATGAAAAGGGCATGTTGTATATTTAGACCACACGTGACTTTACAAGATGAAGGCTAAGTAGATTTTTTGAGTAGTTCTAATTACACTATATTGTACTAAACTGTACTGTCTAACTGTGTAATCAAAAGCAGCATAAACTGTCGCTAGCACTTGTAAGTACCAAACAACAAAACCAGTAACTAATAAAATACGCTAGTACAAATCAAGAGCTACAATTGTAATGTACAAAAGTGCTAAACATCATTGCAGCTCAAATCTTATCAAGTACACATTAAAATTCAGTGCTGTAGAGAGGAAATAGCACAGTATCTTTCAAACAGCAGCCTATAGCATAGTAAAGAAGAGTAGAGAAGTTTTTGCTAAACCTGTCAATTTATGCAATGTGTATATTACCAGATACATAAAGGATAATTTTCTCACAATGGATCTGATACATAATATTTCAGAAAGCAGGCTGATGCACTTTATTCTGGTATGTCAAGTCTCATACATAAAGGAGCTTCATTTTTATATATAGGAGAACAAATAATTTGGTATGCAAGGTTCGGCTCCAAAGCTCAAACTCTCATAGATTTTACATGCTGTAAGAACAATGCAATGAACCACTCTGACCTTTGGACACTGTTCAGCCTCAAAAGCCATATTTCCTAATTCTTGCACCATAACAAATAACCCATGGTATTAGAACATATGCTTGAGAAAGACATCTGACCTCAATTTTAAAGTTCAGATAGTATTTGCTATCTATTTATCACTGTACTACTGTAATGCTCAAATAAGCTTCTGTCAACAGCTATGATTCTACCCTCTCTAGCACTTGTACTTATGTTTCTTTCCCCAAAAACAGCCCTGCAGATCAACTTTCTTTCCTTGGAAGAAGACAGACTTCTAAAGAAAAGTCTCCCTTTTTCTATTTATAACAATGATTCTAGCTGAAACCTAAGACACTTCAAAATTAATGTACATTTTGCCGCTGGCTTGATAGCCCGGGGGCGTACTCCTGAAAAAGACTTTGTAAGTTTTTAAGAGGATATGGTATTTCTCTTGCATCACTGATGTAGCTCTACTTTGTTCAAGATCATTAGCAAGCTGATTTGGAAAATCACAGTGGTATTGTTAAGGAGAACTGCTTTTAATACTTGCCTGGTTAGACTGGACATCTTCTTTATAGATGTACATCTCAGAGAATTTAGATAATACAATGTACTCTCATTTCAGATCTAAATAATTAGGGGAAGTGTTAAAAAAGTACTTGAGCTTGAAAATCTTTCCCATTCCTGTAATACATTCATTAACTATGTGTACCCCTGTCAAAGATCAATGATGCTGCTACTGCCATAACATCCCAAAAGGGTTGTAATTCAGCAGCGAAGGTTTAATCTCTTAAGTATGGGCTTAATCTCTTAAGTATATACTTAAACACATTCCTATCAATCAATGAATTAAAAGTGGGTTCGTGTCCTATTGACTTTATAGCTGATTACATTCAGTTTTGAATAGCAGAGCAAATACATAAATTCTGTCATTTATTATGTCTGTTTCTACAACCATCTTCACCCTTTCAAAGAATGAGAAAAAACTATTAGGTTACAGCATCCGTTGGAGAACTTAAATGCTCCATAGTATCAATTTATTTATAATTTACTCTCACCGTTTTACAGCAATGGCCGCAGGGCCATCCCTGCCGGGTGTCTCCTGTCCCGTCCCTGCTCCCGCTGTCCCCTCGGGGCTCGCAGCGCTGTTTCTCGCACGGTTCCCCTGGCTCAGCCCTGGCTGCCGGGCAGCGTTTTGCCCTCCCTTGGCCAGGCTTTCCCCGGGGCTCTCGCCCGCCCGCCCGTGGCTGAGGGGCTCAGCCGTG
>JAHLSL010000006.1:14057185-14096002 GCA_025920805.1 Petroica traversi | reverse complement strand
GCTGCAGCCGCTGGCACCGCCTGGGCCCGGCCCGGGCAGCCCCGGCTTACCCAACATCTCGCCACAGAAAGAGCATTTTCATGGATTTCAGTGCTTTTCGCTATTGTTCCTCCAGGAGACATAGTAAAATACTGTTCCAGCATTAAAATTAACTGCGTGTAGCTTTGCCAATGCGTTCTTCTCTTGATACAAGGGTTTTATGAAGCCAGGATTTCAAAAAACAAAACAGCATTTCCTTAAGTTTTGTAATTTATTGAACAAATAAGGATAATGGAAAGGGAAAAAAAAATAAAAAAGAAAGAAAGAAACTGAAACAAACTAGTAAGATCTCATATTTAGTGTTTGTGATGAAATAAATATATTCATCAGAATCCTCTGTAAGTTGGATCATGTCTATAAAATGGTGAGTGCTTCATTATTCCTTGCCTTTTAACCTTTTCATAGCACTGATGATCGCATTCAGGGAGACCTATCTGTTTGCAGTCCAAGCTTCAGTAGATATTGCTTTAATAAAATAAATTGGAGCTGGAAGTGAATTGTTAGTTTTGCTATCGACTTTTGGAGGACTGTCAAACCTTATCAGAATTTCGAAGATACTTCCCAGCCTGGGAGGAGATCAAGACCAATATTCATATGCAGGGAGCAGACTTTTTCTGAGCGGGAAATGCACTCATAATCCTGTTTTCTCTCTAGCAGACAGGCACTAAAATTGAATTAAGAAGACCTCAGCTCTGCTCTCAGCTAAGATACCGACACTGTTTGGAGAAGATTCTGTTCTTCTGTTTCTCTGGCTTTCCTTTGCCCTGGCCATTTGGTGATGACTTTTTCTTACCCTGTACTTGAACAATAACTCAGTTGTAGATGCTACTGTAATAATAAATAGAAAGAATAATAAAAAAAAAAGTATAGACAAATGTATAATTTCAAATATCTAGACAAGCATTATATTTTGGATATTAGTTCAGGGTGAAGCTTCATGAGAGATTAAGGAAGTCTAAGTGTCAGTGCACCCTTTGCTCTGGCACATTTGCTTATCTTGGCTCTCTGATGTGTCAGTTCACTTGCAAACTCAGCAGAAAACTAACCCAAAAACGAAATAGAATAGATTCCTGCTAGCTCAGTAAGTTGAATTGATTCATTGGTAGGCCAAATGAAAACTGGAGCTGCTACAAAAAAAAAGAGCTGGAGGAGTGGGGAACTGTTGTAGCCCAATTTACATCTGTTTTTGCTGCTTCAGAATTATTTCAAATTGCACAAGAAAGGTAACAGTATGCTTAACAGATGTTTTTCATATTTTATTTTATTTTATTGTATTTTATTTATAAATATTCATTAAGTAATATTTTTGTTGAGTGTAGATTTCAGATTAATGAAAAATAAGCTGATTGACTCTTTGCTAGTATTTCAACATCAACAGTCTAGAAAAACATAATTTTTTGTGTAGTTCTCCCTCTTGTCTAGTTTATGTTCACAAAAAAGAGTTGCTTGAAACTTGCTTTCCTCTCTTTCTTGTGAAGGAAAATATAATCAACAGAAAATTATATATTCTTATCACTTGCTTGTAGTGGATACTGAGTACTATAAATATAGCAGCAGTAAAAAGACTAAGAAAAAGGTGGATTCACTATTCAGTAGTTAAGAAACCTGTTGATACAGGACACAGAGAAGGCTAAGGTACTCTATGCCTTTTTGATTTTCTTTTTTCTAAATTGGTAGAGCCTGCTCTTGTATGACACAGGTCCTTGTACTGCTTGCAGTCTTTGCCAGTGAAACAGTAACCACCATAGAGAAAGATGCATTAGGGAGCACCTGGGTCATGTAGACATGCAGAAATTAATGGGCTGAGGTGGTATTGCATCCAGAGGTACTGAGGGAACTGATTGATGCCACTGCAACACCTTTACCATTATGAAAAGTAATACCAGTCAGAGAACATGCTGGAGTTTGAAAAGACAAACATCACAGTCATCTTCAAGAAAGCAAGAGGGAGGAACTTGGGAACTGCAAAGTAGCTTCACCTTGGTCCTTGTCAGTGTTACAGAGCAAATCCAACAGAAGCCATTTACAAATTCATGGATAACAAGGCAGTGATCAGGAACAGCTCTCAAGAATTTACCAAGGGCAAATATTCTCTTGCTAAATAGTGTTGAAAAGGCCAGCTCTATGAACAAGGAGAGCAGATGTTGTTTTCCTTGACTTCAGCAAGGCTCCTGACCCCATCTACCAGGGTGTCATTATAGGCGAATCAGTGAGATAGGGACAGGATAAGAGGACTACAAAGTGAATGAAAATTTGGAAGGATCTGTGGCAGCTGCTCATTTTTGTGGTATTCTTTAGGGACTGACCCTCGCATTGTTGAATGACTTTATTAATGACATGGAAATGGAATATGACACGAAATGGAATCCACCCTTAGAAATTTTGTAAATAATGAATCGTGGCTAATGGTCACTTTGCTGGAGGGCAAGGCTGCCACCATTATCTAGACAACTTTGGAGAGATGGGCTGATGGGGATTTAACAGGCATGAACAAAGCAAATGCAATTTCATACAGCTAGGGTAGAAAAATCTCACTCAAGAGTACAAGATGGGCATTGACTAATTAGGAAACAGATTTGCAGAGGAGAACTGAAGGGGTGTGGTCAACAGCAAACTGAAGAGAAGTCGGCATTGTGCCTTGCTGATAATACGTCTGACCACATCCTGGGCTGCATGAACAGCATGGTAGCTAACAGGCCATGGGAGGCTTTCCCTCTACTCAGTGTTTGTAACTCAGTTTGCAATTGCATCTGCAATATCATGACTCTGCTTTGAGAGGAGGTTTGGACTCATAGCCTCACAGAGTCTACCCTAGCCTTAAGCATTCTAAAAACCTAATTTCATTCACATAATACCTAATTATTAAGACCAATGCTATCCACCATTGCATTTGTTGTTCCTTGATGATGTGTCCTCTCTGGGTGCTCAAAGATTTGGAGAATTTGATTCCAAATTAATGTGAGTACTACAATCCAGACAGTAAAAAAATCAGCACAGAAGTGCAATGGTATTGATATTATTGATAATATCTTTCTAGTGTAAGTATTCATGTAGCACTAACAAGATTTACCAAATTCTGTCCTAGGTTGCTACATTTAAAATTTGGAATGGATTATGTTAATACTGTTTTCCTTTCAGTTGTTTGCAACCCTTCTGAACCACTGGAATGGACACTTGAGAACATTACATACTCTTACCGTCTTTTAACTTTGGTAAGTGAGGATGTTTTTGTCATCCCATAATAAATAAGGAATTCTTGCCTATTCTCTATGTCTAGTGGCAGTTTTTCCAGTATATATCTATCATTAATTAATAGCTTGAATTTCTGTACTCTTGGAGAATTCTCTTTTATCTGAAGTTCTGATTGCAAAATTAGGAGTCAAACTTTCTCACATTGTTGTGCTGAAGAGTTATAATTGATACCTTTCTGTATAGCTTTTTGAGATGTCACAAACCTCTTGTTAATCAGGTGACATTTTGTGATTGAGAATGTATTTTTTACACACTCCATAAAACATGATTTTCTACAAAATGCTAGATATCAAAAGCATAAAGAGCAATTACTATTATTATTTTTCTTTAAATTAAAATGTATAACTGAAAGTTTTGCATAGTTCCCATAATAGAAGCACATTGCATAAAGGTTTAGTAATGAAAAGAACTTTCTCTTTCTTCACTGAATAGAACTGTGGAGTATACAGTACGCATAAAAATGAAAAATCTCATTTTTGTTGCAAGAAACTGAATCTACAAAGTATTATTAAAAAGTGGAGCCACAGTATAATGACATAAAAATTTCCATGCTGACTTTTCTGAGACAAGATGTGTGTTACAATTGTGCTACATTAATAAAAGATTAGCTAAATATGCCAATTATCTCTTCAGTGTAAAATTTCCCCCTCATTCAGTATGACTAGGAAGTTGGGAACTATTTTAACAATTTGTTCCATTTTAATCATCACAAGATAAAAATTTACATTAAAAAAAAACCCCTGAGCTTCTTCAAAAATAGACCTTTTTTTTTTTTTAATTCCACTTCTTTTTTTTTTTTTAAATCCAGATGATATCAGAATAATTATTAAGAGTTCTGGCCAAATTCTGTTGTAAGCAATTCCGTTGTTTTTTTTTTTTTTTTTTATTGGACCTGCTTGTAACGTCCTGGTCTACACAATGAGAAAGGGATTTTCATCTTCTGATTTTATCAGGAGCAAGAATAATTTGATAATTCTGGTTTCGTGACCATATATATAAAGAATTCAGTAAAAATAGAGTGAATTGTTTTTTGGGTTTTGGTTTTTTTTTCATCAAGAGAGTATATTCCAAATGGAAATGGTCAAGGCTTTTTTCAATTTATTTAGTTTAATGCATTTACTTTTGTGCAGTTAGCAATGAAAAGGAACAGTTTATATATCTAGTCTGTTCTAATCTAGCTGGTATAAACTATTGATTTTAGTGAGGGAGGACAGTAATAATCCCAGTCTGATGAGACTTGTCTTGATTTGAGGACACATTCCTGGATCAAATCCCAGGGTAAGAATGTCAAATGTTTCTACAGAGGCTTAAAACCAGCTACAATCAAAGCTCCTTGAAAAGTATTAATTGAGAAAGAAGAAAAAGCATAGAGATTATATTAAACATTATAATGCTTTTCTGTGAACATTTTTAGTAGAAATGTGGTTCTGCCTTGTTAAATTAACCAAGGTTATCCTTGTTGTAATTATCTGTATCTGCTATACAAATATACATTTGAGACTCTAAAATGTCATAATTTAAATTTCTATTATTTGTTGCTGAGTTTTTCATTGTCACTTTAGTGCTAAGGAATAACATTCTAAGAGAATTCTTATAATCTCAAAAAGATGCAATAAATTTACTTTCAATATAACTGAAAGCCAAGACCAAGGCTTTTAGTGCACTGGGGGCAGCCATTTCCTATTAATTTCTGCTTACCCACATTATATGAGTTGCATATTCAGAACTGTACGTAAGGGATTTCAATACCCTGTTTCAATTAATTTCTAATGATAATTGGGAATCAAAACTCTTTGTATGGCTTTGATAACCCAAAAGAAATATTTTAAGGACTCCTATAAACGTTTAGGAAAGAATTACACTTTAAGAATATGAGTTGACACTAAGACAATTATTTATGCTCTTTAAGTTAAATATAACCACCTTTTTCATCACTTGCATCGAATTTGGGGTTTAAATCAGAATGAAGTAGG
The DNA here is from genome assembly GCA_025920805.1 of Petroica traversi. Lineage (NCBI taxonomy): Eukaryota > Metazoa > Chordata > Aves > Passeriformes > Petroicidae > Petroica > Petroica traversi. The sequence continues at coordinate 14,090,738 of JAHLSL010000006.1, read as the reverse complement.
AGTATTTCAAAAATTTCAGTGGAAGTCAGTGGTCAGCTGGGAAAATGGGAATTTTCTGTCTTGATCGATGAGATCTTCACCCTCTGTATTCCCTGGTCTGATCCACCTTCCATTTTGAGGAAACGGTGTAAATGCAAAAGAAAGACAGGGTAATACCATCCATCTTTTCTTCTTTTCTGTCAACCCCAGCTCAACCAGAAGCATTCCTTGTATTCCCAAAGTTAAGTTTCATACAACATTAACAGGAAAGGAAAGCAACTAAGAGTGAGAAATTAATAATTTATGATCAGAAAAAATAGAAGTGTTATTGCAGTAAAAAAGATGCATGGAGGTTGCTCCAAATGGTAGTTTTATAGCACAAAGGATCTAATAATGATATAGCTTCAGGCAGGGACAGTGACAAGAGGACAGAATAATATATTAATGGAATGATGAGCCAATATAATTCTAAACAATCCTACATGTTTTACTGATTTTAGAAAAAGTGTTATTTTCTAGATTCTCATACTTAGCATACTTTGGAAAATGTTATGATGTTCAACTGATGACTGAGAAGAAAGGAACTTTTGGTTCCCAGACAGAAATGGTAAAATTATCTTAAGATATTGATTAAATATATTTTCTTTCTGTTTCATAAACAATGCTGGAACAAACTTATGTTTAGGATATATATGCTAGTGCCTTTTCTGTCTTTTATTTCCATAATTAAACTGATGGTCTGAGATGCAGTATAGGAAAAGCCCAGAAATAAAAAAATAAGAAAGAATGATTCATTAAAGACAATGAAGTTTTAAAACTTGTGACCGTGGTGTCACATTATAAGTATACTTAAAAATTTTAAATTGCATTCAGTATGCTAAATTGAGATAGGTTTAGCTAGTTTTTCCAAAAAAGTTCATACAGTAGAATTTCTTTGTGCAAATTACTGCTTATCATAATTTTTATTGTCCAAACATACATATGCACAAAGAAGCATGGAGACATACATTCCTTTCTGTAACGGGAGGAATTTCTCCATATCTGGGAAACAGCTGGAAATCTTCTGTAGGACTAAGGTGGGATTACAGTTCCATTTTAATGTTTATACTCTCAGATAAAAGCTATCGCCCGTGCAGCAGGGAAGATAAGATGGCTGACAGCACTAAGCTGCCTTCACTAAGCAATGCTGATGGCTGCCTTTTTGGCAGCCTGGGGCACTATGCATGATTAAAGAGAGAAACTTAAGCTAAACCAGACACTTTAAAAAGAAATACACTTTGGAATAATGTTAGCTCTACTTAGCACCTAGGATTTCACTGTATATATCTTAATAGTCTTAAGCAGCTCCCTTTGTAAGCAATTCATCCAGGAGTTGATGTGTCAAGTTTAATACGCATCAAGAAACGCTCATTTGTAACTAAAAGGTTCATAATGCAGAGGAGCTTTTCATCTTGGACATGTAATCACCAGCCTCCAAGCAGAACACACCAGAATATATATCCTGGGCTTGAGCTCTAGAACTGCTGCAAAAAAGGGCTGGCACAAGTTTTCCTTCTGTTATTTCCCTGCTCAGTCTCCTAGATTCCTAATAAATCTGTACAAATGCTGAAAATGTGCAGAAAATTGAAAGCTATTCTGACTAGAAATTTTACATGTAAAATTTAAGATTTGTCTTGGCTAGCTAGGAGGCAGGAAACAGCTGGTGAGGCAGGAATGCTTTCCTTTTTGCTGTCTTTGCCTGTAGTAAGCCCTGTTCCAGGCTGAACTTATTAGGAATGTTTGCCTAGTTAAGGTCACTGAAAGATGAAAAACAAATTAGAAGTTATCAGGCATGCTTTGGCTTTCAAATGGATGGATTTCCACCAGCTGTAATCCACTGAGATCCCTTCCAATCTTACCCATTCTGTGAATCTCCTTGCAATGTCTTCATGTATTATACTCCCCTAAAACTTTCAAGGTGGAGTTTATCAGATGACGTGGTCTGCACTCTATAAAACTGCAAAACTTTAAAGAGAAGTTTTAGTTGGCAAGCTGTCAGGCAACCAAATGGGTAAGGAAGGCTGAAGAACAAAATTAATGAAGTCCTAGAAGTGGGAATATTCAGGTCTCCTTCATTTATACTGAAACTACCTTGACAATTACTTTAACTTTATATTCAAACATTATATAGCCTTGACAATTTTTGCAGAAGATGTGAAACTCCATATTTTATCTTTTTATCTTTAATTATATTAAAGAATAATGACATCCTGTCTTAGGGAGCTGGTCTTCCCAAAAACATCTGTTCCAAACTTTCTTTTTTCTAGAAAGATTTTTCAGGTTCATCTGGTTATCCAAATTAAAGTATTTTCATGAGAACGATATGTGAGCTTCTTATATATGAGGTTTATTGCCATAAAGCCAAGGTTCTGCAGAAGGTTATTGAGTTTTTGCACACAAATTATTCTAAAAAAATGTAGTTGGTTTATATTCTTTGTAGTATCAAATGCCTTCTTTTTGTCTTTTTTTTCCTTTTTTTTTTCTCAAAGATTGAATATTTATCTAAGAAAAAGTCTTTTTAAAAGAAACATATTGATGTAAATAAAGAATCAATTAGTGTGAGGATATTTGGCTGAGAAAGTGCAATAGCTTTAGTTTGTCTTAGGTTGGAACTTCAGAAATTTAAATGCTTAGTCTGATTGGTTCATTTAAAGTGTAACAGACACAATAACAGAACACAAAGCCCTCAAATAGTCAGTTTTTAAGCTCCTAGAACAGTTTCCTTCCTTGGAAGAAAGTGACAATAAGAGTGTTTTCAATAGCTGTTTAATATTTTTGCAGTCATCAATTGTGTATTATTTCCTATAATCCTTTATGAAATATTTGCAACAGTTGAAGCTGTAGAAATATTAATTTTTTTCTTCTTGGAACACTGTGGGTGGCAGGGAAACAGATTTTTGCTCCAGTCTAATTCTATAGAATTATCTAAACAAGAAAATACAAACTTTTTGATTCTTGGAAAAGCCAGTGGGATTTCACTATTTATTGATATGAAAAACACTCAACTAATTCCATATAGCAGTAATGAGGTTCTGTTCCAGGGAACGCAAAATCTAAGGGAACAATGATGTTGCATTAACATCAAGTATTAGAAACAATGGAGACTTCATATTTGAGGGTAAAACCCCAAGAAGGTAGAACTTACATGTCCTTTCTCCTCTCACACACTAAATCTATGACACTGCTAGGGACCATTTTTAGATTCTTAGTACACTACTTTAACATTCTTCTGACAGAATACTGCCAGAGAGCTCAGAAAAATAGTAGAAATTATCTGACAGAAAGCCTTAAACTGTAGGTATGGCTAGAATCTGTCCCTGCCACCACTAATGGAATACTGCTATTGACTGTGCAAGCTTAGAATTTAATGCAAAACTTTAAGTGTGCTATTTCCATAGAAATCCTGAAAAATGATATAATTGATCAAGCATGTGATTTATTCTAAATATGCAAAATAGAATATTAAAACTAAGAGCTTGATCTTACAGCCTCCTGGCATATTCAAGCACTATTTTTCTTTACATACAGTAATCCCTCCAAAATTTCTGGTAAATGGAAACATCAATCAAATTGATTTTTAGAGAAATATATAGAATATGTGTATGTAATATATCTGGACACCCTGGAAAATATCATGTTGTGTCAAATTGCAAAGTCTCTTGTTTCCCTCTCCAGGAAACCAGAAAACTAATTCCAGAAAAGACTATCATGGAAAAGGAAAAAAATAAAAATAAGAAGGAAAAAAAAAAAAAAAAGAAAGAAAGAAAAAAAAAAGGTGATAGTCAATTGCTGATGAAGAGAACATTATAGTGTGTAATTACAGGACCAACTAAGCTATGGTCACTTCTTCTCTAAAATTAAATAGCTGCAGTAGCCAAAGTTGTACACAAGTGTGGGAATAAAAAACTCCAGGAAAATCAATTAAATATAATTATTTAGAAAATGACACCAAGCCAAAAGCATTTTTCTCTTTCCCTTTCTATTTGACAGCTGTTGACAGTAAGGGACAGTAAGGGTCAGCAGAAGTAAAAAACACCAAAAGAATTAATTTCCTGTGCTGAAATGTGTAAAGAGTAAAGATCTCTATTGTCCTGCATCTTGGCCAGTATGGAAAGACAACTTAAGAATAAAGAATTGATAAGAACTAAATAATTTTCAAGCTACCCAGACTATCTGTAATGGGCTCTAAAACCTAAGCTGTTTCTATGCTAAACTCTGAGCTGCATTAATTTAAACGGAGGTGGGTTTCATCACCTTCTTTTTATTATAGTGTCTTGCTTCTCTTAAAAGGCTAAGGTGATGATGAGAGGTGAAGTACCAAGATGTTCCTTGATCTCACTCATTCATATAGCTGATATTTGGAGAGAGTAATCTATGCAATATTTTAGTGTTGTTGAGAGCAGACCAAGGCAAAGCAACTGAAAACAATTTAACAGAACCAAAACACATTTGTGACAACACTATCCCACTTTTACTTTTAGAAGCTAATGCTTTTGGAGGCAGTACTATGTACTTCATATCATGTTCACAGTGCCTAACAAAGGATCTTTCTGCTTATTTAACCCCTAGGCATTGACTTGGGACCAAGGAACAGTTAATTTTTGACAAAATGTAATATTTTTTAGGATGGAATCTATTTTTAAAGAAAGAATTAACTTTCTAGGGAAAGAAAATTATAAACCTGTAAATATTGCTAGGTTTTCACAGACCAAAAAAAAATGGAGAAAGAAAACCTAAATGAAATTAAGACAGTGTGATCTTTGTCAAAATAATGAATTCTTGACCAATTTTAGGAAAACCATGTAGTTTCTTTAGAAGTGTAGAACTGAAATGCAAATGCAATAACATTGCTTGTCTAGCTAAAACCATTTATAAAAACATCAAGAGGGAAGAGATGTGAAAGATGGGCATACCCATTCAGCACTGAGCGAGGAGGTTGGAGGTTTTTTCTGAAGGACTAACATAAAACTCCACAATGTTGCATTGCATTATTAGCCTCCCCACCTCGCTGCTGCATATCCTTTCTTGCCTCCTCTTATATTACAGTGATAAAGATTTTGTCCAAGAGAACTGGAATTTTATAACGCCAACTACAGCAAAGAGAAATTCAGAGAAGGGAAGGCAGGGTACCATGCAGTACGTAGTCATTTGAGGCCAATAAATTATGACCATAACTAGAGCCAGTATCATTTAAGTTCTCTTTGGTTTCTGATTATAAAGCACTAGCTTCCTGCAGTGCTGACAACAATCCTATGGCTCCAGCTTACAGCATGTCCATTTGCTACCCAGCCATCCACTGTGAATTTAATAATGCAATAAACAATCACACTCATCAGAAGCAGAAACGGACTCAGACTTAACCCAACAGAAAAGACTGCCAACCAAGCAGAGCAAGGCACTGAGAAACATTGATGTGAGGTCTTTAGTCCATGTGTCATGCAGCTATTAAACATGCCAATAGCTTCAGCAGAGAGAACTAACCAAGAGGAGAGAACATGTATAGTGAATATCACTATGACAAGACTCTAAATGTTGTGGCTTTTTGAACCTGAGCTCATAAAGATGGCAAACAACGCCAAATCAAATGTATAATTAAGCTTTGTGATAGTTTTTCTCCAAGGAAGTAAGCAACTTGCATCATTATTCTATTATGACAGACTTTTCTAGTACAGAGATATTTGAACAATACATTGTAATTCATACAATCATGCAATACAATATATCATACAATGAAATCAGGCCATTTACTAAGATCTCCTGTGTAATTCAGATCATGATATGCCACACTACTTTCCTCAAGAAACCCATAACCTTCTGGTTTTATTACTACTTATCTTTCAGAATGATATCTAGCTAGATATTCTTCTTAGCTGTCCCCAAGCCATATCAGCTTTTTGTTGGAAGCACATTCAGGTGGTACATTAGGTCCAAGTGTTAATGTATGTATGTGGTTAGTTCTTTTCAGATTTCTTCCTGTAATTGTACTAAATTACACTGCACTAAATATGAAAGGTTAGCACAATATGAGCGGGGAGTTCAAGTATTTGTTTTAACTAAGTTTTATCAAGTCCTTGAGAGTCTTTCTGGTAAAAAGGTAAAGCACTCTAAATTCTTGGTATCACAATCCATCAGTTAGTGTAATAAGAGCTGAATGACCTAAATTCAGATCTCTACTAACCATTCCAACTGAGAGCCCAGTCCTTGCTCAGCTCGTGAGTGTTGCAGACATGAGGAAGAAACAAAAAGAAAAGTTCGCACATCCATATTTCTGTAAAATTTCAGGAAGTTTTAAAAAAGCACAATAATTTTAACAGCTCTGAATCCTCTCTTTTTCGCCATCTGCCTCTGTACTTGCAGTATGAATATATATGTAAATGTACAGGTGCATATACATTTATATACATATTAGCAATGATAACTGAGACTACTCCACCTGTAAAGAATCTAGAATAATGACTGTGTCATGACCTGCTGTTTGAGATAAAAATTACCAATCAAGTAACAGCTGATAAAGAATTTTCTTTCTAAGTCTTGTAAAAGGTCATTAAGATACAGCCTTTGAGATGGCTCACAGGCTCATATTCAGGGATTTCTGTTTGCTACATTAAACACACTGCATCAGCACACTGGCCAGAGGGACTCAGAAAAAAATATGAGGTTTTTTATTTATTATATTTTACAGAAAAAAGGCTCCAAAATGCAACTTTATTTCCAGCAATTTCATCTGGATTCTGCCACCAAAAAGTGTTTCATTGTGTTTAACACTTCAGAACCATGTACAAAGATATGATGCAAGCTGCGTATTAAAAAACTGACCAACCATACTCCAGAAAGGATTTCTGATCTAATAATAGGTGTTATTTTAATGTGAGAACTCAAAAGCCTGACCACACGAGGAGTTCTGATTCCCTGAAGCGTGACAGCTTTTCTGCTGGATCCGACTGGCAGTATGCCTGGTCTGGCCTGCTTGGCTTCAGATATTTTCAGTGGTTTTTTTCTTTTTATTATTTTAATACTGCACCGACCCTTGCAATAGAATATAAATCTACTAACTAGGAGGAGAAGAAACATTCAAATAAACTAGACACAAGCAGAAATAGAAAATCTTTTTCTTTGTTCCTAATCTTTGAAAATAAATTCAAAATTTATGCAAGAGGTGACCATTTTTTCAGACTTAGAACAACAGGTTAGCTCAGCAGGTGATGTAGGGTTGGGGTTTTTTATCCCAGCACTATTTTCAGGTTATATAAAGTTTTCTTTTGAGATGAAGACAGTGAAGGAGTGTCATCAACAAAAACTGTAGCATCTAAAATAAGACACAATGGAAGTTTACTTGTATCATGGTTTAAAGTTCTTTAGCGCTCTCTTTTTAGCTCAAATGTTAGTGAAATAGTTTTTTGGTTAATTAGTGTCCTTTTGAGAGCACTCACTAAATGGAATCACTTTTTCTGTCATGTTTCTTTGAAGAAAAAATAACTCATATGAAAAAAATTTATTCTATGAGTGCTCAGAGAAAATTATTTTATTCTTTTAGGGTTTGTTATGTATTCATCTACCTATTTATTAATTTAAACACTGGGAATAGAAAAGGAATTTTTCATGCAATCTCTAATTTACTCTCAATTACCTCTCTTATCAATTTCTCTTCAGTTACTAGTATGTCCAGTCATAGTTTTCTCTCTGTCCAGTTTCTGTGACAAAATGCTATAATATACTTCTTTTCCTTTATACACTTTCTCTGCCCCCTGAATTGTTTAAATTGCTGGATAGCATTTCTTGGCAGCAGTCACTAACGGCCATTAAAATTTTATAACCTTTACTTGTTATAATTACAAATTGTGCCATGAAGGTAGCAATTGACAAAAGTGCTTTTAAATTCGTCCTGTAAACTACATAGTGGTTATATTACTCCAGAAGTAAAAAATGGGATTTCTTTTCTCTTATAATTTCAATCTTACAGAAAATTTGGTTTTATCAAATCCATTTTTCCATTAGAGTTTAGATGCATAAGCAAACTCTTTCTAAATTATCTATTGTTAATTAATTTTTATAGCTGAATTTGCCTTTTTTTTTTTAATATTAGAATGAGAATTGTGGTCAACAGCTAATTTTGATTAATTAATTTAGAATTATTTGACTCTCCTTCAGAAGTAATTAAGAGTTTGACCATAGCAGGGCTATTTGGAACTATATATAAATGGCACAAACCATTTTAAAATAAAAATCCTTTCTCATAAAAGTATGTAAATATATTTTAACAATTACTTTTGTGAATAAATACAGTGACTAGTAAGAATAAATTTTTAGTCATGTTGATTTCTTTTGCATATCCTCTTTTTATGAGCAAGACACACAGATATTGTTAAAACTGGGGGACAACTATTGAAATGTCAACTGAAGGGGCTGGGAGGGGAGGCTTTGCAGTTTTCAGTCTTTCCTTCAACTGACTATAAGGCCTAATGACATAGTCAACTTTCCAAATTTTGTATCTACAATAAAATCTATAGTAAATTTACACCAAGTATCTTTATTAGCTAAGAAAGACTTGTCCAAGGAGATTGTGCTTGGTTTTTTCCCAAATTTTAGTTGGTTGCAGAAGAAGAAGATGAAGACGAAGACAAAGAAGAAGAAGACAAAGAAGAAGATGAAGAAGAAGACAAAGAAGAAGAAGAAGAAGAAGAAGAAGAAGAAGAAGAAGAAGAAGAAGAAGAAGAAGAAGAAGTAATTAATCTTCCTAACAATGAGAAACTCATAGGAAATAAGCAAATTTAATACTTCAATTTTATTTAAAGCAATAGTTTTTATTCTTGATTTGATAACATAAAAATACACTGAATACTCCTTATTTCATTCAATGTCATAATTCATCTATGCTTTAGGAAGAATGTAGGTAGTATATGAGGGGGAATATTTCTGGCATCTGTGCCTTCTTCTATGATTGAACAATCTGGACTATATTCCCCAAATCCTAATGAACTGCTTCCAGGGTTTTGAAAGGTTCTCAGAGAAGTTATTCAGAGAACTCAGATTTCAGTTCTGTTATCAAACACAAGAAAAAAATAATCTCAGATGATTAAACTTGCATATTTGGATTGCAGATGAAGTTCTACATTACTTCACACCTCATTCTAATTTGTTATGCAGGGTTGCAGTGCTTTCTCATAGAGTTTTATTTCCATGCTTGCCTTAGCAATGGGTGAATTAAATCCTGCTCTATCTCACCTTTTGCCTGCAAATACACTGTTGAAACTCAACATTACTACCTTGCTACAGAGAAGCTGAGATGGAGTGCAAGAAGGTCCTGTGTACTGTGATATGCAGGAAGCCAGGCAGCTGTCTCCTTCCTCCTCTAAGAAACTGTATCTATCGAAAGCTTTAAATAAATATAAACTAAGATTTCTTTGTTCATCCATCATGGTCAACTCTTTCATTTGCAATACACTCAGAAAATGTTTTTCTTGTCTCCTATTATTGTCCTAAATAATGACAAACCACTGTCATATAAAAGGTGATGATCTTTGCATGCCAGTAATGTAACAGCCATGCTTCATTTTTATCTCAGTATTCCCAGGTCTGGTTTCCAACCTTAGAAAGAGCAACTGAACAGGTTATTACATTTCCCAATGGCTTTTAATTTTAAGTCTGAAATGGAAGACAATTTTCACTTCTGACAATCTAGTGCACATGAATCACTTATGTTAGAGAAAGCTGACAGTGTGGGCATGGTAACATGAAATAACTAATTTTCCTATTCATACAGTGAGTTCCATCCAGCCACAAAACAAAAACAAACAAAAAAAAAAAAAGAGAAATAACAATTATCTTTTTCTCCTAGGGTAATTTAGATTTAGTGTTCATTCTGCCTGAAGTGAAACTGAAAGGCTGGGGAATCTTCAGCAGTTAAAAGAAATCCTTTTGGAACTAATCCATGTCTGTTTTGAAGTCAGTGATAGTTTTTCAAGTTGACTTCATTGATGCTAGATCAAACAGCTATAAGTGATGGTTTGTCTGTTTTCCCACTAGAAATTGAATTTGCAAGCAAACATTTGGCCTCACTGAATTTCATCCATTTTTTTTTTAATTTAGTCAATCTATAATTTCACCCATTACATTTGAAAATAAATCAAACCCCACCAGCTTCCTATGGCCTGAAGTCAATGTGATCTGAGGTAGGCACAAAGATATTAAGGATTGTGTATATTTAAATACTGTCACAGTTCTAAAAGCAATCAGATGTTTCAGAAAAAAGTTTATGGGCAATCACAGGACAGCAGGTAGGCAGCCACATAAATGAAGCATAATTGGCTGACTACAAATTTTAGTCAATAGCAAACTGTTTGATAAGGTGACCTTTTAAATTAACCTGCTTTAAAGATGTAATCTTTCCAAATAGACAGACACAAAGAAACCTATTAGCAATCGGTAAGTTGAAAAGAAAAGCCATCAATCAGATTTGATGATAAAAAAGGTCAGTTTTCAAATAGTCCACTTAACCACTGAAGCCTTTTGCTTTAGCAGGAGCAATTGCTTAATCAACACCACTTAGTTTCAGTAGTTAAATTCTGTTCCAACAGAATGTGGTCATCTTGCTTGTTCAACTATAGTTCATACCAAAGGAGGAGATTACAGATCCTTTTTCTGTTGTTCTTTGTTTTAAAAAGCTGTTCTTAAAAATGAATTCTGTAGTTTGTTCTTCAATGCTAGAAGAGTAATCCAGTGCAGCCAAAATGACTGCACAGAAATATCTGGAACTCAAATGGAAACAGACATTGCTATCTACCTAGTCAAACACTGACTCACTTTAAACATATGACATTCATTTTAGAAATCTCTTTAATTTCTCTCAAAATGCTGAGAATTGTTGCACAAGTGAAAAAGGTCACAATCAAGAAGCAACTATACTGTTTATTCTGGGGTGAGGAGGTTTCCCCTTTACCTCTGTATGTGACAAGGCTCCATCTGCTGCACACAAGGATTAATCATTTAAATTTTGTATGCACCATCTCCTTTACTCACTTGGTGTTAGGATGCAACATGGTATAAAACATCCTGGACATTCAATAGCAAGATCTAAATACACACAACAATAACTAGTTCCTTACTTTCTCTTATATATTCATAAAAGTCTGCAGTATACAAGACAATCTAATCCTGAAAGGTTAGTTAATATCTTACTTTATCAGGTGGGATTTAATTTAAGTGAATAATTCTTTTTTCATGTTAGAAGGCATATTCTGATTTCATTTTTACTGAAGCACGAAGAAGGATGCTAAGGAACAGGTTTGTCTACAGGTGATTAGTACAGGAAAAGCCTTCTTTTCCATTGCATTGGCTCTTTGGAAATCTTTGGTGTACAGAGCCTTGCCTTTCTAGCACTTAAATGCATTTCATTTTATATGGAGGTAGAATTGTGAAGTAGTTATTAATTTAATTTTACTATAACAAGGAAATATATTGCTTTTACCTTAGGTGGAGTGAGTTCAGTGCATAGACAGACTAGCATATCTCCCAGCTTTCCTCAGGAAAAGCAACAGAGATTCAGGCTAGTCACTCTACTGTGGGAATGACAGTTCTGCTTTTCATATTAATCTCATTTTTTAAAATCTCTGAGACAGAAGTTGACAGTTTTAAGACAACAAAGAGAAAAAAAAGGGGGAGGAAGAAAAAGAAGAAAAGACAATTTGTCAGTCTTTACATGAAACATTGCTTTTTACTCATTTCTGGCCTCTAAACATGAAAGATCTTGTTGGTGTCCCCAATTAAATGTAGGAGATCAAAGAATCAGTGATATATAACCTGCTGTCTGTCTAGCAATATTTCAAAAGAGAGATCAACTGAAAATTATAGAAAAATGTGCCAAAAGTTGCTAGAATGCTAAGGGGTTTTTTGTGCTTTTTTTTTCTGCTTTTGCTTTTGCTTTTGCTTTTGCTTTTGCAAGAAAGAAGAGGAAAACTGCAGGTGATCTTTCCTGAATGTTTCCTGTTATCACACAATTACAAAGGTATCAAATGGAGCATTAAATTACATGAAGCAGAAACAACATGAATGCAAAGTTCAAAAGGTATTTGAGTCAGAAACATCAAATTATTATTTGTCTTCCCTGGCATTCACAACAATATACTAGGCACTCTGTGTGGTCTGTATGACCTTATTTCTGAAAAATTTTGATTTTCAGATAATATTTTAGATTAATAATAGGAAAAAAAACCCTGAGTATGAAATATTTTGAATATTTTTTCTTTTCCTCTGAAATTTCCCATTTAAATTCACCCTCTCCAAATATTTGAGTCCAAAAGGCTGAGGAAATAGATGAAGAAAGAAAAAAATGAAGAAAAAGAAGAATTGTAGAGATGCGGATTGCTCTTTTTAACAACATTGTCTCTTCCCCAAAAAAGTTGGAATAAAATATTGTTGCTATAAGTGTGGATTTTTGTTAAGACTTACCATTGCAAAAAAGTTCTGCTGATTTTTTTAGTGCTTTTTTCTTCTTTCTTTGACTATCCACATAAAACCAAGTTATCTTTATAGATCTGTGCTAATTTGGTGGATTGCCTGATTCTTTTATGACATAGAGACAGAACTGGTAGAATTTACGTCTTAGTGCCATTCTCATTCCCAGTGAAGGGGAGGTACATCTGTGACTGATATCAAAGCATTGTGACATGGATTTTAGTGGCCTAGAACTCAATTTCTGCTTTTGGGGGGAAGTTTGGATACTGAGCTTTACGTCTTTATGTATCTTCAGAGCTTTAGTGCTGCAATTCTACCTTTTTTAGACTGTTGCTGAAATAAACTCAAACACACCACTAATGCAAGATTTAGCTGTAACTTTGCCTATGGGAGGAACGTTTTACTCATACCTTGTGTTCTTTGTGCTTGTCAAATGGATGATATGAAAGTTTGAAAGGCTCTTTGATGCCCGAGCTACTCTGCTATCCCCCTTGTGTAAGTTGCTTTGAGATTTCCAGATGAAAAGTGCTATAAAAGTTCTTAGTGGTACTGCTGTTATTATTTATTATATATTAAGCTAGAGTAAACTGCACATTACTTTTTTATGTTTATGCTTGGAAAGAGGAATATATAGATAACTCATATTTGATAATGTAGGTATTTGGAACATTTGCTCTATGCCCTATCATCTGTTTCCATTATTAAAGCCAAGAGAGAATTTCACACTGTATGTATTGAATCAGGGATGTTTCTCTGTTCACTTTCTAGTTTTCATTCTTCATCCAGCTGTAACTGTCTGCTTTTTGTTTTCAGTACCTTTGTGCCAGTTGCTACTGGTGCACATCACTGGGTTGTGAGAAACTTAATAGTTTCATAAACTTTATTACAATGTCTCTATAAACATCTCAAAATCTAAAATTACAAATAATTGCTTCTCATTAGCAATGGTCTATAAACGGTTTATTGGTTCACCAATACTGAATCTGTATAAATAATATGTGCAGGACCAGAGGAAATAACCTACATACGGTTTAACACACCTTGCACCATGAAAAGCAAAATGTATCACAGCCAAAAAAAGCAAAAATCCAACACAAAGAGCCACCATGAAATTTCTTGCTTTTAAACAGAACTCCCAAGGAATTAACTGAGAGCTTTAACATAAACATTTAAGGTATAATGAAATCAGTAGGCATACAGCAACAGATTTCTGGCAAAGATTTCAACTTCTTTCAGATTGTCTGTCATGGCCACATTTGCCTTTAGTTTTAGATTCAATAACAAATCCTTCAAACATAATTTTGAACTATGTTAATGCCTTGTACAAAATGAGTCTTCACCTTCAATGTGGAGCCTGGCCACTAAATTTATATTAATTGCAATATTAAGTGCTGCAGTGCAAGCAGCCTGCTAGATAATTGCAATTATGTAAAACTTAAAGGCTGGAATCTTCTAAACTGAAACATGATCAGGTTTCACAAACTGACTGTGGTCACTGTCAAGCATATGCACGTTACACACGAGAGGTATTCAAATAAAGTCCTACATTTTCATGAAATAATGTGTCATAAGGTGTTTCTAATAAGAGAATCCAAAGCACCAGCTACATACAGAAATCAGGCATAAAATTTGGGTTCATGACCTTAATATTCAAACAGGTATTATATGAAAATGTGTCAGAAAGTAATAAAGCCATATCTGTAAGGAAAATCCCTTGACTTAGTCTCTGTGCTAGTTTCAGTTAGATAATTTTTTCTTCCTAGTAGCTAGTAAGGGGCTGTGTTTGGATTTGTGCTGAAAACAGTGTCAATAACACAGGGATGTCTTTGATATTGCTGAGCAGTGCTTGCAGAGAGCCAAAGTCTTTTCTGCTCCTCACACTGCCCTGCTGTCAGGAAAGTAGGGGGTGCGTGGGAAGCTGGGAGGAGACACAGCTGAGTCAGCTGACCCCGACTGACCAAAGGGGTATTCCAGGCCATAGAGTGTCACACTCAGTGCCTAAAACTGGGAAAGAAGAAGGAAGGAGAGCATGTCCAGAGCAATGGTGTTTCTCTTCCCAAGTCACCATTATGTATGCTGGAGCCCTGCTTTCCTGAGTATGGCTGAATACCTGTCTGCCCATAGGAAACAGTGAATTATTCCTTGTTTTGCTTTCTTTGCATGTATGGCTTTTGCTTTCCCTATTAAACCGTCTTTTTCTCAACCCATGAGTTTTCTCATGTTTACCTTTCTGATTCACTCCCCCACCCCACCAGGAGAGTGAGAATGCACGGCTGCAGGGAGCTTAGTTGTCAGCGGGGCTTAAACCACAACAGTCTCTGAAACTGAGGAGGCACCTAAGTTAAATAATTTTCAAAACTTCAGAGCCTCAATAGGCCTTTCAGAAGGCAATAGGAATAGCCTTTTCTGTTTTCTTTGGGGACTAAAAGATTATATTATAGGATTGTTGTTGATTGCAGGCAGAATTGCTCAAATGCAATTTTTAAATGCCTTATATAATAAGACTATGAAATTATTCCACACATGGCTAGTTTAAAACAGCTGCAGTAAGTGCCTGAAATTATTTCATCTAGTACAATGCCATTTTAACTACTTTTTTAAATTTAGAAAAATACATGCAATTAAGGTGCAATTACCGAAAAATGAAAGTGCCAGTGTAATTAAAATACATTAAATGTATAAATGCATACAAAATTCTTTCTGATTTATTTGTCTGCTTCTATACTCTGAATTGTTTTTTTGAGATAATTTCTTTCACATATATTTTAGAAAGCTTAGTTGGTGGAAAACATTTCCCGTATGTCAAAATCATTTAACATCTTTCCCAAAATAGTTAAATTAACACTTATTTTAAAATCAAATTAGACATAACATCAAAAAAAGCTGTAATACTAGATTAGAATGTGGAAGTAGAAGTCCTGAGAGCTAATGTTCAATTAAACCAAGAACAAATTCACTCAGCATTACTTTCAGCAGAAAGACACTCCCTGTAACTGGCAAGGGTTGAAATGTTTACTTACGAAACAGGACTGGAAGATTTACAAATGGAAAAATTAGTGTAGGAACAACTTAAAAGATATGTGTCCATCTTCTCTCACAGTACTAGACATCCAGGAAAATAGACATGCAGCAACTTTATGACTGATAATAGAAAATAAATTCTCACACAAGCAGCTTTGGGAACTAATTGCCTGAAGGTACCACCAAGGCCAAGAGCTTATCAGGGTTGAAAACAGGATTTAACATTTACACAGACAGCAAGAATATACAAACCTGTAACAGCAGGATTAAGTGTTTGACCCTGCACCAACAGGAATGAATTGGTTTCCAACATCCTCAGTGGTGTGAGATCCAGACTGGAAAAGAGAATTTTAGAAAGCATAAAACCCTCTTGCTTCAGAATATAAGAAAGCCTTTAAGAATCAGAGATTAGGAAAACATTTTCCTGAAAATGAACTCCATGACTTTATGATGGATATTTCTTCTCTCTTGTATTAATTTGGGAATTAATTAGTCTTTGTCTTTTTTTCAGGGGTAAGCCTAAAAGATCTATCAAAATCCTCATCAGTAAAATCTAAGTCAGTCACAAATAGAATAGATCCAGACTACTTAATATTAAAGTACTGTTAGAAATAGTAACCAGTATATGCTGAGAAAAATTAAAATATGGGAATTTCTTATTGTATCTAAAAGAGTATTGTGCATCAACTCAAGTCAACTCAAACTGAAAGCCAATAATTTCTATGCAACTGTAATGTACCTTGCATGTAATATATACTATGTATATTTCTGCAGTGGTTGTAGAAACTGCTCTTATTTTTAAGCGAATAGCAGAATTAATTTTGCATATTTAGATGAAACCTGCACAGACGATCAGAGCATATTTTAAAGCTAACCTCTGAAGTCTCACCTATCCTTTCACTGGAAAGTCAATAGTGTCATTATGTCAATAATTAGATATGCAAATATGGGTTTAACTCCAGAGAACTATAAATTGTTTTTTGTCTAACTTCCAGTGTGAAATATTGCCTTCGTATTACTTTCAAGTCTTTTCAAATCTAACCTATAAAAAGAAAAGGATCATGGAATCATCTTAAATATCAAGAAATTTCCTATTGGTCTTTCTGACCTAATATTTTCTTGGCAGGCCAAAATGTACATGAACAAACAATTGCAAAGCAGAAATTATTCCTTCCGAATGAATAAATTTTAAAAATTATTTTGAAAATTGTTTTCTGGCAGTTACTACTCCTAGATATCAGAATTATGGCACTCAATATGAATGAGAAAATTTGGATTTTTTTATGGAGAGAAAAATAAAATTTTTAAAGTTGTAAATTACTTTTTAATGATAAAGCACATATTAGGACATATTTCCATTTTGCAACATTTGTTTATAATGAATATATCCTATACATGCACACATATTTGAGTACCTACACTTTACATGTTCACTTTAAGTCTGCCACCATTAAGCCGTAAATTATTCACAATAAAACATTGTCTAAAATGATGACTGTCCCTAAACATTGAAAGTAAGTTATATAGAATAGTAGTTTTAAATTAAAAAGAACTTAGTCTTTAAATATTCTCAATATTTCAGAAACATGATTTTTGCCTAGGAATGTTGATGTCTGAGTCCACAAGTGAATTTTAAAGAAACTTTGAAATTGGGAAAATATTTGTGTATTTGTATTAGATGGTACACTCAGAAAGTGTTGTTTTGTATATAAAGAAAATAATTTACCTTCTGGACACCAACTGCTCCCTAGCAAAGCAGGAGACTATTACTCTTTGAATTAAATATAAACAATTACAGATAGCAGCATAAACTGTTCTATAGTTTCTTCACAGAAAAAGTGTAACAATTTCCCTTTCAAAATTTGAGGGTAATTTCTAGTGCTACTTTTAACATTGTGACCGAAACCTAAGACTACAGAAGACTGGTGCTGGATGTGCCTGTTGCTATTAAATAATTTAAAGATTTTTGGTATTGTTACTGATGATTCTGACCTCACACTCCTTGAAATTTATTGAACTTGAATATATTCACATGAATTTTTTTGTAGAAAAATACATTTTTCTATTATATTTCGGTAGACATAGTGAAGCAGGTTTTATTTTGAATGAATTCTGGATATTAAAGGTGACATTTGGAATCTTCTCATTTCACACCAGAAGCTTAAATGTTACTCATGTATCATGGAGAATTTCAGGTGTCATTGTAATGTGAACAGTACTGCACAAATAGATCACCCTGGCATGTGTATTCCAGTTCAGAAGAGAATCATTAACTTGTCCTAACAAGCATGTTATTAAGTTAAAGAAAATGCATCCATCAGCCTCATAGGTTTTTGGTGAGATGAGGGGGAAGTGTAGTGGTAGGTGCAAAGCAATAGCAATCCCTAGTCTGTTCTACTTTGTTTGGAATCATTTATATTAGATTATCATCAACATTTTTTCTGAAGACAGCCCCTCCTGGCAATAGTAAGACACATATATATTCCCATAAACTTTAGACAAGATCTTTATGTATATTAACTTAATTTCAGTTCCAAGATCTCATTAAGATTCCAGATAATTGGTAAAAATTTCAGATAAAATCTATTTCTCAGTGAATCCATTTTTAAACAGATGCAGACTATGATATTAGAAAATTCAAAATTTGCTTTTATTTTGTGTACTTTTAACAAAATCTGCTTGGTATCCTGGAATTTTCAGTAATACCAGAACAATGTTTTCTAACCTTTTCATAAACATAATGCATTATCACATCATAAATAATTCATAACAATGAATCATATGAATTAGAGAATCATAGAAAAGTAAGGATTTTATGGAACTTTAAAGATCATTTATTCCCACCCTCCTGCCATGGGCAGGGGCACCTCTCTACCAGACCAGGTTGCTCAAGCCCTCATCCAACCTGACCTTGAACACTGCCAGGCTTGGGGCATCCACAACTTCCCTGGACAACCTGTTCCAGTAACTCACCACTCTCACAGCCAAGAATTTCCTCCTAATATTTAACCTAAATTTATCTTTCAGTTTGTACCCATTACTCCGTGTCTGATTACTATTGTTCCTGACAAAGAGTCCCTCTCTGACTTCCTGGTAGTTCCCCTTTGGAGGGTTTTCTACACAACCTTGTCTTCACCAGGCTGAATGGGCCTGATGTTATTTGTCTTCATCAGGGAGGTGCTACAGTTCTCTTATCAACTTTGTGGCCCTTCTCTGGACTTGTTTCATCAGTTCCATGTCCTTTTACACTGGGGACCCCAAGGCTGGATGCAGCACTCCAGGTAGGGTCTCAGAAAAATAGAGAAAAAAATCACCTCCTTTGACCTGCTGCTCCTTTGGATGCTGCCCAGGATTCCATTGGCTTTCCAGGTTGTGAATGCACACTGCTGGCTCATGTTGAGTTTTTCATCAGCCATCACCCCCAAGTCCTTCTCCTCAGGGCTGCTCTCAACCCAAGTGTAGGACTTTGTTTTGATAAACCTCATGACGATTGCACAGGCCCAGCTCTCCAGCCTGTCCAGTCCCTCTGGATGCCATCCCTTCCGTCCAGCGGGTTGACTGCCCTACACAGCTTGGTGTCATCAGTGATCCTGCTGAGGGTGCCCTCAATCCCACTGTCCATGTCACCAACAGGATGTTGAATGGTATCAGCCCCAGGACCGACCCCTGAGGGACACCAGATGAGAGCTAACAATGCATAATGGTACATTATCAGGTCGACTGTATGACAGTGAGCTAACAAAGAACATACAGAGCAAAAAAACCACAACCCACCACCAGATCAAAACCCTCCAAAAAAGAGAAAAATCTAAAGTTTGTGTATTGGAGACTATCAACTGAAGTTTGCCTAGAATGGAAAGAATCGCAGCTATGAGTGAACAGAGCAGGAGTCATTGAAGATTTGCACATTCACAATGAAAATTACACAAAGGGCCATTAATTATTACTTTGCAAAATGGATAATACAGGGTAAGAAGGTACTATAGTTTTCATATGATTACTGTTACAGATAATGGAGGCAGCAAGATGAGAAAGGCTTCATTAAAGTTGCATGCTGCTTCTCTATTTCACTTTTAAATTCTGATTCACACATATTTTCCACAAGATTTTCTTTGTAGAATTTTTCTTTTTACATGAGAACTATGCTATATTGATACCTTTATTGTAAGGAGTCACTTTTGTGGCAGGGATATCCACAGTATAGCTCAGTATTATGGAGTATTCTCAACCATTAATTATATTTCATTTTTTTTCTAAGAGACAGACTACATGAGCATTGTTTAGAAGAAGGAAAAGGATAATATTTTAACTGATATTATTGCTAAGCCACTCTTCACCATCTTTGAAAGGTCATGGAGAACAGGAGAGGTACCTGAGGACTGGAGGAAAGCCAGTGGTACTCTAGTCTCCAAAAAGGCAAGGAGGAGGACCCAGGGAACTACAGACCAGTCAGCCTCACCTCCAGCCGAGGAAAGGAAATGAAATACCTCATACTGAGTGTCATCTCTAAGCACATGGACGACAAGAATGTTTTTTTTTTAAAGGAAAATCCTGGTTGACCAATCTGATGGCCATCTATGATGGAATGACTGGCTAGATGAGGGAAGAACAGCAGATATGGTCTGTTTGGACTTCAGCAAGCCTTTTGACATTGTCTGCATTAACATCCTCAATGGTAACCTAAGGAAGTGTGAGCTGGTTGAGTGAATAGTGAGGTAGATTGAGAATTGGATGCACAGCAGAGCTCAAAGTGCTGTGATCAGTGGCCTAGCTGGAACCCTTTAGTTAGCACTGCTGCCAAGGAGAGAGCACTGGGTCCAGTCTTATTTCACTTCTTTATCAATGACCTGGATGAAGGAACAGAGGGCCTCCTCAGCAATTCTGCAGATAATAAAAACTGGAAGGAGTGTCTGACACACCAGCAGGCTGGGCTGACATTATGTGAGACCTGGACAGGCCTGAGAGCTGGGTGGAGAGGAGCCTAATGAAATGGAGCAAAGATAAATGCAGGGGCCTGGACCAGGCAGGCTGGTGCCAACCTGCTGGAAAAGCTGAGGGAACTCAGCCTTTGTAGGCTGAAGAAGATGGAGTGGAGACCTCACTAATACATGCAAATATCTTCAGATCAGGTGGCAAGAGAATGGGGACAGACCTTTTCAGTAGTGCTTATTAACAGGGTAAGAGGCAACAGGCACAAACTGAAATACAGGAAGTTCCAGCTGACTGTGAGGAAGAACTTACTTACTCTGAAGGTGACAGAACACTGAAATGTGTTTCCAGATAGGTTGAGGTGTCTTCTTCTCTAGAGATTTTCAAAACCGGCCTGGATGTGAACCTGAGCAACCTGATCTAGGACAATCTGCTACAGCAGGGGGATTGGACTAGATGGTCTATAGAAGTCTCTTCTAACCCAACCCTTCTGTGACTCTGTGACTCCATATTCTTTCACAATTTTGGTTGTGCTGAGCACAACTTGACAGCACCTGAGCCTTAGATTGACTATAAATTGGAAGTACACAGTCAGGTTTCCATTCACAATGGGATAGTCACGAAGTTGTCACAGGACTTTGCAGTTAAGATTATCTAGGTCTACTGTTAAATCAAATACAGCAGTTTATGGACCAGAAGTCAATAATGGTCTTCATCCAAATGCCGCTGTCCATTGCAAAAGTTCATAAGTAAATATTTAGCAGCATTTGCAGCAGAATGATGAAGTGGAGTAAGACCTCAGGAGTTCAAGACTTTTTACTTTTTACTTCTATACAGAATTGATTTTATTTCTGTTTTTAAACAAAAGCCTTTGACCTCTTTATTAGGAAGAAAGAGTGTTTTCAGTGTTATGTTGTTTAAGAAAGAATGCCAAAGGATAAAAACCTAAAAAGCAAGCCAGAACCTTTGATGAACTCTGTCATTTTTCTCAAATATTCTACCTTGAGTGCAAGAGCAAAAGAGAACCACAGAAAGAGCAGAGCTTTAATTGTCCATGTAGACTGGGGATTTTGGCCTAAAGCAAGATTGGATCCTTTTGCCTCTTGTGGAAAGATGGCTGGGGGTAAAATTAGACAATACTAAGTTATACTCACATCCTCACAGAAGCTGTAACAGAAGTTATAGGGTAAAATACAGCTACTCTTCCCTGGATGAAACACAGTTGGTATGCTTCATGATGATTCCCCATACAACAGTAAGCACCTGCTAAGGGGGATGAAATGGAGGATGGAGCAGAGTGGAGACTCTGTGTCTTGTCCAGACTCTGTGTAAATTCTTTCATGGAGGGGAACTCGGTGGTACTTTGCTGCTGATAAACCACATAGCGCCTCTCAACCAGCGGAGGGAGGAGGAGATGTTCTGCTGCTGAGTCAACAGCTGTGATTAAATGTCTCTCCTTAGATGAACTTGGTTCATTACAGCCTAATTGTAATATTAGCACAGACATCCATCCCAAAGTTGTCCATCTCCAAGGTATGACCATTCCTCACTGGGCACGTGCTCTATGGTTTTCTAATGCTATCTTTAAAAACAAAGTGTGAGAATTTTACACCAATCAGTAACAAAGTGAGGCAGGACTAGAGTCACTAGAGCTCCACCTAAACATAAAGAAACAGTCTAAAAATAGATCAAGAATGGAGGGTAAGTTAGAGAAAACACCATCATAATTGCTGGGATCAGTCTACAGGCTGAACCTTCTTTCTCCCCCACAGGGACGCCTATTGGGTAAGAATTGTACTCTGTGCATACTGAATACTTTTGTTGGGGATTCAAGATAGTGATTTGAACATATTTTTGCAGTCAGATACTGTCACTGGAAATCCTCGAAGCTTAACCTGTCACAGCATTATACTTAATAAAGAGTGTTATGCTGTAAAGTGTTGGTGAGTCCTTCTCGGGTGCTGGCAGTCGCTGGCAATGAGTAACATTCTCAAATAAAGTGTAAGACCATTGAAAAACATAAGTTCCCATTCTCATTTATGCACTGGGCTATTTATTTCACTATCATATATTGGATGTGAGTAAGAACAGGAGAGTAAATTTCTATAGAATCATGCATAAATATCTGTGGGTATGTATATGGATGCACCTACATACAACATGAAAATTATAATATTTGCTGTCTTTTAAATTGTTTCTTTCAGTGGTACTTAAAATTTGGGTGGAGGGGGAAAGAAGTTATAATTTCTGTCTATTAAGAGTGACATGAACCTCGGAGTTTTCTTTTTTTTCCCCTTAAAAATATATTTGCAACTTTCAGTCAGCTTTAGTGTTGACCAAAGTGTTTGACTGACTTTTCAGCTAAATTTGTTCTTGATATAAAATGCAGGACTCACATCTATAATGAAGGTAGGTGTCATGTATTGTTTATTTGCTGTCTTGTAGAAGAGACATTTGAAAATAGAAAATACACAGGCTCAACAAACCAACCATGTTTTTTCACTGAGAACTTTATCTTTGTCAGTGCAAGCATAGATGAAAAACATCCCAACTGGAATACAAATATTTCCTTACATTTGAGCTTCTGACCCACTTCTCAGGTTCTCAGTTCAAATAATCATCTTCCAAGTTTTCCCGAGACTCTTTTCAATAGCTCACTTTCAGACAACTTATTTGAGTTTGTTATTTACCATTATTTGTGCTTTCTTAGGAACAGAAGGTAAATTTCTGACTAGCTAGCTGACTAGTTAGCAAGTTGTTTTACTGAATTCATGGTTATATAAAATTTTACATATTTGATGTCTGTTTATTTTAGTATTGTCTGTAGGATAGAAAGCTTTTCCTCTTGCTGAAACTGAAAGCAAAGAACATATTAATAGTTGAGTATAGATATTTTAATAGGGCATTAAAGTCTTCATATATTTTCAACAGTTCCCAGAGGCTTTATTTTTAATTTATCTTTAATATGAATGTGTTTCATTTTTTTAAATGTTAGCAAGTATAGAGGGACTCATAAAGAAAAAAATTAGTACTGTTTTCCCTATCACAAAATTAGCAAGTATTTTCTGTTGTCCCTATTTATCATCTTATATTGTGTATGTGCAATAATTCAATGGGTAAAGCTTTTAATGAAGGGGCTGAAAGACTACATTTTTCTTTTTAATTGGTGAGAGATACAGGGTGCAATCTAAGATTCATTACACAGCCCTCCTGATTTTGCTGGATTTTGGAACGTGTTTTAAGTGAGCTATACGTTCCTGATTCACCCGGGAAATTAGCCCCAAAACTGCCTTACAAGACATGACCTCATCCTTATAATGAGCACTGGACAATTTGTTTCAGTAATGGGTATAATGGCAAAAAGCCAAGGAGGACAGGGGAGAATTTTGTCTGTTATTTTTGTCAACCTAGGAATAATGTAAGCTTTGTACAACACAAAGCATCACTTAGGAGCTGTGCCTAAACTGCTAAAGATGAACTCTGCTCTCTGCTATAGGCAGACAGTTCTCAGTGAAAACAGTGGGTGTAGTCTAAATATGTCTGAATTTAAAATTTCTTCTAGACAGTATTGTTTTGTACTGGCTTTTTTTTTTTTCCAGTGAATGCTCTCTCAAATTCTTCCCATTTCATCTGATTGAATGTGACAATTTTTTTTTTTCTGTTAGTATATTGGTATATTTACTTCATTTTCTCAATCAAATTTCAATTGTGAGCCCCTTAAGTCTGTGAGCACTCTGGGGCAAGGGCTGTTTTTCACTCTGCATTTGATGCTCAAGAGCATATGTTCTTTTAGACATATGGTATTCTAAATTTTAAGTAATACGTGTAAGATTTATAAAGAAAACACAAGTTGGGCAAGAACTGTGTACCTGTGTCTGATTTATTTGAAAACTTTCACTTCACGCCCTGGTACCCAGCATGGAGAAGGCACAGATTTTTCTCATTTATATTTACAAACAATTGCAGTTAATTGATGTTTTCACAAAATACTGTGTAGTCTTAGTTTTTATAACATCCTTCATACCCAGGGAAGACAGTTAAATTTAACATTGGAAAGCAAGAGACACAATTTTTATTGTTGAAATCAATTCACCTCAGAAACAAGGACCTTGAAAACTGAGAATTTATGGTTCATATTTCTGTTTGCAATGAGCATTTGACACTCTTAGACCTAAGATCCACATAAACATTTTTTTTTGAGAAATGAAACATTAAGACTAATGATGACATTTTATAAAAGTAATTGATGATGATCTTAATGAGAAAGGAAAAGCTTTTGCCTTTAATTAGAGTAATTTTCCTTTTTTTATGATGTTATACAAATGACACATGGATCTCAACGTTTCATCTATTTCTGAATGTACATATTATACATTCATATATATATATATATATATATATATATATATGTATACTTTACCCAAAAAGCAGCATTTAAAGAAAAACAGTTTAAAATTTATAGGCTGAGAGAAAAGGCATTAAAAAAGGAAAGTACAGAAGTGTTCAGAATAAGGTATGATTTTGGGACAGCAAATAAAATAATCTCCTCTAATAACTAGATGTGACAGTTTATAGAACTGAAAGACAACCTCTTCCAAATGAATAGAAAGGAAATACATACATATACACAATCCATCATTATCTTGAAATAATTATTTCACAACTTTTCTTTTAGGTCAAAGCACAGAAGAATTCAAATCATCCTAATATATTCATGGACAACAAGAATAACTATGCTAACAATAGGAAAGTCACAAAGTCAATGTGTCAAAACTATAAACTCTCATTAAACATGTAGTAAAAAGAAAAGCTTCCTCCATGTCACTCCACAATCACACATTAGTCCTTCTCCCCTATATGAAATTTGTTATTGTCAGAAAAAAACCACAGGTTACTGGACTCAGAATTTTCCCTTCTGATCTGGACTAAGAATTATTACAGAAGTGGCTCCTCCTGATGAAAATGGTCTTTATTTCACTCCATATCATGAAAATACCTATTCCTGTATAAACTCATAGAATCACATAATGGTTTTGGTTCAAAAAGACCTTAAAGATTATTTAGTATCAATTCCCATGCCATAGGTAGGGTAATCTTTCACAAAAACATGTTGCCCAGGGGCCTATCCTACCTGACCTTGAATGCTTCCTGGGATGGGGCATCCACAGCTCTTCTGGCCAACCTGTCACCAACCTCACAATAAAGGATTTCTTGCTTCTGTTTAATCTAAACCTACTCTCTTCTAGTTGAAAACCATCTCCCTTTGTCTTGTCATTACATGCCCTTATAAAAATTCCCTCTTCAACTATCTTGCAGGTTCCCTTCAGGTACTGGGAGGCAATGCTAAGGTCACCCTAAAGCCTTTTCTTTTCAAGCTGAACCACCCCCATTTTCTCACCATTCCCTTACAGGAGAGGTGCTCTACCCCACTAATCATCTTGGTGTTCCTTCTTTAGACTCATTCCAACAGGTCCATTGTGCTGGACCCCAGAGCTGGATGCAGCACTGCAGGTGGGGTCCCACCATAGAATTATGTCCCTCAAATGGCTGACCATGGTTCTTATGATTCAGGCCAGGGCACATTTGGCTTTTTGGGCTGCAAGTGCACATTACTGGCTCATGTTCAGCCTCTTATCCACCAGCACCCCAAGTTCCTCTGGCATGGCCATTCTTGAGCTTTTCATCCTCCAACCTGGATTGATACTGGGGTTGCCCCAAATCAGGTGCAGCACCTTTTCTTGGTCCTGTTACGCCTCATGAGATTCCCATGGGCCCACCTGAACTTGTCCAGGTGTCTCTGGATGATATCCTGCCCTTCAAGTGTGGCAACCACACTCTTCAGCTCAATGTCATCTGCAATTTGCTGAGGGTGCACTCGATCTCTTCATCTATGCCTTTAATTAAGGTGTTAATTAACACAGGTCCCAGTACTCATCACTGATGTCCATCAGGATTCTGAGCTGTTGACCCCTACCCTCAGGATGCAACCATCCAACTAAATCCTTATCCACCTAAAATGAGTACATGTCTGAAGTCCACAAAATGCCTCCCAGTCCTACCACATGTATGTTGCTTTTGCTGAATGTCATGGTTTAGGAATAGAGATCTTCAGTTTAGTGTGTGTGTCCCAGCCCCGCCTCCCTGCCCTCCTCAGACTATCCCAAATCAGATGCTGCTTATTTGCTCCCCCCATCTCCCTTCCCCCTTCCCATTCTCACTTTGGGATGGACTTGAAAACTGGAAACACAAAAAGGTGATAATCATGCATTGAGATACAAAACAATTTACTGGAAAGAGGAGTGAGTTAAGAAAATTAACAGTAACAATATTAATAACAAAAGTACAGAAAAAGAGAGGGTTCACATACGAAAATGCTCACTGCAGACCCTGGGCAGTAATGAACAATTGTTCCCTACACTACCACACCCTTCTTCTCACTGCAGTGATGAACTGAGGTAGTAAGAATGACAATCTAGGCATTCCCACAGGGGTCCCAGCCCCTCCTTCTCACAGCTATTGCAAAAAAATTAACTCTGTCCCGGACAAAACCAGGCCACTGGATCATTCAGTACAAGAACTTTAAGAACATTCCAGGATGAACCTTCTTTTTTCATTGAAATTAAATTTTATTAATATTAAATGGCAATCTCTAAGGTTAAAACCTGGCAGAGAAAGAAGGAAAACCAAATCCCCACAATTCAGGATGTGTGGACAGACTGCATGTACCTTGATATCAAGCTTTACTTCTTTTTTTGTTTTCCCTTCTCATTTCTCTAGTCCATGTGAGCTCAGGTCATGCCAGGCTGAAACTTCCAAAATTCTCAGCCAATTAAGGTAATTCTGATGGTGTGTACTCATGGCAAGTGTTGGTATAAGATACTGCTAAAGTTCTGTAAGTCAGCATGCCAAAAAGTAATTGGTGGCAGTATTCCAGAAAGAATTAAATTCACTGAATAGCTGTTAATAAGGTTTTTACTCAGGGGTATTTCTCTCTCATGCTCTGTGTTAGTAACCCTAACAACAGAACTCTCCCTCAAGAATTAGTGAAACAGACTAGATAAAACAATATAAATGGAACATATAAAAATTTCTATTAAATGATACAAAGCTTAAAGACCTTCCCTAATCCTCTCATCAATTATAATAAGCATTTCACATACACATAACATGCAGAGGTTTTGAAGAATCATGTATGAAATAGTATGTGTACATGTTTGCACATGTATACATGAAAGAAAAAAGCTGCTTTTGTCTTTTATATCACAATCATAAAGCAATCAACATAATGAGGAAGAAATCATACTAAATAGCAGTAGAGAATTGCCAAAGAACCTGTTCTTCAACTGCATAATGGGCAAAAATATAGTCTTATTAAAGTGAATGGCATTAAGTTCAAATGAAGAGTATGGATTTTAGGAATTTTGCAAGCCCCTGTATTTCAGAATTCTCCTTTTCACCCTGAATATTTCTTATTAGACTTCCCCCATATCTTCATCTCAATATCATAACCACCTAGCAACATTTCTGAACATTCTTTGCTTCAATCAAACAAAAAGAGATCCCATATTTAAATAATTTAGTCCATTGATGTGTTACACTCTCCTAACTCCATTACTCATGAGGCACCCACAGGCAGATTAAACTGCTGCAAATAGTCAGACCAATAAAATTAGAGGTTTGGTTCAGGTTGGTCTGAAAAAATCTATTATACTAACCACGGGTCCTCTGTAAACACATTTTTCTGTAAAGCTTGAGTCAATTCCCAGTGAAACTGTGCCAGAAGATATCTGGGAGGGACATGTCAGCAAGTACTTAGAAGTAATCCTCACATCTTTCCTTCAGTAATTCATTTTGCAGTACCCTTTCCTGTCAAACTGGAGATGAAAAAATTGCCCCCTCTGCACTGATGAGATTGATTTCTTTTACAGGCAGTGTTGTAACTAGTTTACGTAAAATGAAATGTGTGTCACAAAAAATAAACCACACAGTGTCACTAAATAAAGCAGCAAAATGTTTCTTTATAGTCATGGCAAGACTATATTTTTGAGTAGGACAGAAATATCAAAAGAATGTTTCCTAATGTGTTATTTAACACACTCTTCTCTGTTTGTCTGGAAATGCAAATAGCATGTTGTGGTATATCTGGATGGTTTAAACTATTAAGGCTTACTCTAAGCTGGTCTAAACATACCACAAAATAGAGGCTATGCCATGAGTAATTTTTCATATAGTTATTCATATTTTTCTTCTCAAAAGTGTTTTGCATTGTAAGAAAAGCTACATGGACCAGGAAATATTTTAGAATAGTTGGGAGAAATGGAGAAAATAGAACAAAAAGTGTCAATAAATTTACATGTGTAAATTATGCCAGCATTTG
Organism: Petroica traversi; assembly: GCA_025920805.1. Taxonomy (NCBI): domain Eukaryota; kingdom Metazoa; phylum Chordata; class Aves; order Passeriformes; family Petroicidae; genus Petroica; species Petroica traversi. The sequence goes on along the minus strand of JAHLSL010000006.1, from coordinate 14,061,943 downwards.
TAAGATTTCTGTGTCTATGTGTATGTTTCTGACATATCTCCACTTATACGTCATCACTTATTTCAATAATTTCTTCTATAAATGATCCATCTATGGCACAAATACTACAAAACTTACTTAGTGTGAATCATGGAGAAACATGTCAACCTCTTCATTTTAATGAATCTTTCTGTTTAAGGCTGTGGTCACTTCAGAATTTCAAGTCTGGTGTTCAATTACTAGGGATTTCAGTAGGTCCACTTTACATAGAGAACTCAGGAAAGAAGAAAGAGATTTTTTTTAACTTTTGAGAGAAATGGAGAAATTTGAACAAAAAGTGTTATCAAATTTACATGTGCATCCCTCTGTTTATGAAAGTACTATTTTACTCTAAGTACTGCATAAAATCAAGATGGCAGGGAAAAATAATTGTGTATTAAATTATGCTTTGTTTGTAACACTGGCTTTATTCTGATTTCCATTTAAGTGAGCTTTCCTTACATTTTTTTCAAAAGAAAGATGAGGACGAAGATGGATGCTAGAGATTCACTTAAATCTCTTGAGCATCTACAGATGCTATCTACAGAATGAAACTTCAGCTTGTCTCTTCCAACTTGTACTATGGCAGTTCCACTCTGTATGATCTTGTAGTGTCCTGGGTCCTGTTACTCAGTGGTTAAGAATGGGATGTAAATGAAACAGTGTGTATTTACAGGACCTTCTGTTTTGTCTGGGCTTGAAAAATATTTGATCAATAGTAGCAGCATGAACTTGAAGATGTATCTCATAAATTACGATCTTGATGACACTTCTGGCTTCTCAAGCTTGTCTTTCCTGCATTTTAACTAAATTTCTGCCTGAATATGCTCAAAATGGAAGCAAACATAAAATAAACTACTTACTTCTAACATTTTGAACAAAACTGTATGGTTCTGGGAAAAGATGTTATTCGAGTATGACTTTTTTAATAGAACACATCATTTTCAAGTTGTTTTGGCAAGGTCACTGATACATTCCTCTTGTGTTAGGTCTTTAAAAAATTTTGGTGAAGTGCTAGATGTATGCTACGTATTCTAATAGCAAATAAAGGCTGGTTCCTATGAAATGAAAGTATGTTAAAAATTGCAGGGACTTCAAGAATGGAAAATCCCTCCATGTATTTGGGTGTCCTAATTTCTGAAAAATGGCAACTGAGTTCAAATAATTTTCAGTATAAAGGGAAAACTTTTTATTAAATAATATCTGGTTCCTGATTGGTACATGGGTCAGTATATATCTGTGCTTTCTGCTACGGTTTTCTTATAAGACTGACACCTATGAATAAGAATCAAATTTTTCTTATAGCCCATATTAAAGAAACATTTAAGCCTTGAAGAAATTCAGTGATCTTTTCTATAGCCTAACTTATAGCAAGTGGAGTATAACACCGTGGGTTGACCTCAGTTTCTGGTTCAGTCTCTGGTTTCCTTGGAGACTTTCTGAAGGTCACTCCCTCACCCTTTGTGAATCATAGAATGGTTTAGGTTCAAAGGGACCCTAAGGATGATCTCTTCTGTCATATCTCAAGTGAAAGGACAAGATCAGATCGGATATAAGAGGAAAAAGATTTACTGAAAGAGTGGTTGGAATAAATTGCTCGGGGGGGTAGTGGAGTTACTATCTCTGGAAGTGCCCAAGTGACACTGGATGTGACACTTAGGGATATGGTTCGAGTGCTATTATGGTGATGCTGGGTTGACAGTTTTAACACATGACCTAGAAGATCTCTTCCAACCTTGATTATTTTGTGAGCTATTTCCAAAATCCTCTGCCATTGAATGGGCACCTTTTACTAGACCAAGTTGCTCAAATCCACAGCAAACTTTGACTTAAACAAAAGGCAGGGATGGGACATCAACAACTTCTCTGTACCAGTGCCTCATCATCCTCACAGTAATGAATTTCTTCCTAAAATCTAATCTAAACCTATCTCATTCAGTTTAAAAACATTTTTCTTTGTCTTATCACTGCATGCTCTTGTAAGAGGTCCCCCTCCATCTTTCTTGTAGGCTCCCTTCAGGAAGCCTACTGGAACACTGCTGTAAGGCCAGAGAGCTTTCTCTGTGCTGCACAGCCTCAGTCTCTCAGCCTGTCTTCATAGGAGAGGTTCTTCAATCCTTCTCTAGTCATCTTGGTGGACTCCTCTAGACTCACACAGATCAGTGTTAGGGGCCCCAGAGCTGGGTGCAGCACTCCAGGTGAGGTAGAGTAGAAAGGCAGGTCTGTTGGATCTGCTGGCGGTGCCTCTTTTGATGCAGCCAGGACACAGTTGGCTTTCTGGGCTGCAAGTGCACGTTGCCAGGTTGTGTTGAGCTCCTCATCAAGCAACAGCCCAAGTCCTTCTCCTCAGGACTGCTCTATACCAGGTACCCCACCACCACCACTACACACAGACCCCCCCACCCCCACATCTGTATCTGTACTTGGGACTGTTCTGGCCCAGGATCAGGTCCTTGCACTTGGCCTTATTGAACTTCATGTCCATGTTGTCATCAGTGGTACTAATTTGATGAACTTAATCCTTAATATCCTTGTGAGTAGTGTGTGAAAAACAACCACTGCAGAAGGTCTGAAACAATACTTCACCATTTCTGCCACATTTCTTTTCATTTTGTGCAAACCTTGTTGGAAAATTCAGCTTTGGACACGGGACTTCCTGAAGCCCTCCATTTTGGCAGACACATTTCTGGTGAATAATAAATTGTCTGAAACATGTCACTTAGGTCCATTCTGATTTGCTTCTCTGTAAGAATCCAAAATTCAGCAAGGAAACAAGAAACTGTTCTGGGGATCATCTGACACAAACTGGGAACTACTGTATGTCTTCAGGAAAAACTCCTTTAGTCAGATTTCAGAAAAAAATGTCTAGAAACAAGCACTCTGAGTATTGGCAGAAGATCCAATGCTAACTGAATATTATTTTTTGATTATTTATTGCAAAGAATTGAATAGAGTCCTTAAGAAAGACTGCTTAGTGACTGAAGTGATTGATATTGGCTAACCCAAGGTGCATTTACAAGTTATTTTGCTTTACAAATTCTTTATATGCTATCTTTTCTTATTTGAAATGTAGACATTCTCTGTTTGCTAACCTCATTTCATTTTATCAGCATTTGAGGAACAAGGCAATTGATTTGAAGATAATCCAACATCCTTCTCTGATTGTTTTAAAGGATGCTGATAATGAACTAAGATTTCACCTCATTCTTTTTCTTTCTATTTGTATAACTTTCTTCTCTAATATGTTTTATACTCAGTTAGTCTGATTCCATCTTTCTTTACCCAGTCTTGAAGATACATTTTTAATTTAATTAATGGAAACTAAAACCAAAATGTGAACTGATCTCTATTTTCATTATATGTATCTTCCATTTCAAGAAAAAAACTTTTTGAAAAGGAGTTAAGTGGTACAGATTTCCTTCTAGACAAATTTCATGCATCACTCACAATACCTTGAACTCCTTATTTTTAATCCTAATTTCAGGTAAAATGCAAACAGGAGGCGGTCGTTTCCACTTTAAAGCTCATATACTACTATTAAAAGAAACAAGAACTCATGCCAACTCTTGGCCACTCTACAAAAATAAAGTCATTATGGACTAGAAAGAGCTGCTTTTTATTGCAAAATTTTCCATTTGCACTGGCAGTTCTCTACAGGTAAGTGCTCCTACATTGTGTCCATGATGAGCAGTATGGTTTTCAATCAGAGGCTGACAATTTGTACCAAATTTTGAGGACCAGCAGATGGTGCTATTGCAGATGGTTATCTTGTTTGGGTTTGTTTAGTTGGGTTTTTTTTCCTGACAAAATTGGCATAAACCCTTAAAAACTGCACTTATTGTCAGTCAAGGCCTGGTGCTTTTCAAAAACTGTGGAAATTCTTTCTACATAAGTCCGTATATCAAGTGGTGTTGCTTACTTAAGGATATATTATAGATTTTAGTAATATAAGCAACTTGATATGATATGGTGCAAGGAAATTGCAGTATTTGCCTTGCTGGAAGTGAGGGAAGGTGCTCAAGAAAAAATCAGCAATGTGCTCTTGCAAAGACACAATATTCTGGTTCCATATGGTCTAAATAAAGCAGCTTGAAATTACTTTAATTGGAAGTGTTTCATTAGACTCTCTTAGGTATAGAAATGTAAAGGGCTATGCTTCCAACAATATAGCATAAGTTTTCTCTAGACGAGCAAAACACAAGTGAAATGTCTCAAGACAGGGGCATCATTAAAGCAATGAGAGTCTTTTGACAAATGCTGTAATTTACCAGAGATACAAAGCTTTTTGTATGTTGGAGCAGAAATTGGTCATTAGCTCCAATAAAGAGTAGGGAAGAAAAGGAAGACAAAGAGGACAAATTCTTAAATTTAAAAATATAATAAAAGTTACAATAAAAAGATGAATTTACTTTTCTTGACTGACACCAAGTAAAATATAAGCCTTCCCCTTTGAATTTTATTTTTAGACCCAGTTTCCCCATTGAACAGAGATCTATAAGTGCCTCTGTGACCAGATTGTTGGTATCCAGATACAGAACCTGTGGCACAAGACGTTCAGCGAAAGAAGGCAAGTATGAACTGCCTTTCTTTCAAGGGTGTTACATGAGCTTTTTGTTTTCTGCAACATAAAATATAAAATTAAAAAAAAAAGAGAGAAGAAAGAAGAAAAGAAAAGAGAAGAAAAGAGAAAAGGAAAGAAAAGAAAAGAAAAGAAAAGAAAAGAAAAGAAAAGAAAAGAAA
>JAHLSL010000006.1:13992733-14057175 GCA_025920805.1 Petroica traversi | reverse complement strand
AAGAAAAGAAAAGAAAAGAAAAGAAAAGAAAAGAAAAGAAAAGAAAAAAAAAGAAAAAAAAAGAAAAGAAAAGAAAAGAAACAAAACTTGTAGGTAATCCTGTCCAAATTCTCAGTATGTCTCGTCTCAGGCACCCCACTCAGCTTCCTGTCTGTCACTGCATTTTTTTTCTTTCTTTTTTTTTTTCTAGTTTAGTAACCCAGAATTAAACATCTATGAAAATGAAGGGCAAGACAACAATGGAACACAATGCGTTTATTTTCAATATCCCAAAGAAGATTTTGTATCCAAATCAGGCAATAAACTGCTAATAATTTCAATTAAGGACAATAGTTGGAAATTTATATGCAAAAAAAAAAAAAATAGGACACTTCTCCAACAGCTTAAAAACTAAAATTAAATGTAGCCTGGTTTATCCCAACCTTTGGTCTCTCTTCTTAGACAACCAGAGAAAGGTCTTGAAACAAATAAGTCACACTTTTCCTAAAACCAAATCAACTTATCTATTCACTTTACACACTCACTGAACAACTGCTAAATAAAGGCAGATTTTGGGCCAAGCAGATCTGGTTTAGGTCTAAGCTTTTAAATCCAGTGGAAACGTGCTTAATATCCAGACCCCTGTATTTCACAACTCTGATACAGGTACCAGTATCTGTGTGAATTGCATGAAAGCAGGAAAGTTCTGCCATTTAATGACTGCAGGTAGACACTTCCTCACCTCAGTTTTCTGCCTCTCCTCTTTGCTGCTTCAGCACTTACCACAGACATTCAGAACAGCCTTGGTTTCAGGCATGCAGCAAGAAATGAGTGATGCAGTTGGCAACACACCCCTGGTTTTTCAAGCTTTGATTGCACACTAGGGAATATGAAACACAGGCACTTAGCAGCCTTTTTACTAGACAGTTGATTGTGCCAAAGGAGGATGGAGGAATCAGAGGATGGTATGAAATGACCACACAATTAGAGAATAAAAAAATGTCATGCATAAATGTTTTGTTTTATTTTTGGTTTGGATTGATTTGGTTTGTGGGGTTTTTTGTTGTTTTGAAAGCAATCATCTTCCTAGAAAAAAAGAACAAGAAAGGAAGGCAGTTAGCACAGTTAGGGATTAAGCACATCAAAATGGCACTATGTGGTTGTAAGGAACAAGGGTCCTTCTGTGTTATGCAGGAAGCAAGCTGTCTCACTATTCAATTCCAAAGGATGCTGTCCAGTCCTCTGTTGTCCTGTCTCTTAATGACAACTACTGTAAAGCTCAGAAATAATTTTTTAAAGCTTCAATTGTTAAAGTCATCCAGGGTATTCCAGAGTTGTAAAGACAGTGATATCTAACTCAGATCTGCAGTATCTCATGATCACACTATAGCGACTAGATATAGGGACAAAATGAAAATTAAACTCTGCTTGTCTGGACCCCACAAACCTCGAACTGAGAACAAGGCCAGGGAGAAGTGCTTTGCATCTTCTAACACATGTTGTACATCAGATGTAAATACATTGACAGAAAGGGATATTTAGACCATTCTCTCCACTTCAAAAACACTTACTTTTGCAGGTGTCCCAAAAAATTACCTATAGGTAATGTCTACTGTCTTGGCCTTTATCTACACCATCAAGTTTTGCCACCTTACACTTCCTACCTTAAAGACCCCTTCATGTGAATGGTGCAAATTTGACTATTATGCTCATATTTTTGCTTGCTGGCTTCCAACAAAAATAAGTATTTTCTGGATCCTCACGTTTTCGGGGGTTTCAATTCCACAGTCCCTAGCAGTTCTTCTCAGTATATCTGAGTGTGGCTCCTGCACAGAAAGAGCTTTCTTTGGGAGAGACCTTGTGGTAGCCTAGATCTCAGGAAGGCCAATACACTGGGCACTTCTGCCTGCTGCTGTTTCTTTAGAGGCGTGCCTTGTCAGGGAGATGACAGCTGGACATATACAGAGTGATCATTAATAAAAACATTTATTAGAGTCAGCTGTCAAGCGTTTAGACTAAGATATGCTTTAAAAAAATCCCTAAGTGGTGTGTTATACAGAAAAATATTTCTGTTTGTGCAGCCTGAATGATAAATATTAGTCATATATGCAGTATTGTTGACAGTTCTCTAAGAGGAAAGCCTGGATAACACTTTAATACATAATATTGTACATTGCATGCATTTTGTATCCTTAACATTTTTTCTGCATGCAAAAAAGGAAAGTAAAAGAAATTAAACTCAATCATTCCATGAAAAAACAATATAGAACTATGCCACACCTGTTAGTCAGATAACAGAAATATTTGGAAAATGTTTCTTTAACATAATTAAAGACCTTTGAAAAGCAACGCAGGATTTTCATGGCGCTAAAAAAAGTATGTTGATAAGTTAAAAATTCTTAAAAACCTTGAACAATTTATCTGAAATTAGAAACAAAACAAAAAACACCAGACCAACCAATCAAACAAACAACCCCCCCTCTCCCCCCAAAAAAAACCAACAAAACAGTGTGAGAAGAATGCAAGCTGTTTATGATACAATCACAGAATAGTTTGGGTTGGAAGGGACATTTCAAAGGTACTTATGGATGAGTTATTCAAACTGTCCCGCACTGAGCAGGGACATCAGCATCTAGATCAGGTTTTTCAGAGTCCAGCCTGACTTTCAATATTTCCAGGGGCAGGGAATGTGCCTTCTCCCAGGGTTTTATCCCTAGGCTTTTGGAGGCTCTAGCCCTCAAGGATTTGCCATATTTCATTTTATTCCCGACATGTCCAGATTGATTTGTTAAAGCCATGTGTTGCATGGGTTGTATTGTTTACTGTCCTATAACACCTTCACAGCAGCACAAAGAGTTAATACTGCTGGTGATGCATTGGAGTCATAGCATGTTGGGGAAATTTATGCAATTACATGCATCATTTTGAATGCACCCCATGGTGTCTTGGGGCATGGTCCCCTGTGCTTCTTTCAGGCTCTGCTCCTTCTGCCACATGTCTTCTGTTTCCTCTCCAGTGCTGGATCCTCTCTGTTCCTCATTGCTCACTTACAGTTTTCATTTGCATTTCCTGATCTGAGTCAGTCTTTGAATGCTGTGAAGGCTGTCTGACAAAGACACTGATCAAGAAGAGTAACATGACTGTTCAAGGGGACAAAACAATGATCCATCAAAAGAAAATCCATCCAGACTTCTATTTCCCCTCCATACTTTGTCCTCTAAAAAGATTCTCTTACTGATATGTAGAATATCAAAGTATTTTTCTTCCTTTTACTTTTTAAGTGCTGTGGTGCTGCAGAGATTTTCTCCTGGGTGGCAATCTTAGTTCCCAGACACAGGGAATGGTGTTAAGAGGAGTTTAAAGCTATAGGGAACAATTTAAGGAACTTATTACATACAAGGTGGCTAAGGCTTCAATATTTATTCCTGAGAGTGTTAAGAATTTTTATTGTCCCTCTGCTACCTAATTGCACACAGAAAGGATCTCCGTGGGTTTCACTGCATGTTGGCATTGGGAAGTATCTTGGGAAAAAGATCTACATGCATTTTTTTTAAAAATACTGAGAGCATCTACCAAAGCGTCCAGCATGTTTGTCTATAGACAAACAGATACCCCAACATAAGACTTGGATATGTTTCTGCTGCTTAGCTACCCTCTTTTTCTGCCCTCGTCTCTGTGCCAACTAGTTGCTTTCAACTCTTTCTTAGCACATTCATGAACGGTCTATCTGGGACCAATACACTATTTTAATGTATTTCTTTTTAGAAGAAGCTCATGATTGGTCATCAAAGCACAGATATTCAATTAGGCAAATATGAAATTGCTCTTGCGTATTTGTTCATAGCGGCAAGACACAGCTTTGCTGGCAGGGATGCAGCTGGCTTATTACTATTTGCAGTATCAACATTTAACAGTGACTCCAAAGTTTTCTGGAGCTGTATGCAAAACATACCTCTAAATATTATATAAAATGATAAATATTAGCTATAAATACTATAAATAGATATTTGTAAAAGGAAATGCTTTTTTTAAGAGACCTCAGAGATCATCTGCCCTTGCAAAATCATAAAATATTGGTCTCAGATTGAACAAAACCTCTCTGACAAGAAATTCTGGCATCATTCACCATCCATCATCAAATGCACCATCTTTCCTATGATCACTTTTTTGCAGTTTCTTTCAATTCTCTACATAATGGCTGGAATGCTCCAGTTTTTCTCCCTTTCACTCCTTCTTTATGTACATTCATACAGCTGTTCTTCTTTGGTCAAAACATGACACACAGATCAGAAGTTCAGGCAACTCTGAACTTCTGTGTCATGCAAGTCACTTTGGAAAGGTTAACTCCTAGAAGAAATTCCAGATTTACTTTTCTCAGCCCTCACCTCATGGAAGGTTTGTCCCATTTCTTTACCTTTGCTGTTAATTAATAATTTGCTTCTCAGCTTCACCATAATCCTAGTTTATTAATAATTTCTTGCAGTGACTCTGTGTCTGCAGTTGGCTAATGATTAATCCTAACACCCAATAAAGTCTTTCTTGGGTTTGGCAGAAATAGAAGGACACGTTGGGTTTGTTTTTCTTAGACAATGGCACGTGCACATAGGACATGATAATGTACAAGTAAACAAGGTATTCTTTCCATAATGTAGAAGATGAAGGATGTAGGAAAACTGAGAATGAAACTCAAGATCACTGTGACCTTTAGGCAGTCTGGGCAGAAGTAGACCCTGAGTAGTCATGGAGCAGCAATTGTTGGGTCGTTATAAGAGCAGCACAAACCAACACAGTGTAACAACAATGCTTGATTTGTCCTTGTCAGATGTCATCTTTGTGTATGAGAGAGGCAATTTGATTGCACCTACCTGGGCTGCATTATGTGAAGCCGCATTCAAGGCTACAACAACAAAAGTCAAGTTCTGACAAAAGTCTTGAGGCATAAAGGAGGGCTACAACAGACCTAGTCACAATACCTGTAATATGTGCCATTAAAACTGAAATTCATGACACCACAAAGAGCAGCCTCCCAGACTGGGGGTCTCACTCCCCCTGAAGTCATTCTCAAAAATTGCATTGGAGGTGAATTGGACTCTACAGATAAGAGGTTATTTTGTAAGAAAGTGTTAAAAAATCAGAGGTGTCCCTTCAGCAGTCTCATACTGTGTGCAGTTGTTTCCTTTCTTTTCTTAATGGTCCTGAACTACTCCTGAATAGCATTCACTGAAAGCACCAGGAGGGATTAAAAAAAATAAATAAATAAATAAAAGGTGAAACCACAGCAGCAGTTCTCCAAACCTTGTTTATTGAATGTCAAGCTGAGAGCAGTTATTGACCCAGGGGGATTACAGTTTATTCAGGGTGCCAAGTAATTATAGAAGTGACATTAGATCATCATTTACACTCACAGTATAGTCATGAATGACAATGTCAGCTAAAACAAGGACAAATGAGAAAGAGCCCACGGTTTACAACATTCCTGAGAAGCATTGCACCGGGTGTAAGTAAATGAGGGTTGTCTGGTCTAGTAGCTGCTCGTTTCCATTGGAAATTACCACCTGCTGTTCTCAGTGGCAGTTAACACTAATATGAGAATCCCTGAGCCAAAGCAATAAAGTAACAGCCAATGCTGTTTGCTATTTTCTGTCTTTTCACTTAGGTAACAGATAGAGGAAATTACAGAAGAGACTTCTTAAGCAGAAAGCTTTGGTACTCAGCAAATGTACTCTTTTATCGGGAAATTCTGTAATAGAGTTTTGCAAAACTTGCAGCACTTGCCTAAATTCATATGAGTTACTAATTTATAAGTCAGTTAGTAGTTGCCTTTGCATGTTTTCCACACAGTGCTTTCCAGATTAAATTCCAAAATATGCAGACTCATCTGATAGAAATATGAGAATTGCTCAAATCGGAAATATTCTACTGGTCTCTGGCATCAGTATAATCTCATTGCCTTATACAGATCTGCAAGCTAAACTGTATAACCAACCCAGGAACATTCAGTAAAAAATATCCTCCTAAAATTGTTCATGTCAGGATAACCAATGGGGCTTTTCACATAGCATATTTGCTTTGCAAAGAGGAAGGCTGAAGGAAATTCTTGGAGATCATTAGGATGTAGTCTTCCATTCGGTAATCTTCCACTTTTACAAAAATTTTGCTAAGAACCCAACCCTAGCAGCTGAAAGACCAGTGAACATAGGAGAGAGGACCATAGGAAAAAACACAGTAACCCTCTCCCTGCAGCTTAGACAGAGAAAGCTCTATTTAGCAAGGCAGCCAATCTTGCAAGGAAAAGAAAACAAAGCACTCTATCCACTTTATGATCAAAGGATATCAAGAAAAATTTTACACAGAGTTAATTTTTCAGCTTCCTTTTTTCACTTTATCCAATCTAAAAAGAAAATCAAGCAGTTCTGCTTAGGAAAGGGTAACCCTAACTAATACAACATGAATTTCACTTCCCTGATCCTTTAAACTATCATTATGTCAAGTAAAGGCCTTTTTTCATAGCTTCCATGGAAAACAGAAAATACTGTTGGTCTTCTGTATTTTTTTATGGCAAGCTGTCCTTCTCTGTTGTGTAGGTCATGGAAGATGGGTCCCAAAGGCAAAGCAAAGAAAAAAATGAAAAAAATTAAGGAAGACATAAAAGGAAGAAGTAAACTGGCCAGTAACAACTTTAATAGATGTATATTTATTATGTTCATACTAATTTCTGCAGGCATAGAAGTAGTTAAATGCCTACCTGAAATTTTAAAGCTGCAAATCTCCCACCTACAACCTCATTTATACGTATTTATGTATTCTGTGAACATATAAATGTCTGTACCGACTCACGTAATTGCTAAACTTTTACACAACAAATGTTTTACTTGGTACATTCCTGTTAAGTTACTCCTGTTCCTGAAGAAAGAATTATTCTTGACCATATAGGCACTTGTTAGGTCACATCTGGAATACTGTGTCCAGTTTTGATCCCTCCAGTTCAAAAGAGGGAGGTTGGAGAGCGTCCAACGCAACACCAGCAAGGTGCTGAGATAATTAAAAACCTGATATATAAGGAAAGGTTGAAGAATTCAAGTTTGTAATGAGAAGGCTCAGGTGAACTTCGGTTTTCTAATATCTAATATCTTTTCTAGGGAGAAGATGGAGATACTGTCTTCATGAGGATACAAGGCAACAGGAGAAAAGAAGATGACCACAAGCTTCTTCAGGGTAAATTCAGTTTGTGGAAAAGTTCTTCACAAAGAGAAAAACTGAGATTTTTTTGAGATAGGTTGCCCAAAACAATTTCCCTGTTGTGAATATTCAAGAGATAATTTGAAAATTGTAATCTGAATAAGGCATTGCTTTCTCAAGAAGGTTCTGGCAGATGACCTCCAGAGGTCCCTTCTATCCTAGATGTTTCTATGAGTACTATTTCACAGGTTCCCTTATTACAAATGGATACAAAAATTTTTTTAGAATGCAGTCTTAAGCTAGAGTATTTTGGCTTGCTTCTGCATGTATCCTTGGTCTGAAACAGGAGCCAAGTGGTCAGTAGTATAATAAGCCCAACTACAGCTAGCTGCAAGGAATTTTACCAGAAGTTAAGGAAAGGGACACAGCCCTGGAAACTCTAAAAAAAACTGGCATGTGAGATAATCAAGTATCTGCTCCAGAGTGATGGAAGAAAAGAAATTATAGTTTCCTAGTGTTTTCATGCAGACAGTGTTTCCCTAAATCTCTTTATACCCTCAGGCAAAAGACAAGAAATTAGAAGATATGCTTTTGCATTTAAAAAGAAAAGAAGGAGGAGGGGAGTGGCAGAGCAAAGGATAAGGAATAAGAATTACAATGTGTGGTTGGAGCTGAAACCCAGCTTCTGTTATCAAGCAGATTATCACACACCTGCCTGTCTTCTTACTCATAAACACATTTTGGGGTGGCAATAACTATCAAGGCCCAAACCAGCCTCAGGAACACGAGGTCCTTGTCTGGTCAGTATGTATGAATAACTACACCTAGACACAGTGCATTTAGCTTATTGCATGTTTTTCAATACAAATAAGTGTTTTCTGCTGTTGATGATATGCTTTGCATTAACAAACTGTTTAAGACTGTAAAACATTACAAAGAATATAATATGTGAATTTTGTCTAAGAGCTGTGTTTTGTTCAAAAGAGAGACGTCAAGATTCTTCTTGAATTGAACCCAACACTGTTTCTATGGTTCTAAATGTTGCCCGCCTCAATTAATTAAAAGACAGAAAACATCTTATAATGAGACAATTTAGGATCTTGACTATTGGTTACCATTAAAGCCAGGGTTCAATCCATCTTCAGAGCTCTTCTCATTTGTGCATCTGATCTCAGGGAATAATCATTGCTTGGTATAAAATTTACCATGGCAGACTAACAAATAAAGTGTTGTAGTGGACATTGAAATGCCTATTTCCTACAATTCAGATATTCAAGGCATTTGTACTCTGAGACTTAGATTAAAATTGTCATATTGTCCTAACACTTTGCCTGATTCTTCTTTTTCTCCTGAAATATAACTGAGAAGTTAGGTTAGAAAGCAAGACATCCTCATTACAGCATAATTCTGACACCTAATAGTTCATCTGCCTCACACAATGCAACAGTGAGAGTGATCTGTGTGCAAAGCTGCTGGAAAAATACAGGTTTACTTTAATGGATGTAGGATTTTACATCACCCTTGGCTACAGTAACTTAGGCACAAAAGAGCAGTTCCTTGTGTAGAAATTACAGTGTTAGTTAAACAGTAACTCCTCAATGAAAAACATCTAAAGCCTCCAGTTCTCTTTTTCTGATAGTGTTAGGAAGGAAGATCATTATATACAGCAAAGTTGAGAAAGAATAAAATACTTCTCTTACAATATTTTTCTGCTTTAAGAAAAAATGCAATAACATCACAGTTTATAAGCCAACATTTTTTTCTGGCTGGAATGAGAGGAACAGGGTTATGTTCTGGAGCAAGCTGGTCTCTAAAATATTCATGTATGTCTGTTTTCTGACAAACACTGTGAACACAAACAAATCACCATTTCTGCTAGGAACAGAAATAATCTTTGCAAATAGACTTCACAACGGAAGATTAATTTATTTTGGGAGTTATTTTATACAAATATCCTATAGCAGCAAAACTAGGTGAAATTTTGGGGGTATTTTCTCTAAATTAAAAATTTCTATTAATCTTAAATCAAATGGACTTATATAGTTTAGTTAAATAGAACTTAGAGAAGTAACTAATTCTATTTCTGATTTCTGTTTCTCAGCCAAATTCCATTATGAAAGACCTATATTTTTTCATTAATCTAATGGGAAGGGAATTTTTTAGACTGTGATGTGCAGTTTTCAGGGATTCTTATGAAGCCCAAGAAATAAAACTCATAAAGAAATTTCAAAGATGTAAGTTTTCATGCAACTGTAATGTATATCCTAAATTTGTAAAGTCTCCGTTTCTATTGAAAATATAATATTGCAAAGAAAGTTTAATACTATTGGCTCAGGTTCTGCCACCGAGTGTCTGATCCCAGCTTCTTTCTCCATCAGCCTAGAGAACTGACTTGTCATAAACTTTAGGAGTGCAAGAGATAAAATGGCCATTCTGTGCCATATTTTCATTTAAAGGAGCAAGTACCAGCAGAATGGTTTCACAGGACAATATTTTCATGACCACTTGTGTACTGTGCAGTTACAGGTTTATGTGGATTTTCCTTTAGGTCATATGTACTGCACCTGCTATATTTCACCTGGTATAGGGCAAGTATAAAATCAAACATGCATTTCCCAATGGTTTGGCATACAGGTCACATCTACTCCTGTACTTTGACAGGTAGATCAATTATTCAGTGTAAAAGGCAAGATACCATGTAGAAACCCTAATTTTGAAGATGTTTGTACAGCTACATTGCAGCAGAAAAGTATTTCTTTTTTTCAGCCTAAAAAGCCAAAGTTTTAGAGTGACTGTATGTTTTGCTCAGGGCTGAGAAGATGCTTCTTTTCTTTGCCTTCTGATGTTACTTGCAGGTAAAAATGATGGCTTAAAAGTTCTGTTTTGTTAGATTCCATGACAGTGTTGTTATTGATTTAATTAAAACTCACTTATATATACTTTTATAACTATGTAGAGTTATCCAAAGGTCTCAAAGCTCCAAGGACTGCATGGGCTTTTTAAAGTTCAGTATATTATATTGTCAAGATTCATTACACATTGACTATATATATATATACATTTATATATATAAAGTTTCTTTCCATCCTATCTTTAACCACACAAGAATGGAAAAATAAATAGTCAATCTTATTGTTTTAAGAAATGGCATGCATTGTAATATTCGGTTTTACTTTGTCTTCTGAAATGTATAAACACAGACAAGTGAAAACAGACTAATTCATTTCATTATGTCATTTGAGACTTGCTCTCCAAATAACAGTTTATTTTATAGAGCTTATCTGAAGAACTGATCAGATTTTATACTAATCTGTGCCTTCAGAACAGCTATAGTGATATATCAAAGACACTAAATGGCACATTGTTTTCCTAAAGTGTTTGCATTTGTCTCAGTAAGTCTATTAGGTGTTTGAAAAGGCTTCTGACATCTTCTTAGAAGTCTTGTCTTCTTTTTAATTTTTTTTCCCCAGAAGACTTGTCCTTAAAAGGATTGGAATTGTCAGGTCTGTTTGGTAGAAATGTTCCAAAAATAAACTTAAAAATGTAAAATATTATCAAAAGTAAGATTGTTCTAGGGAGGATATTGCATAACCAAAATAAAAGTCATTCCATTGCTGTTATCTATAAGTCCAGCATTCATCCTCTGGCTGGAAACATGCTGCACACAGGACTTCAGATGCATCAGAAAACTTTATTTATTTTTCTCCTGTCTACCTATATAATCGAGAAAACCATGGGATCAGCAATCCCTCAAGTATTACAGAGGCTGAGGTCCTAAAGTCTTGAATTCTTTTCTCTATTTTTTTTTTGTTTTTTTAAAGCCTGATTGCTTTTCTGATTATTTTTAGTGTTTCTTGGAATGTAAAGACTAAAAGAAACCTTAATGAAATTATCATATGAAATACAAATAGTCAATTCTGTCCATTTTCTTCTTATACTGAAAAAAAAAAGGGAGGGCAAAGTTAATATTTTTTTTATATTGGTTTTATTTTTTGTTCTTTCTTATACAAAATAATTTCCTCCTCTCTGGCCATATTTCTAATTGTTTTTTTAAGAACTATCATAGCCACCAAATACATGCCTTAGCATATCCATATTCCTTCCTAAATATCTGCTTTCATTGTCTGCAGATAACTAATTCTTGTTTTTTGGGCTTTTGTAAAAGGCCTTTTAAAAATGGCATTTTAGTGCTAATGAGTCAACAAAGCAAAAAGTGTCTGTGGCTCTCAAAATGCTGTGTTCTAACAAACTAACAGCATTAGAAAAAAACAACCTTATCAGATAAATAATAACTTCACATTAGGCAACAGCTGAAATTATGGGTTTGACTTGTCTTTTAGAGAAATTTTTCTAGATACATCAGGGAAAAACCTGCTCACCTGGCTCTGATTCTGCAAGCAAGACAGGAGGAAAAAGCTGTTCCTCTTTTTTGCATTACATAGGCAGTTAAAATAATTTTTCATTTATAGTTCCATCCTATACATAAAAAAGCCACAAAATGCAATAGGAAGCTTCAAGAACACATCTGAGTTTTCTAGAGCATGGTGGAGGACTGCCAAATCCAGATTGTTTCAAAAAATACAAAATCAGTCTTTCTTGTTCTCATCTCCCTGCCCTCGCAAAAAATCCATGAAATTTAAAAATACTGTTATTTCCCTTTTTAAAACTTGCATTGCTTACTGAACTCTCAGAGTCTATGTCTCTGCATTTTTCTCCATACCAGGAGCTCTGAAACCTTAGAGATATTTTCTATTTTTAAAATAGATGATCACTTAACTGCAGGAATTAGGGGGAGGCATGGGGGCTGTGCCTGTCTCAGCAGTGAAGCGAAGCAGAGCAAGACCTGTCCATGGAGGGAGTCAAGGGACTCCCCTCTCTTCTCACCCTGCTGCTCAGTACAGACAGACCTCTGCTTCCCACTGATTGGTAGGAAATGAGGTCTCAGACACTTATCCAAGTCTGCTTCTGAACAACTTCAAATTCTGGGCAATACAGGAATTACACTGGAGTCAAACCTTGAGCTGGGACCTACACTCTGAGGACATAAAAAGTCTGAGCCTCTTCTCATCCCTGGTGTGCAGGCACTTCCCAGCCTCACAGGTTCCTTCTGCAAAGTGGGAAAGAACCAGCAAATGTCATCCTCTTTGTGGGTGGATTTTACCAGACCTTCTTCTTTTCTAGGGGAATACCACATTGCTAGGGTACATCATAATTTGATATATCACCTAGCTATTTTTCTTATTTCATAAGCAGAGAAATGAATTCTGGATGAATATTGGATATGGTGGATGTGATTTTTTTCCAACCTATCCCTCAAACATAATATTAATAGCAACAGCAATATTAATAATAGTTTTTGTCGTTATCATCATCATCATCATCATTAATACTACTACTTCTGCTGCTGCTGCTACTACTGCAACAATAATACGTACTTAGTTTCCAAAGAACTTTCACAAACAATACTGCATCTAGACAGCTCTATAAAAATGTGTTTGCTTTTGGGCTTAAAAGCAGCAGCCGAGCTGTAAATAGAAGAGAGTCTTGTAGAGGAAGAACAAACTTGGTATGAGAAAACCAGGATAAACTGCAGTTTTTACAAAGAGAGTCATGACATTTGTCTATCTTACTAGAAAAGTTTCACCTTAAAAGTGTTCTGGAAATTTAGTATAGCTCAGAAGGCTGTAAAGACCAGGTGGAATTTACAGGGATTTGGATATGAGATGCTAGAAAGTCTGACCATCTCAAAAAATCCATGCATTTATGTCACTAAACAATGCCCTGTAGACTTGGTTTGTTCTTGTATGGCTCTTAAAATACTGACTTCAACTTGAACTGAAGTCAGTTTATCATCAAAGAACTCGTCAGTTCAGATGTGAACTCTGGGAGGAGTCTTTAACAAACCTAAAGTGGACCAAGCAAGACAATAGTTTACCTGACTCAGTCAGGGATTTCACTTGGTGTCAGGCATTATTTCTTCATTTCCTTGCTGAGCATCTCTCCACAAGCTCCTGAATGATGCAGGCAATACTGAAGATTTGCTCTGGGCAAACCAAGTAAAATAATCCCCATGAGAGGTTGTGGCGAATAGCTGGTTCAGTAACCCCCCCTGAAGTATGTCATGTCTTTGGCAGACTGAAGTGGAAAGGGCTGTCTGGGTTATCAGGGGCAGCTATCTGCACTCATAGGCAACTCCTTCATTTATTTCCTTTCATAGACCAAGTAAAGTCTATCTTAAAATTAATTAACATTTCCTTGTAAAATTTGTAGTAAAATATACCACTAAGAGACTTTCCCTGTTTTTACGCCATTTTTCACTACTTTCATCTCCATAGTTATGGTTTTGTTCAGAGTTCATGCTCATGTTTTGCTTATTGTTGAATGTTGGCTAAAAATGCTTTGGTTCATTTTTTCCCAACAATAGATGGAGAAAGGAAAAAAACAATTGATTCTTCCTGGATGTGTGATCATGTACATAATTTTTTTCACAGTGTAGAAATGAAAATAATTCCTCCTTAAACATTCAAAAGGTACTCAAAAAGTCTTTTTTTTTTTGCTTCTGTTTCAACATTAGATTGGCAATTTTCATTACCAAATTTTCATTTACCAAACTGACCCTTTCGAAAGAAACCTGAAAAAATGCAGCAAAGACCCACTATAATCTTTTAAATCCAGGTGTTTTTAGAGAATGTAAGATGCATACATACATTTACACTATCTGCATATAAATTTGTGCCTTAGTTTATCATATTATCTGCTGTGCTATAATCACTTTCTGGGTTGGGTTTGTTTGGGGTTCTGGGGGGCTTTTTGTGGGTTTTTGTTTTGTTTTTTCGGGATTTTTTGGTTTGTTCGTGTTTTTGTTGCTGTTGTTTTGTTTTTGTTTTGACTTCTTTTTTCCTGAAGATTCCGTAAAAACTGAAGGAATAACTAAGGTTCTCTGTTAGTACAACTTTGCAAACGGAGATGTCTGCTTGACAGAGAAGGCTCCAGCTCTCAGGAGGCTTTGTTTTTATATAGCAGGATATAGAGAGAACACAGAGAAGAATCTGTCCTCCCATATATCTTTTCACTGCCTATGGGGAAAAGAGAAAGTTTCAAATCACCCATTTAGCAGCCTTCTCAATTTTTTTTTTTAACTTGACTTTTAAGGGATGAGGGAACAAAGGAATTCAAACTCATTCAGTTGGAAAAGCTGATTTACACTTTCACTGATTTAGAAGTGAGGAATAATCTACTCAAAAGAAATTGGGTGAATTTGGAGATTCTTACTATCAAAAAAAGAACCAGGAGACATATGAATTCTCAACAGCTACTGTAATCCCAGGCTATTAACAATGGGTGAAACTGAATTTACTTGAATTTAAATTAGCTTAATGTGTTGCCATAAATAGTTATAAATTTGAATAAGCAACTGTGTTATAATTACTACACTCATTTTTCTTACTTAGTGGAGGAGAGAAAGTCTTTTGTGTCAGTGGAGATGATCTCCACAGAATGTACTTTACCAGACACCATTATTCTACTGAAAACTGGGACCAAAAAAAAGCTTATTTATTTGAGGGCAGTTCCCAGCTCACTTTTAATCTCCAACATATCCCCATTGTATATTGACCCCACTTTTGTTTTCCTTGTTCTTTTTGTTCTTTATATAGCTGAAGTAGCTTTTACTTGTTAAAACAACCTTTTCAAGAGCTCCCTGATGGAGCTGATGATTTCTCTTTTTACAGTCCTTATAGACTTCCTATTTATTCTTACTCTCTTAGAGAAGAAGTAATTTGTCTAGTTAGGTCTAGAACACTTTCCTCAATATTTTTCTGCCTTACTTCTAGTAAAAAGGACAGATCTTTGAAGGTCAATACAAATAATTTCCATTATACTTTCCTTTTTTTTTTTTTAATTTTTATTTGTCCAGATAAAAAGATTAATTTTCTACGGCTTTGTGAATTTCTTTTTAATTAAGTTAATCAACACCAAATCCAAACTCAGTTTTCCATAGCAGCTTCCTTACTGTTCAGAAATCACATTTGTATTACTTAGTACCTAATTCATTAATAACTTGGTAACAGTGTAAGGGACTTAAAAATCAAGATTGCCTCAAACACCGTGGGACTTTGCCCTCTGTAGAAAACCGTGCAAAGCAACTGCTTGTCTGCAACCACCAAAGCCCATCCCCCAAAATTATTGTAATTTGGTCTGTGGGTTAAGCCACCTGAGAGGAATTTGATGCTACTATTGTCCAGTTATCTCAGGCCTAAGGAGAGCTTAACAAGGCTGGAAGAGGAATGTGCCCACTAGGAAAGCCAGCTCTGCAGCTGTGCTGAAAATCTGCTCTGGTCAGGTTCAGCAGGGGGAGGTCACAGCCCACAGCCCATTCCTGAGGACTGCATGGGATCCACAGTGTTGCAAAAGACAGTGTAAAATTTTCTCCCCTCCCAGTGGAAGTACTTGGGCATTCCAAAGAACACCTGAATATAACCCATTGAACTCTGTGTTTTGCGGGGCTCCCACCACCAAGAAGACCAGAAGAAAAGGACCAATGGTAAACCAACTGGTGATGGTATCTTTCTACTTAACCTGTCTCTCATGCTTTTTCTCTCTTGACTGTTCCCCCCCTTTCCTATTTCTTTTTGCCTTTCTCTGCCTCACATTTACTATTAAATAAAATCCATAATATTGATTTGGCATATGGTCTTGTTTGCACCTTAATTCAGGCAGAGGCATCTCTCTAATAATTGTAATAATTGGAACTTGACAAGCAGAGACACAATCTGATGGAGAAATGCTTGGTTCTCTTTTCCAGCAGTGCTAAGCTAGAAGCATTCATTCTAAAATCCCTCCAAGGAAATGCAGAATTTCCACTTAAGACACAATAGCCACAGTATTTACTTCAAATGCCTTTACCATACATAAGTCAACCTAAAGGCAACTTTAGCTTTAGATTTTAGTCATATCTAAAGGTCTGTAGAAGGCAAGTGAATCTCAGTTGTTTGTGAAATTATACTCCTTGCATATATCTGATTATGGTAACTATCTTTGGGTATTTATATTTACAGAAACATGAGATAAAATAAATGAAGAAAAAATGATGGTACTTTGCAGTTAGTGATTTCTTTACTTCTATAAACCAATGATCTGAAAACTTTGATCAATACACGTAAGTACAAGTTGATCTGTGTTATGCGTCAAATGACACAATAATTAATATTCCTAATGTTAATCTAATGTGTTTCTCTAATTGTCTATAAAGCACTGAAATGGAGTATTTAGTCTTTACAATATTATCAAGTTATTTCATTCCTTTGTAATAAAATCGAGTTATCTCACCTTCATCTATCACACAGGACAATTGGAAAGCAATTGTAGATTGAAATTGTGTAAAAGATAAAGCCTAAGTATTTATTTTATTTAAGAATTCCTTATGCAGAAAAGACCAGTGAGCATGGAATTCTTGCAGCACAGTGCACCAGTCCCAAATTCATTTTCTGACTGAAGGGCAAGTTCAAATATCTGAAACTGAATATTTGGTGCAGCCTTTGTCTACAGAATCTATTTATAGCATGGACACATTCATTTACCGCTTAAAGAAATCACAGGTATTAATTTTCTTGAAGAGTATTGATTCTAAGACTTCACAAGGCCAATGGTCCAGGTGATCAGCAGCAACAGGATCTATCTAAGAGAAACTTAGTCTGCCACTCACAGACACGGGAATAAATGAAAATCTTAGATTATTAAACAGTAAATTTATGTAAATAACAAAATCCCTCATTAATGCACATAAAAACTCATAAGAACACAGACACAACTCATAAAAATACATACTTTACATCTGACATGCAATGACATGAGTCTCATTTCATACACTTTTTCCATGCAACATGACAAGTACTCATTTTGTTATACTGAAGGCCTTTTCCTAAAAATATTTGCAGTGCTGTTGATACATTTTTTCAGAAGAACAAGATAACTTTTAATATTTTCAATTATCTCAGATTGAAAAATAGCCTTTCAATCCACCATTTGGACCATATATTTTCAATGGAGACACCCCATGCGTATCAAAATATACAAATATTTTTGGTTTTACCTATATTTTCCACCTAAATGATCACTTGCTTACAAAGGTCAGCCAAACAGGCAAACCTTATCTGTCTACTTCATCTTCGGTAAAATAGTTCCTCTCTTAAGGCTTTGGCTGTATTTGTGTTTATAACTGGGCCCTGAAGGTTATACACCTACCTTAGGGGCTTCCTTAGGAACTTGGTTCCTACAATAATCACTTCTGGAAAACAAACAAACAAAAAAGTGTCTGATATAATTGTCTCTGTATTTTTTTTTTTTAATTATAGAATTGTTGCACCTGTCTGTTTCTAGCATTACTACCAACAAAAGCATTTAAGTCTTCAGATCTAAAGTTTTCTCATTGATGGTATTTCTTTTACATAAAAAAAAAAAAAGAAAAAAAAGAAAAAAAAAGAAGAAAAGAAAGTTGTGTCACTCTTGTTTTTCTACTCAATACTATTAATTCAGTATACCGTTTTCTAAATGTAAATAACTTTTTAAATTTTACAAGTTAGCGTTAGTTGGTGATGAATTTAATTAGAAACATCTTTTCTCTATGTCATATTATACTGGGGAAAAAGATGGTGCTGGGCACAGCTTTGTGTGTCTGAATCTGGCCTACAGAACTGTGCCGATTTCTCTATTACAGGATGGCCAAAACAGTGAGAGAAAATACTCCTCTGAAGCCAAATGGACAGGAAATATTGCTGCAGAAGAGAATGAACTGGAGCCAGTACTGAGTTGTTAATCCTCAGAGAAGCCTCTGAATAACAAATAGATACATAATTCTCTCTGACACAAAAGAAAAAAACAGGCACTTTGAACTTTTAGTGTTGAAACCTGTACATTCAATAGCTGAGCTACACAATGCAGTAAAATAAATAATAAATGTACTAATAAGTGTTTGGATGGTTTGGTTAGCTGACTATGGAGTTCCTATCCTTGGCTGATGAACCCAGATCATTTAATATTTCCAAACACAGGAGTTTGAAACTGAAATTAAAGAGAGATGGGTCCAAAACCCAAGTCAGCAGCTTTTCTCATCAGAAAGTCACCACTTTTGCATGTTACTCTTAAACATTTTGAAAAATTGTGTTCATAAACAGATGTGTCTGAATTAGGAAATTTTCTCATTTTCTGTTATGCATCACTCTTTGGGAAGGGGAAGAACATATGTGATCTTTGCCTTGACCAAAGTACTACACTATCAGAAGCAATTACTTTGTCACTGTATTTTAAAACAAGTACTGTCTTTTTTCCCCATGAATCATTTGACCCAGAGGTCAGTTATTCATTGTTGCCCAAACGAAATCTGTATTTTCCATTCTCATTAATTTTTTTTTGTTGTTGTCTTTCAAGCTGGCCTGACATTCTGCTTCAGTGACATGTACAAATCAGGCTGAGGACTGTGGGCTAAAATACCAAAACTAGGAGAAAATATTATGTTTAGGAATGTATACACATGTGTTAATATGCTTATTTTTAAGAAAGTGCACATGTATTACAGTGGATTCTGGACATAATGTGACTTCACATATGTTAAAGAAAATGGCAGGCTAATTTTTAAGTATTTTTCCACAAACCCTATCTTTCAACCTGAAGGAGAGAAAAATGCATTAGGTTTCACACTGACACATTTATTTCAAACATGGAATATTATTTGACTAAATAAAATCTGTTGGATTTCAAGGTTTTCTGCAAGCTCTAGAGAATGAAAGAATCTGTGGTGTCTTGACCTTGGCTGGCTGCCAGATATACACCCAGCTGCTCTCTTACTCCCTTTCTTCAACGGGACTGGGGGAGAAAATAAGACAGAAAAGCTAGTGTGTCAAGATAAAGATGTGAGGGTCACTTAGCAAGTTATTGTCATGGATGAAACAGATTCCATCTGGGGAGAATTAACTCATTGACAAATAGTTTATAGTTTGATGGTGAGAAACACATGAGAACAGACAAAAACTTCAAAATAGGCAGGAACCAAAGACCACTGTCTGCTCTTCCCCAGATTAGTTTCATTTCCTCATCTCCAATTCCTCTACCTCCTCTTTCCCCAGTAGCACAGAGGGATGAGGAATGAAGGGCTGCAGTCAGCCTAATAGTTTCTGCTGCTCCGTCCTCCACACACTTTTCTCCAGCTCCTGTGTAAGACCTTCCCATGGGCTGAAGTCCTTCAGGAATATCCATGTGCTGCGGAGTAGGCTGAGCAAATTAAAAAAAAAAAAAAAAGAAACAAAAAAAAGGAGAAAAACCAGAAAGCAAGTGGCTCAGGTATGGGGAAAGAAGCAAAAGAAAGTATTTTCATTTAAAATTAGCAAAGAGCATTAAGAGATGGATTTGCTTGCCTCACTGTTTGTGATTTAAAAAAATCACTTAAGTAACCTCTAAAGTTATTTTCTTAATAGCTCCGTACAAATTAGCAAGTATAATTTTCATTCTATTCCCTATAATCTTCTATTAACTGGCTATATGGTAATTTTTCTAGTAAATATCCACATATTTCTTATCCCTTGCATAATGTACTCTATACTTATTTTAGTATAAATGTTATAATGGTTTAAACTCTTTTTTTTTCATTTCTCAATATCATAGGATAATGTTGCACATAGGGACCAAAAATATATAAAGAAAAATTCAGAAATTTCAAATTCTGTTATTACCTTTGACTACAACAGTTATCTCACCATTTATGTCATTAATACAAAATATTGTATAACTTCCTCATTGTTGTTTTCAGTCTATTTGGAAAGACCAGAGAAATTTCTAAATATTTCACCAGGCTGATATATAGCAAGAATATATATTATTAAGTTTATCTTAAAATTAAAAGTTTAAAAAACTCTCCAGATGTCAGAAGCACCTCTCTTCAATGGGAGATTGTGCTTGCACCGTATTTTCAACTCCATAAACTTGAACTAGCAAGGAAAATCAAAGAAATGTCTTTTCTTTCTCTTTTCTCAATAGTTTTTGTAAATTGACAGATACACTTTACGAATGTCCATGCATTGAAGGCAAAAGGAAATTTAGCATGTGCACTTTAAAGGAAATTAGGCATGGATTTGCTGGGAGCCCAACTTCACAAACTTATCAAAATCACTGCTCATGAGCAAGTAGTAAGGGACAGCAAAAAAACTGCCAAGGTTGAACTTCAGCTGCAGACGAACTCTGAGAATTTAGCTTGGAAAGATCTGACAGGCCAAAATCTCATTTAACTTTTTCCTGAAGTATATATTTTTCCACATGAGACTGGGAGGAAAGTTTAGACACCAGTGCGGGAGATTCTCTCCTCCCAGCACCATTTCAGTATCTTCCCCATTTAAGTCAAGTACATGCACGATCTTTGAAACAGAGACCAAAACCCCAAATTCTCTTTCTTAGAAGTGGGCTGTGAAGCTTTAAACCATTTCCTGTTAGGAGAACCTATCTTCCCTGGCAATTGCTGCCACCTGGGAGCCATTATGCAAAACTGGAGGGAAGGAAAAACTGTTTCTTTGAGCTAAACCTGGACACCAAAGTATGTACTAAATGGTGTGAACCATGATACTCAAAGTGGAGTTTGCTTATTTACCTTCTCATCAGCTGAATGCTTAGCAGCTCATTTCTGGGATTAGTCTATTTTTAAAGAAGAAAAGAGAAACACTGCATTCAAATGCAGAGATAATTTCTCAGACTTAAACTACAACTGCAATTCCAAGTGGAGTTGAGAACCTTGGAGCAGGCAGCTCTTAGCAATCTGAGTAAGTTTTGAGCCTGTCCCTCAGACACATAATCCAAGGCATACATAATCCACAGCACACAGGAAACCACTGTGGATTACATGATGTCATACAAACAGGTAGTTAAATGATAGTTCTTGCAGTAAAATCTGAAATATCTGAAGCAAGTGAGCCTCACTCCTGCCAGAAAGGATTTGCTATGCATATTCTTTTGAAGGAATAGACCACTTTCTTCTGATAGAAAGCAGTGAATCATTTGCTGTTAAAAAAAGCAATATAAGAAGATAGCAAAAGAGAAGAAACAAATATGTGCTTTCCTTGTGTTTATTGAATCAATCCTAAAAACTGCACAGGTTCAAAAGTACCTTGATATATCACCCAGACCAACATTCTGTGGGAAAGGAAGCCTAGATAAGACTATCTAAAACCCCATTCAATCACATCCTGGAAACTTCCCTGTGATGGGACTTCCACGACCAGTGGTTCCAGCGAACGACCAGTGGTGCCAGCGAACGACTGTTTTCACTGTAAAAAATTCCTTTCTTATGTCCAGATGAAGCCTTTCCCAGTGCAGCTCTTACCCACTGCCATTTGTCTCCATCACATGGTCCCTTGTGATGAGGGAGCCTCTGTCATCTTTGCAGTCATCCTTAAACTAGTGGAATACTGTGAGAGCTCTCCACTGAGCCCCCTCCAAGGCAGAAAACACTTAACTCCTTCAGTTTTTCCTCATAGGGCAGGTTCTCGAGCCCTTTGATCTCCTTTGTGGCCCTCCTTTGGACCCTGTCCAGTATTTCTGCATCTTTTTTCACTTGTAGGGACAAAAACTGGACCCAGCATTCCAGATGCAGCCTCACAATTGCCGTGTAGAACTAGTTTACATAGTAGACATCATTATAAGCATTTTTCTAGCCCTTTGGGTCCCTGTGTTGATGTGAACTTGAAGTTGGACCGTTCTTGTTTACTCTGATGAGGAATTTGGTGCTTTTGTTTTATTTTGTGTTCCTTCACTGTAATAATTAGATTTTGGATCCAACTGGGATTATCACATTGTACCTCTGTACTTTAAAGGTGCAATATTGGAAAATTACCAGACCATAAGCAAAGATGAGACTTAGAAGAAGTTCTATTTGCAATTATATTAACTTTGGTGATGCACTGGAAATTAAGAAACTTTTCTTGATGCAGAACTGCATGTCTTGGATTACTTAAGGCACTGGGGTTTTTTCACTGTGAGAAGCTCAGCCACCCAAGGACTTCGCTGCATTTTAGTAATTCTGTTAGGTTGTTTATTTTCATAGTTAGATTGTCTTTTAAAACACCCACAAAGCAGCCATAATGCCACTGCCAAGTTAATCTAAAGGGGACTCCAGCCATCACCATCAGCAACTGAATTGCTGTAGAAGAGAGAACACATTTTTGTCCCCTACTAAAATTGAATATCCCTGGCTCTATTTCAGTTACCAAGTACCACATGCTCTAGTGAATTACTGTTTGTCTGTCTGCAAAAAGATGTGCATAAATGCACACACACAAGTTAGTTTATGATAATCTCTCTTTTTCAGACATCTGCCATAATGATCCCGGATCCCCAACAGCTTTTGAAGTTTGTTTCAGTTTAGGTAGTGTTCAGTTTATTGGAGACACAAACACAGTCTGAACTTTACATGCTTCTGGAGTCTGCAAAAGGCAGCAGCAGCTTCCTCAAGATGTTCAGTTCTTTCTACTCTAGGGCCCGATTCCCTCCCAAGAGCTGCACATGAATAAGAACTCAACCTCTGAAAACAATTGTTTCTTCCACAAGAAAAGAAAAAGTAGGATCAACCTTAGGGATGCAGTGGTCTTGAACAGAAAGAAACTCCTGCAGAAAATGCAACCCTGCAACAGAGATCAGGACAATGCCTTTAACTCTCAACACCTTCATATTTCACTGTGATTATACAGAATTCTTCATATTTTTGAAAGCTGTATCTTTGCTGTAGGGGCCTCCTATCACACATTTCTAAGATAAAGGTAACAGCAGAGTGGTTTTGAGGGCACATTGTTGTAAGAGACTTTGTACTTTTCTGTAGAATATCCAATTGATCTATGCACAGCAAAGTTATCCTGGCTGATGAGTGAAGTGTTGAGGAGTTAGCCCTAATTCATCTTGCTTACGCATATAACCTGGACCCAGAACTTTACCTTCCTCGCTCCTATCTTGACAGACTTCTCTGATGTTCTTGAATGAGGGGCTTGGCCTGCCTAGGCTCTCTCTGTAGTCAAAAGGAAGTGTAACTTCAATTTTCTGAATCTTTCAGTATTATTGAGTTGGAAAATAGGAGGTTAAGATACCTAAATTTTATTTTATTTTCCTCAGGTAACTGGTTTAAGTAAAGAGGATTAAATGAAATATTTGGAGCAAAGCAGTGATGGAGAGCCTCACTGTTCAGTGTTCAGTGCCAGCTAACAGCCTCTGTTATGTAGAATAAATTGCTTTTTGCAGCTTTCTTCATACTTCTCATGCTCTTAACAATGCCCTTCTTAGAGCAAACTCAGCACCCAAGACTGAGCAACCAGGTTGGCCAAGTGCTTATGAGAAGCTATGCCTCTGTCTTTCTGTCCTTGCCAGTTCTGCCCCCTCAAAAGCCCTTCTGTGTGTCTTCTTATAACACCTATGCAAACCTAATTGTTGTTTTGGACTTTGAGGGTAGAGGCGATGTGTTCTGGTGGGATGTCATTACACAAATAATTTAGCTTGAATCTTTACTTCTGGGAAATTTTTCAGATACTGAACCATTTGAGCTGAAAGTTCTGCTACAACTAGGACAGTGAAATGGTGGGTAGTGAAAAAGGCAGGTTCCTAAATGTACTGTCAAATGTAACTGTAGCCAGCAGACAGCATGGAGTCAGAAGCTCATCACAGAGATGTAGCTTCATTCCCCGTCCTTATGATTTTTGTAAAACAATGAAAACTGTCTAACCTTCACATGTAACATTTCTTTAAGTGTACATTTCCTTTTTCTTTTTTTTTTAATAGTTTATATAAGTTTCCAGACAGTAATTGAATTTGAGTCAACAGCGTTATGTTTACATGGGAATCACAGAATCATAGTAAATAAAGTCCCAAGGGGTCACCTAATACATCTCATTGCCCAAAGGCAAGATCAGCTATGACTAAACTATTCTTGACAGATTTTTGTCTCACCAGTTCTTGAAAACTTCCATTGGCAGAAGTTTGCACGTTCTCTCTTGGCAGTGCACATTAGTTCTCTGCTATGCCTATAGTTGAAAAGATTTCTCCCAATTGCCAACCCAAATCTTTCTTGCTGTCACTTAAGCCCATTGCTTCCTGTTCTATCTGCGAGGAATAAATAGGAAACTTATTCCAATCAGAAATTTTTGGGTTCTGAAAATTAAAGTTTTAGTCTGTCTGAAAACTGTCCAGATTTATAAGCTGCATAACCTATTAAGCTCTCTGGCTATGATGCCTTCTGCTTCTTCTCCACACATTATCAGCTACCTTTTCTCAGAAAACTTAATCAGATTGGTCTGTTTTAATTTCTTCATGGCAAATTTTTGCTGGCAGTTACTTCCCAATCTATTCTTTAGAGTGTTAAAACCAGATTTTTTTTTTGATTAGTTGGTTTGTTTTTGGAATTTTTTTTTAAATATAATGATGTTGTATCTATCTATATGAATATATAATCTATATTTATCTATACCTTTATGTTACTAGGAACTCTGATTTTCTGGTCTGTGCTTCCTCCTAATTCTCCTTTTACACATCAGTACTCTGTTTTTTTCTGAGTGTCCTGAAAATGTAGCTCTTCTCCAAATGTTCTCATAAATAAGTGCAATACTGTTTGAGCATGTTTCAGGTACTCCTTAGGGGTTCTAGACTAAATTTTTTTTGCTCAATTTAGTTTCAACAGAAGTTCTACAAGAAGTCTCTAAGCAGTTCTTCTGTATTGAACTGAGTTCTTATCCTGCTGTGAATGAGGCTACTCAGCCACCTGATCACAGTTAATGTTTTTCTAGTGAAACTTAGAAACAAAACCTCTCATAACTCAGATCTTCCATCATTCTTACTTTCATCCCTCAATGATGTTAACTCTCCTGAAAAGCAAGTACTGTCTTCCTTCTAATGAGGTGTTAACTACCTCAGCTAGGAATGAATATTTTCCTCATTGTGCATAGAAATCTCTGTGCTGATTTTTAAGACATATTACTTTAATAAGCTGATACAGAAAATCTGAGCTGCCTCATACGCTTGCTGACTGCCAAATGTTCCAAATGTCCCCAGACAATATACCCAGCTTTCTTCTGACAGCTTGTATAATATATGAAATATTAGTCATAGAAAGCACCACGTGACATCAAAAGTTAGTTTACAGGCTGGAAATGAAACCAAATTAAAACTCAAGTTAAAAAAGGGGTATTTGAACATTGTGTTCATTTCAAATTTGTATGAGCAGCCACCTGTATTTTCTGATGTACCTGAAGTTCTGAAAGGCTCCCTGTTCTGTTGCAGTGGAATACCATGCAAAGTAATCAGCTGGTGCATTAGTCAACTCACATACTCAAGGAGGGTCAGTGCCTGAGAACCTGATGGACCATGGGAACCAATCTGACCAGAAGACCGGAGTGGTCTTCCTTTTCCAAGATGAATAATGGACTCTGCTGATACAAAGCCCAGGAAACAAAGCAGCAAACTCTCTGTGAGAATGAGGGAAATATGACCTTTTTTCTAACTAAACATTAAGTTCATCTTTTTTTTTTTGCTCTTCCTCAGAGTGCTTTCTGATTTCTACTGGATCCAGAGTCAGAGAAAACAAGCATAGTGATTATTCCTGTAGACCATTTTGTAGCACTAACTTTAATTTTCTATTTGTGTTTTTCCCTGATCTCACCAGAAAGATATATTATATTATTCCAATTATTTATTCTTCCTAGTTCTTGAAAGGGGCTTAAACCAGAGGGCAGAAGAGAAAAATTTTCAGTCATTTTTTGTTTATCCATACTGCTTTGTTTGCCCAAGCCTCCTCATAAAGAATGTGCTTAATTCTTTCTTTAAAAATGCAAGCAGGCTTGTAGAGCCTGATTTAAAATGAAATTTTCAAACAAAAGTTCAGAAGGATGAAGTCCCATTTAGGAGGGGAATTTCATCAAAGCAGTGTTCTCAGATATTAATTTTATGGCTTATTGAAAAACACTTCTTTGAAATCTGACAGTATTTATGCAAAATTACTTTCCCCAGTGGATAGGTCATATCTTAAATATTTAACTTCTGTCTACTTTGTATTAATTTAGGATAAACATAGTGTGTGGTACGAGTCTTGACTTTATTTTATTTTTTCTGTGTTCAAAGACCTGAAGAATTCACTAAAGATTTATTTTCTGGAAGGAAAGATCTGCTTTTCATCATCTGGTTACTTGGGTGCCATAAAAAAGTTCAATGCATGACAGAATCTCAGCTCCTAATCTTTGTTGGCAAGGTGGTGTCCAAATAACATAAACCATGGTTCTTTGGTGTTTTTCAATGAAACTTAAGAGGTCTATATTAATTATACATAAACAAGCATGCCAAGACTTCAATGATACCAAAAACTTGCTGCAGCAAGAAAGATTTCAGAGAGAGAGAGAGGGACATTCAAAATTCATTGCCAGGGTTCAACACTCCAGAGTAGATTGGAGTGATTCTGAGGATATACTGTCTCGGTATATAGAAAATGCAAGATTTGTAAGATTATTTTTCCAAAACCAATTAAACACAGTGAGTTTGAAATTTGCTGTCAAGTGCTAAACTTTGATGATCTCCATTTTTTTGGTGCACTTTAAAAAGCTGGCCATGAAAAGATTTAAATAACAGCTTATTCAGTCCTATCTGTCCTCAGCCAGTCAATCAAATTTCAATTGGTGGCCAAGCTGTGAAGCAGGAACTGGATATTGTGTGGTATCAGCAAAATCAAGATGAAATTGATGGTGTTATAAGGATATGGAGAAATAGGGATCTTGGACTTGGGGAATAAAAGCAGATAAAGAGTAAGTAGATGTGGACTTAGACTCAGTGGAATAGCAAAGGGTGTAGGAAGGCATAGAATCAATCATGTAGTGAAAGGAAGACCTGAAGGAATGAAAAATAGAAAATACAGAAAATTACAGCTGATGAGAAATAAAAGAGGTAGCAACAGAGAAAGTTCTGGTACAATCTGGGAAAAAAGGACATAGGAGAGTCATATAAACTGTAGTAATTCTGGTAAATATGAAGACATCGTCGCCTGGCACATTCTATGACAATTCAATTCTTAGAAGGTATCTGTTAACACTGTTTTTTTCTCAAGATATTTCCAGTTTTAAGAACTAATTTTTGTTCATTGAGTGCATTATCCATCATCAAAGTGCAGTATTTGTAAAGTTCACGGAAAATGTAATTTCAAATGTATGCAATTTTAGATTTAAACTAAAAGCAGCATTCTAATTCAGTTTCTGAGTTAGCAAGTTCCAAAGCCATCAACAAAAGGTCCTGAAGAGGAAATGCGAGTATGAAACTCGCATGTGAGTGAGGTCATGCTGATGGCTCAAGATTTATGTCTGTTCCAGGAGGTAGTTATATAATAGTTTATACACTAGCAGCCAAATTAAAACCAAGAATATACAAATTATAATACTTGTTTTCTGATATGAATGTAGGATAATACTGCTCACCGAATGTATAAAACCCATCTTAATTAATCAGCACTACTTTCTATTTCCTATAACAATCATATGAGGCCTCAATAGATTAGATTATTGTTTTACATACCTATGATATTTACCCAAATATTTTCAGTGGCCCTCTTACTGACTTGAGTCTTGATTTTATTTGAAGCTGTACAGAGTTCAATGCCTGCAACAATGCATTTCCAATTTAAGTGGAAGATAAGGGGATAAAGAAAGATAAAGTGCTCAATTTGTATATTTGGGGCAGGAGCTGAAATAAGCCCAGTATCCTGATTTCACAATTGTAAACTAATGCTGCCTGTGCTCTGCCTGTGCATAAATCTTTGCATTGGATACACTGTTTATTCTTTCAGCTGCTCAGTGTGAAATCCTGTCCTCTTCCACTGGTGTTGCTCTAAATGTTTTCTTCTTTCTCTGAGAGAAGTTTCCTGGATGTCAGGAAAGGAAATTGAAGCAGCAAAAATGTTTTTGCACACATCATTGCAGCTCACTCATTTTAGCTCCTGACCTCACCCTACTCAATTAAGAAATCCTTGGAGCCTCAAGATAGCATCTGACTTGCGAAGTACTGGGTGCTTTCTGCTTCATTTGCTGCTCATAGTGCCTTAACAGGAAAGCATGCTTCACAAATTAGGAAGACTGTGGAGACTGTTCTTGTGTGTCTATAAGCACATGTGCCTGTACATATATACACATATGCTGCAGCTGAATTCAGTCTGTGTCTCTGCACTTTGATAGAGACACAAAGTTTATCAAATAGTTTTTGTTATTTATTCGAGCTAAAGGTAAAGGCACAATAAATTCTGTGCTTATGCACTTATGTGTAAAACTATGTTTAAATGCACAGAGATATATCTATCTGAATGAGTAATGTATTTTCATATGTCTGTGGGTGTGTATCTAAATGCATATGAATGCACTTTCTATACACAGCTGATGGTGTTTGGGTCCAGCAGACACTTCAAGCTTTGAAAGAATATGACTAAGCACAGAAATAACATAGATTAAAAACTCACTTGGGGAGGGAAGAGGGATTTTGGTTTTTATTAATAGCAAAAAATAGGGTCTGTTAAATGAATGCAGTTATGCTGTGAATAAGGGAACAGAGAGCTGAATATAATTCCAAGCTACATGGCAGACAATGTGCATCCCACAGAGGAAAATGCTGATGTTGAAGGGCTACAGCATTCTTATCCTACCTAGCAATTGTCTGGTTTTGGGCTTCATGTTACTAATTTCTCTTTCCACATCTCACCCTTAGTCTCATAAAATGGATAAGAACTCAGAGCAGATGATTTCTCCTTTGACCACATAATTTTCTTCAAGAGCCTTTCACAGGATAAAGGATAAATCAGAGATAATATTGGAGCACTGAAAACAGAAGCACTATTTTAATGTAAGGTTTTCTGCCTCAAACAGTGTGGCAGCAACTTGGCAGAATACAGTGAGGGCAGGAGACAAGCAGAGCATGTGTGCCCACATGTTTGCAGCATGTTGGGCTCTTGCTGGATAGGTGAGCTGCCGGCAAGGTTGATCACAGAGAGCAGAAATGCAAATGACTGTGCAACTCCAACCCTTTTGCACTAATGAGAACCCAACGGCCACCTCACCTGGAAATTTGCAATTATTGCTGCTGGATCAGGCCCCAAAAATGCTGCTGACACAATACACTTTAAATTATGTGTTTATGTTCCAGGAAATGGCTTCACTGGACGAAACACTGAACTGACCTTCAGACCATAAACCTATGTTCTTTTGCCCTTAGTAGTGATGGAATTTATCCCCAGAAGCATTTTTAATCTTACTGTTCGTCTGTCATTTTACTCTTTCTCCTTTTGAGAGCTATGGGATAACAGAGAGGAGTTGAAGAAGACTGGAGGTGAGACTGTCGCCTAAATAACTCTGATTTTCAAAAATTTTTTTTTAAGAAAAAAAAGAAAAATTCCAGGGAAGAGGGACAGCTCACCTTTTTGTTTTTCTTCCCGACTGAAGGAAAACCATATCAGTCTCAGCCTTGGACATTCTAAGACAATAAGAGTCAGCTCAGTTGAGCACAGTGTTACTTCACCAGCAGAATAATTTTTTCCTGAGCCCTAAAATACACAATTCCCTTCCTTGTCCTTTCCTTCATTTTCCTCATTCCTGTCATCAGATTTATCTCTTACTCTTCTTTTTCCTTTATATCTCATTGTTCTGCCAAATCAATGTGACAACTGCAATATTTCAGTAACTACTATCTAATTTGCTTATTGTGTCTAATTTAAGTGCTTATTTTTGTTTTTTTTCCAGGCACTTCCCAAGTTTCCATTCCTAGAGGTGGGTCAGGAAAAAAATAAGTTACTTATTCTTTTCCTTTATGAAAAACTTGAAATCTACTTACTCTTAAGAGGAGCATATTTTCAAATAAATATAGCAGTTTTTCCTTCTAACTCCCTATTACACTTGGAATTACAAATTAGTTCTGTCTCTCACTGATTTTACTGATTCTGAGCAGTAAAATCAAGAAGAGAAAGAGAAGATCTTTGTATTCAGAGACATATTTATGGTAAAACTGGGGAAAAATCTCAGACATATTAAAGTTTATTTTTGTTAACCTGGTAGCTAAATCCAAGCCCATACCAGTGTTCACTGGGAGCAAAAGTTGGCTAAATTTGAAAACTTAGTAGCAGTGATCTACATGGAAGCACCATAAGAATGGTATGCACAGCTACTATGGAGTTCTGTCCTAGCTAATTAGGCTTCCCTCTCATTTGGGCTAATTAGCTTGCACATTAAATTGATGTCCCTAAGCTATTTCCAGCTCTAGACCAAACTTTTCAAGCCAATTTGGAGAATTCTGCCTCCTCATATGTTGCACAGCTTAAGTACTGCTTGCGTCACTGCTTGCTATATATCTGGTATACAGACAGATACCATCTCCTTGCTCTTTTACTTTGGATATCAGCATAGAGCCCTTTGGGGGGTTTTTTGAAAACCTGTACTTGGGAATGCTGCAGGAAATCAATGGAATCACCTGTTTGGTTGTCTCTATGGACACAAGGTGTGCTACTAAAATGTAAATAATGAATAAGATTTTTTCCCTGTGTGGACTCAGTTGTATGACTTACTAATGTAAAAGTGGTTTTAAGGATGCCTTTGTTGTGTATGTTGTTTAAAAATTACATAAAGACTGTCTTGAAAGGCAAAGTTGCAGTTCAAAATTATTCTTAGCCAATACTGGAAGTTTTGGCTTTTTTTTGACTTGAATTTAGCTTTGTCATCAAGATCACAATCATCTTTAAATGCCCAAAGGAAGAGTTGTATCAGAGAAGAGAAAAAGACAGACTAGAATAAGTACACAAAAGTGGATATCAATAAAAGTATGTCTGAATGTGTGTACATGAACATATACATATATTTATACATGTGTGCATAAACTACAGGGAGCATCTGTAAAACGGAACTACAAATTGCAGTCTTGGCCTGTGTAACTCCTTTTAAGGACAGTCTGCCCAGCAGAATTAATGGTGCAGCAACAAAAGCAGTTTTACAGCTCTCCAATCACTTCTCTAATGCCTGCTTACCTACAGCCCTGAGAGAAGGGAAATCTTTACAGACTGTCTATATGAGTAAAGAGAAGCTGACTTGTTCAGTTGTACTTTTTTTATTAACTAGTCCAAGACGTTTCTTGAACTAGTTGACTAATTGTGGAAGGGTAAACAGAAAGATTAATTTAAGCCAAGAAAAATTTCTTTAGAGAAGACAAAAATTAAGTTCCCTAGCACAAAAAGAAAAAAAAAAATATAGACACCAAAAAAATGTTAAAACAATGCAGAAGTAAAAACACATTCAAAAATTAAACATGACTGTAAAAGGTTTTTCTCCTAAAAATTATCACTGAAAGTTTCTTGTTGTTCTGACTGGCGTTAAGCAATTTTATCTCTTTTCCTGGCACCACTTGCTAAGATTTATCAAAATAAAAAGCAGACTTTTCTTGACATCAGAAGAGGTGAAATCCAGCTCTAAATTGTTGCCTCAATTTCAGTGAAATCTTTGGCAGTGGGAACTGTACTCAACTCACAGTACATAATCTGTACAGAATAAGTTAACTTGCAAATATATTTATGGGGTCCTTTTGAATTCCTGTTTTCTGCTAGTGTTCTTTAAAATGCCAGGTAATGTTGTGGAAACCAATATCACTGTTTCACTGAAGCTCTAAGCAATGTTTTACTTCTTGTCTTTTAGTTTTAATGAAAGCATGCTGCTTGCTGCTAATAGAGCTGAGTAAACAATCCATGTACATTTTATTCAATTACTTTAGCTCTTTTTCTTCTTATGGTAATTACCTATGAGCGGACAATGATTGCTACCATTTGTTTGTTCCTCCCA
Organism: Petroica traversi; assembly: GCA_025920805.1. Classification (NCBI taxonomy): domain Eukaryota; kingdom Metazoa; phylum Chordata; class Aves; order Passeriformes; family Petroicidae; genus Petroica; species Petroica traversi. Next base: position 14,025,169 of record JAHLSL010000006.1, on the reverse strand, counting down.
ACTACTTGCTGATTATTCTGCACAAGCAACTTGTAGCCTGTGTTATTGCAAGCTGACTGCTTGCAAGTACTCCTTTGGGTATCAGTGTTTGGTTGCCTAAAGCCAAATACTTGCTTCTTTTCCATGATTGGATGATCTACTTTGTCACAAAACACACTCTATTTAATAAATTTATAGCATAATCCTGCAACATGCTCTCTACACCTACAATGTGGAGCTATATCATGGTGATTGGAACCTACACACAAAACAGTCTGAGTCTGTCTCAGGAAAAAATAAATCCTGATAAATATAGTTATTCCAAAGTTGCTATACCACTCGCTGTGCAGGCATTTATTTAATTTTGTTGTTGGCATTAACAATTAGCAGTATTTCTTTCACCCTTTCAAGATTCCTGTCAAGATAATTTCAATTGTCATTAGGGACTGCACATTGATTCATAGTAAGACATTTAGTATTTGGCATTTTTTCTTTACTAGATTGTAACCTTTCTTTTTAGCCCCTGGGTTTACTTTACCTGGGAAGTACAATGGACAAACAACTATGATTTGCATCAAAGCAAATACATTTCTGAAAGTCTTAACAGAGCTGCTATCATAGTAAATCTCTTCCCAGCCTTCTACTTATTGTAAACAACTTAATTTTTTACTATCTGTATGATTAACAATTGTGCAGGGCCTTTTGTGAAACAACATTCTGAACTATGGAAAGCTAATTTATTCCAAAACCACTAACCCAATTTAAAATTACTTTGAGACTGAGTCATATCTGAAATAAACTTAAAGCAATCTGGAAAATTTGGATCCTTAGGAGAGCATCTTGTGCAGTCTGGCAGAACTGTGTATCAGTTGCCACTATCAAGGTCACTTCTTTAGAGTCAGCAGCATTTGAAACAGGTGGCTGTTGATCTTTTTTGATAATACAGCATATAATTCCACATAGGCGCTTAATCTAATCTACCATGAAGTCACAGCAGTAATTAAGCCATAGACTTAATCTTTTTCTCAGAGCTCATTTTTGCTGGTCAAATCTCGTTATTGGCTGAATAAACTTATTTCACTTCACCTCAGTGTCTTGTATTTCTCATTATTTCGTTAGCCTGCAACCTGGTATTTAGGTTCCTATTTTGCTTCACAGCAGATTAACAGGTCTGCCCTCATTAAAGGATGGTGCTGACTGTCAGAAGGTAAGGGAGGGCACAAAGGGGGTTTCTGAGGAGTACATTGTGGGGCTGTGGTTCACCCCTGCACTGGACACTTGTTAAAACAGAGTGTCATAGCAGGCAAAGCAGGTGCAAAGGAGAGCTGCTTTATTGCCAAAACCAGGCCTTTTTAAGCAGTTCAGTGTTTATCAGTTTCATGGTTATAAATCATAGCAAACATAACCAAACCAACCACCACACACCACGATGTGAACATGCAATGGTTATATAACTTGTTTTTCTACCTCCAGTTCAACTGAGTCACTTTCTCACAGTCCTCTTCTACTTAGCCAAAGTAGCACGACTGAGCCATGTTTTTACAAGGGTAAGAAGGCACTTATTTAATAAGGTTTTTACCTACATGCAACAGATACCATGTAGTGGATACAACAGAAACAAAACTAACAAGATACAGAAATTACAAAACGCACAGACAAATGTGCAATGACCATCATAACTCAAAATTCTTTTACAAGAGTCTGTCAGGTAAATAATATGTTTGAAATAATCTGTCCCACCATAACTTTTAAGCAAAAATAAGCTAAATAAATATCTTACTTTGACATTTAGTACTTGCCATGTTTTCTACTTCAGATCCAAGAAGCTATTTAAGTCCAGCTCTGCTTTCTGCTTCCAGGTCTTAACCTCTCTTAAACTGTAACAGTGACTAGAGCACTTGCCTTCAGACTTTAGTTTCTCCAGCTGAAAAAATTATGCTTGTCTTTATTATTTTTAAGGTGCTTGTAGACTAATGAATGAACTTATTCATAAGTGATTGACTTTTGTCTACTATTTGACATCCATCTGGACATTCTGCCTGTAGCATACCTCTGGAGATTGAACAGATTGCCCTATTTCATTTAAGAAAATGAAAAGGATTAGGGCAGATTTTGATATTAATTTTCTGCTATGTTATCTTGAGGTAGAAGGAATGGATCTGAAGTTTTATGACATAGGAATGAGGATATTTGAATTATCCATTATAGGAAGTGATTCATAGTATCTGGGATCATCTAAATAAAACATGAATGTGAAGTTCACTTTAAGGAGTTCTTTGTGGTTTTAAAAGCTGAACCAAGTATTCCCTCCCCAGAAAGATGGCATCTGCATCATACATTAAAAGCCAGCAGCAGTCCAATCAGAATGTCCTTTACCTGATGGCTACAAACAAAAAAGAATGAGAGGCTAATGTTGAGCCCTGCAGTGTTGTCATTTAAAGAAACAGGTATGAGCAGAGGCAGCATTTCTGAAGCAACTTCTAACTTTTGATCCCACTAGATTTTAGATGGAAACTTGCCATGTCTTGGATTTCATTGTCTTTATCATCAGAGATGTCAGTAGCCAGATGGGCAGGGAAAATCTAAAGTTGCATGTGCACTTTTTAAAGGTTAGTGATATGTGGGACCTTTGAAGTGGAGATAATGTTCAATGATACAAGACCAAAACATGTCTTTTTATGCATTATGCTTTGCTGTTATGCTCATTATTGCTGAGCTAATTCTTCCCAGGAAGGTTTTGATTTTCTTTCCAGATGCTGCAAATTGAAGTGTATTGTTGCAGTCAAGAGCTGATTTTTCAGGTTTGTTATTTTGTTTTTAACTCTGATCAAGAACCAACTTGCCAGAAATACCAAGAGTCTCCTGAAACACCATTCAGCTGACAAATCAAGTGAAACTGGGTTATCATGTTGTAAGTAACAAATGTGAGGAGTCATAATACCTTTAGAAAGATGAAAATATAAAACTCAGTGTACAAATTTTACATATCTCAATAACCATAAAGATTGACTTAAATTGTCTAAGTAATACCATAGTGGAGAGTTGTGTGCGACTATCTCCTATCTTTGACTTTTTAAGACAGTTAAAATTAGATTCAACTGTACCTGTTTATTATGCTCAGGTATTCTCTATCCTGAGACAAGGACCAAAAAAAAAAAAAAAAAAGCCTAAGAGCTGAATGCCTATAATGCCCCTAACTCTTAGGAAACTAGCTGAATTTTTTAAAATTTATTTCAGAATTCTTTGCTGTTTAATTGCCTTTATTATTTTTAACTGAAATAAATTTGCAAATACTGTTTCTCCAAGAAAGTTTGGAAGGCTTTTAATTATATATACATTTATGTATTGTATGTATGTGGGAACATTATCTAATTTTTGCAGAAATAGATGTGTAAGAAAAAGTCTTGACTGTGTAAGAAAAAGTTTGGGTTTATTTTTCAACCTGAACTGTTAAACATTTTCTTATTAAATGCTGAAATATATCATGTGAGTTATAGTTCAAGTTTATTGCTGACCTCAAGAGGTGACACACTTAAGCAGATATAGACCATTCACAAGGCTCTTGTGATATTTGCAAAATATGCCCTTCCTCTCCAAGAAAGAGGAGAAATAGAATTATGGCATGGAAAATTATTATCTAACTAAGGAATCTTCTAAAAAATCCCACTCACATAAATTTTCTCTATACATTGCCAAGACATGCCAGGCACAACTCCTGTGAAGTTCTACTACTCATCATAATTGAAGACACAACAGTTTTGATAACGTGGTAAGTCATATACTGAAAGTTCAAGGTTATGGAAGGGCTGCTTTTGAAATGCTATGGTTTTCATTTACAAGAAACAGTTACACAGAGATGAATCAAGTAGGCATTGTCCATGAGTACAGTGAGATGCAAGAAAAACATGATTCTGTTTTTTTCACCTGAGGGAGTTGCACTTTTTCATTTTAACTCAAGATTGACAGCTGAGTTTAACATGAAACCAGAGGCACTCATCTAAAGTCAAGTCAAGCCAATGTAAAGATCTATACAGATTTCAGTTGTACTCCCCTTGAAGTCTGTAGTAAAGTTCCCAGTGGTACAGACTTGTCAAATCATTTAGCTTTAAAACAAATAAGGAAAAAAAGAATACACAAAAACAAAAACAAAACAAACAAAAACAACAAAAAAAGTGACAGGTGTTTTCAAAACTGAATGGGGTAGCATTGCACTGTCAGTTAACAAGACACTGAACAGCAAGAGATCCTAGCCATTAATTTCTCTGTTCTAGGTGGTTTTAGGTATGGTGAGGTATCAGAGTCAACAACAGGCTGTTTTCCTATGAATGAAATACTGAAGGGGCTTTATAGAGGAATTCTATAGATCCAAAAATTTAGCCTTGATACAGCAAAACAACTTATTCCTTTCCTGACACTGCCCAAGCAAACTTTAGGTAAAATTATAAAGCACAAAACTTTGGTTTTAAACTACGAAGTCCTGAAATATAGCAGTAATAGCATAGCTCTGACTCTAAGTGTGGCTAAAATCCTCACAGGGCACAGCTGTAGTACACTGTGGGTATCTGCTGAGTCTTCATTACTTATACCTTCAGCCAATTATCTCATGAGATATATTTACTCCACATTATGATTATTATGCATATTCTGTTGCTTCTCCTGGCAGCATGGCTTGTGGTGCAGCCACACTGGGGAATCTGTCTGGGATAAAAACTTACACTTCACTTGAACAACCAGATGGGGCCTCATTTAGTAATGCATTATAAGGCTGAGCATGCCTTGTCTTTTTTCTGAGCAGGGCACTAAAAAAAAAATCAGACAATGCTCCTAATCTTCCATTCAGAATGGTTTTCCCTATTCTACAGAGACTTTAATTGGAAAAGGGCCTAGTTAATGCTGCCTCTCTGCATCTTCTGGCAAGATGAAGGTGCTGAATTGGGATCGGGATCTCACTGTGTTCTAAGTTATGCTTCTGAGTGCTTAAAAACCCCACTCTGTTTCCACCTACCAGGGGTAGAACTGATATTGCACTCCCTGCCTGCCCACAGACCAATCATGAAAAATAAGGGATGGCTGAGACAAAAGGCAGGAGCAAGGTGCGTGAGAGGGTTCAAACAGTCAATTCTTTGAGGAGGGTGAGTTTTCTACTTGTCAGTTTTATTAGCTCTTCTGACAACAGTAACAACAACAATGCTACCAAAGACATATTATTTACAGGACATCATATCCTTTGAAGGGATACAAGTGTAACCCTGACAGCAGATCACCTAAGATATATCTCTAAGACATGGGTTGAACCACCTTCAGAAATTAATCACAACAAGCCTCTCCCCCTACAGATACAGGAGCAGGCAAAAGGAAAACTTTCTCATTTTCTAGGATTTTCTAGGAAGTTATGGTGTTTGGGTGCATTCAATATTCTGAATGAATTACTTATAACTTGCTTGGAGTTATTTATCAGCATACTCAGTACTTTAAATCTGTGCCACTTTTTACCAGATACACTTCTAAGTGGGATTTTGGGTGGTATAAACTGCATAGCTCCAGTAAAATCTTTGAAACTGCAATGCTTTACATGACCTGAGAGTTTGATAGCTGTGAGCTATAAAATAAATTTAAGCTCTCTAACAGAATTGGCTTCACTCTTAGATTCCTGTTTCTGTAGAGAAAAGAGTTCCTATTATGAATTCAGGTTTGGCTCACAGCATGTATTTTATATTGCTCACTTAAATTTGCGGTTCCAATTAATATGTCTTCTGGGTAGTTCATTTGATGGTAAATCTGTGCCCTGTTTTCACCTGCATCAATAAACTAATGCTAAAGAACAAATATACTTCTTTTTCTGCCACAACAGGCATTTTGTCTCCTTGCATATGCTAACAAGTCTCATGATAACCTTGAAGTGTGTGATGGAAAGAAAAACACACAAATACATTTCTAAATTCCACGAAGCTGATTTAGTTCAAATTTTAGGACAACCGACCTTTGGGGTTTAAGACAAAGAAACTCTTGATTTTTATTTTTTTTCCCTTCAGAAAATGATCACTGATCACTGACACTAAGTTGGATGCAGTAATTGAGCAGAAAAGTCATGGATTTCACACAAGGTGGTGGTGTGCAAAGATGTTTATTGCACAGTGAAACCCCTTACATACCACCATACAAACAGGATACACCATCACACAAACAAGACGTGGTTCACCATTCACCTGGGCTATTTTACAGTTTTAACCTTTTATGGTAACAGGTAAACAATGCCTTATAATGTCACAGTGACCCTCACCGCTGACAGGTCCAGCAATCCACAAACCCACAATGCTCTCCTAGCTCTTCCCTGGTGACCTGGATGTATTACAATGAGGTCACTCTACCCTTCAAGGCCTGCTCCTCTATCACCCACATTCTGTAACTCCACAGCTGAAGTAAAAGTCTCTGTAATCCATTGATTACAACAGATTTGAGTCATTCTTTAAAGACTTAAGCAATTAACTCTGAAAATGACTTGCTTTCAGATAATGCAAGTTTTGGCAAAAAACAGTAAGACATTTCTGCAGAATAAGTCAGCCAATGCATTGTGCTTGACAGGTCTTTATTTTGCAAATGCTCTTTATCTACACAGTCCAGAGAAGTCTGAAACTCTAGAAATAATATTCATTGGATAGGGGAAGGTGGTAACTCATGGAAGGGTTTCACTATCTGCCCAACCAAAGAGATAGTTCTGCTCATTCCAACTCCTGCTCCTCATTTTAAGTGCTGCTAGAAACTGTGATCACTATTTAATTTACCACACTTTACAAAATATTTAAAACATCCTGTGCCTAGTCATAAATAAATAGTCCCCAATGCACAGCTATTTTGGTAAAATTTTCTCCAAAAAGTCCTTTATCATCTTCAATTTCCTCCAATGTTTCTTTCATAAAGCAGTGAAAAGTATTGCTTGTGATGGGCATGAAGTTAACTATCAGATCTGCTTAGCTCTGTGGCAAAGGAGTTAGACATTTTCTCTGACATTTTTCTTGCCTTCAAGAGGATTTTAAAACGTGAGTTCTTAGGGAAGTCTGAGAGTCTTTGGCACTCATCTCCTTTTAAGTTTATAATAGATTACTAAAGCCTGTAAGGCCTTCCAAGAATTCTCACTCTTAATTTTTAATACAGATTTGTTTTCAATAAACGTAAGTATGAACTTGTTTCATTCTTTGCTGAGCTCAACTCCAGTTCTCCCCAGAGAGTCTAAAGGAATAACGTGTTAAAAAACAACATCAAAAAACTTAAGTGAAGCATTAAATTTTGGCATAGTGGAGAATGCAACCCTAAAACTGGAAACTTTAAAGATTCACTCTGATTATAAGAATAATAATAGAATTTTGTAACTTCCACAGTAATCTTGAGCCACCGCCGAGCACAGTGAAAACTGTTTGACCCTCCACAGGAGTACTGATTTTCTCAATTTGGTGACAGACTAAATAAAGTGGGAAAGAAACAGATATGAAATTTCCAATTATATCATTTAAATTTAAGACAAAAACTGATCTCTTATAAACTATATGACTAATTAAATAGGTATTAATTTTACTTGTTCTAGCACAACTTAAACTATAAGTGTAAGCCTTCCTGATGTACAGTATGGGACAGACTTGTACAGATAAAGTTCTGCAAAACCTGGAGGAGAATAAAGCTTGTAGAAGTGGAGATATCTGCTCGTTTTACTCATTACAATAACAAAGCAAAACACTACTCAATGTTTATACTGTGAAAGAAGTTCACATATGGCACAGTTCCTTTGTATGCTTAATATCAGTGATGTTATTCAGCTAGACACTGAGACTCACACTAAGTTTAAACAGTCTTTTCCTTTCCAAAATTAGCATATTGGTAAGCTTTCCATCTTCTGCTCACCTGTCATCTTTTTATGCTTTTGTCTACTCTATGTTTATCCATTGTTTCTTTTCATTCCTTTTGTACCTTTATCTCTGCAAACTTTTGGCATTGAGACATCTTAATCTCTGACTTTTCTTTATACAGACGCACTGAACATTACCTAAACTGGCAATGTTTCCCTTAAAGGAAATAAACTAAAATCTAAGATTATTGAAAGTCACAGAGTATAGACATGTTAAAGAAACCCAGGATTTGCAAAAATATTTTTTCATTTTCATGTACTCATGTAATGGAAAAATGTTTACATCGCCGCATGTCACAGATCTGTCTTTACACCACCAAAAGTCTTAATTGCATAACTTCATACACTTTAATTAAAAGCTGCAGAAGTAACCTTTAAAAAAAAAAATGTTTCTAGGTCCATCCTTCTTATTATTGAATCAAGTAGGAGTGGTGAAAAAGACCTTTCAGGACTGATGATATCTTCCTTCATGGGAAACCAGAGGTATCTTCCATCTACCTAGAGTCTTAAATGTCTTAAATTTTGCACCTTTATTTAGTCCTGTTATAAGGATTTGTTCCTATTAAGTTCCTTCATTTTACCCAACCAATATCAGCCATGTAGTATGCATGATTTCTTCTGTTATATTAAAATCATTCCATACACAAAGTAGTAAAGCTAGAGATCCTGTTGAGGAGGCTGGGCTAGAGTCATTACAGAGAATGTTCTTATGTTGTTGTATGAGAATATCGGGTCACCTGTATTTCAATTTCCCCAGAAGAAATTCCTAAAGCTTTATTTTTGCCTCAACCATATAATATATATGTGATTTTGTTGGCAATAGCTTTTCTCCTGTTTTTCTTGTGATAATATCAGGAATTTGTTATGTCCTTCATCCTAGGCATTCAGGTTCAGCATGGTTTATGGGAGCAAAGCTAATGGTGAGCCTTTAACAGACTGGAGTCACAATTGCTTTGGAGCTCATAAGAACATGTACCAGGGAAGTATGTAAAACACTACTTTTCTGAATTGGCAGCATTTAGTAAACTGTATATCTTGTTCCTGGCACAAAAAAATAATTTGCAAAGTGCAAAGCGGCAACAAACCAAGTCCTATATCTCGGGATGGACATAGTTATATAAAAAAAACACATTATCTCACTCTCCTTCTCATGCACAGGCAGAGCAAGACCTCTTAAAAATGGATCTACCAGTATTTACTCTCAGTGGATTCCCAAGACACTCTATACCTTAGAAACTTCTCATATTGATATAAAACATACTTACCTGGAATGGAATTGTAAGCAAGCAGAAAAAAAATTAGTGATGGAGCATTTGTGCCAATGCCACAACAATAATACTACAGGTTTTGACTGTCTTAGAGGACAAGCAGGATGTTACCATGGGAGAAAGCCCTTACCCTGTTTTGACCTGAAATGTTCCTGCTGATTTACGTCTGTGTAAAGCATGTTGCTTTTCTGAAGTTGTTATTGTTCACTGATGAAAGCAAAAAAATATTTAAATTTAAGTTAGTGCTTATCCAACTTGGCTCTTGTAGGCAATCTGTAGCTTCTAAGTGGGTCATGTTAAAACTTTGCTGGCAAGTCATTGACTAAACTTAGTTCAACAGATATAAATAATAACTGAATTTTTTTTTTTGTGTCCTTCAATATAATTGAATAGGTGCACAGTTTTACTATTTATGCTTGATCCCATCAGAAAAAAATTGAGGATAGAGAAAGGATGAAAAAAAAAGGTGAAATTTTAAGGGATTTCCCCACAGGGAAAGTTGTACAATGCCTTGGGTAGAGTTCCCTATTGGCCTCAGTTCTATAAACTTCAGAGTAAAATCCCGTTTTCATAACTTTGTAGGAAAAATTTGTAGTGATTTCCTCTGAGTAAAGCATGATCTCTGTTTCCTTCTGTCCTCCTACCCCCAAGTTATAGGTTTAAGCAAAACGTAAATCATTGCTCTTATTTATCCAGATCCCAGCCAGGATTATTCCCCCGCTGTCCTATGCCATTAGGAGTGCTGTGAGAGAAGAACAAACTCCCACTTGTGCTTTCATATTTATCCAGCAAACCCTCCTGAGCTATATCCTTGCATATACTATGAAGTCAGGCATTTGTCTTTTCCACAGGACACTTGCCTTGCTGGTAGCTAAGGACATTACAAAGCACAAGGCATTTCAAGCTGTGCTATTTCTACTTCCCTCTGGGAGCCATTTTTCTGCAGATAATCTGTTTTTTATGCCTTATATCACTCTCTAGAAAAGTTTACATGTATCACAATGCTCAGAACATTATCCTTAAATAGATACAAGATACATTTCTGTAGAGAAGCACCTGTATTGTAAGTAAAATATTACCAAATTCCACTTCTGGAAATAAAAAATAGATTCTACAAACTTATTAAAAAATAGCAGTGATAGTAATGATGAGTAGGTCAGATTTGCAGATTATTAACCTTTATTAAACAGGTAAATATTTTAGCAATTTTAATAGCTGGATTAATTCTTGAGTAGGTCAAAATTAGGGCTTCTGTTAATATGCTTTGGAGAAGATATTTTGACGATATTATTGCAAGGGTTGTGAAGAAAAATACTATTGTGATGCTCCAAGCCTTTGCACCCAGATTCAGGAATTTACACCAAAGGAAAAAATATCAACAGAGTCCCATTCTGCAAAGGGAAAACCACACTTCTAGTACTTGCAGACCTGAAATTTGGAGCTAGATCTCCACAATTAAAAATAAAGCAATTTCATATGCTTCTAGTTAGAATTTATTTGTTAATTTGTAATTTAAATAAATAATAATAAATTTGTTTGCAAATGCTTATAAGAAGTGACTCATTGCACCAGAGAAATTGAAAAATGTGTAATTTATCTGATCAGTCATAACTTGCCAACACCTATAAGTTGAATACTGCACACTTAATACCAACATCAATCTTTTAATCAGAAACCTAATGGAGACAAACAAACAAAAGCAGAAAAAATAGGGTAGGCAAATTCTGGTAGCAAACACAAGGGCTTTTTGAGTTGTCATGAGTGTTCAGTAAGCAAACTCTGAAGCAAAACTTCTTTTCACAGTACATTTAACTTCAGCTTTCCAGACCTGCTCAACCACAAGAAGTTTGGGGTGTGTTTAGAGAAACATTACTCTGAGGTTAGATTACATGTGAAAATTAACCCTTTTCTAAGGAAAACTTCAAAACCGTGACATCTGGTATCTTATCCCTACAGTATTTACATGAAATGAAAGGGGGAAAGAACTGTAGGGGATACACGAAGTTCTGGAAAACTAAAAATGGTAGTCACACTGCTATGATACCCTTCAATTTTTTTCCCTTAGCATGTGTCTAGAGTTTGTGTTCTCAGTGTTGCATTAACATTTACTATGAGTCATAGAAACTAATTATTGGTGGAATGTTCTCTAATTCTTTGTAGTTGTAGCCTATAATCCTTTGACATTCCACATAAAATCCTACCAAAATGCCTGAATTTAACTATCCAGCCTTGTCCTCACAAATTTTTGAAAAAAAGAAAAGATAAAACAAAGTTTTCTTTACAGTTGAGTCTTGCCCAATTCTGGTAATATCTTCAATTTAACATTTAGCCCACGAGCCAATGGTTGCAAGAAACTTGGATTATACACCACTTTTTTGCAATGGAAGTATTCCTCCCTTCACAGTTGATGGCCTGTGTACTAAACATAGCTGAATTGCAGTTTATATAGAAAATTTTCACAGATAATGAGGCTTATTTAGAGTGTCCTTTCATTTTTCTTTTTCTCCTATCTATTAATACACGGTTATGCCAATCTTTAAAATACTGCCCTATGAATTTGTCCTGAAAAGAAATAAAACATTGATATACTGCCTTGATGAACTTGTCCTAAAAGAAAGAAAACTCAGTAAGACAGGCCCTCCTAATAAGTTGCTCAAATAGCTCCTATCTATTCAATCTTTTTCAGTGCCAGTAGAAAGCAGAAATATTTTAACTTACTTTGAAGCTGTTGAACCAAAAATATATTAGCTGTGGGGCTGTTCTTGCAAATTGCTGAGCACCTCTGGGAGACATTCTGTATTTCAAACTCTCATCATACCACTGGGAACTGAGAATGCTGAATAGAGGAGAAAAATAATGCAAAATAGTTTCTGCAAATATTTGCCCACATTTTAAATAAAATCAGTTTTGCTTTGTTTCCACCTTTTTCTATATTCAAGCTTGATGAGCACTGGCAGTATATTGGCAAAAGTGAAGGTTTGCATTTATGCTTGCAATACTAACGGGATCATTCAGTCGGTGAGGAAGCAGAAAAATGATACACCCAGGCACCTAGATTTGTTGGCATAGATGATTTGCTTACTGTGCCGCTGGTAACAGTTCAAACTCAGAGCTGGATCCTTGCTAGGGATAGACCTGAGGGATTTTGGTTTTGCTCTCTGCTAAATGTTGCTTAATGGAATTCACAGAGCAAATGATCATGCAAGGGTGTTAACAAAAAGATGATAATAAACTCTCATTTATTTATCAGTATGATTCAGTAGGGAAAGTATTCAAACTTAAATAAAAAAGATGCTTTGATTATGCAGCATCACTGTTTTCTATCTTGCTTCAATTTTCTAATCTAAAAAAATGAGTATTTTTCCGGTTTCCCCTGAAGCTCTTCATGAACTAGAAGTATCTTCCTATATATAAAATAATATAATATTTTAATTCTAGATTTAGATATAAAGCTTAGAAATGTTCTGCTGCTTTGACCTGCTTGGTCAGATCTACACCAGGCTTTTCTGTTGGGCCTAAGGATAATATGACATGAATAAAAAAGAAATTATAAATTTAAAAAAAAAGGCAAAACACCAAAAAACCCCCAAACAAACAAACAAAAAAAACCCACAACACCATAGCAATGAAGGTAATAGGGAAATATAAATTGTCAAAATACAGAAATTTTGTATTCTAATTTACGAAGAAAATAAAATTAATTACAATAACAAAAAGAATACTGTTGCACTTTATATTCCTGATATATTTCTAAATATAATTTCATTGATCCATCAGAGAAAAAGCAGAAAAAAAATCACAAATTTGCTTTATTTTTACAGACACAAACCATAAATATAAACAGGTTGTTAATACAACCTGAGGATTATTCTTCCTTTGAATGTCCTGGCTTATAATTCCATCTACTACAATTATATTGCTCTTTGTTTATTTTGACAGAATTAATTGCATCCAAAAAGCTTTATTTGTTTTCCCCTTTACTTTTACCTCCTTTTTTCAAACAGTTGGCTAATTAAGCCAGTTACTCACATCTCTGTCATACTTCACCTCTCCCTCAAATGCAGATATGACTGCAGGCTTGCTTTTAACAAGTGATCCCAATTCAATTAGAAATGAATCTCTGTATGCAACATAAGAAAGTGAATGAACATTTTTCTAAGGCAGGTAAGAGGAGATTTTAAAACTAAAGTTAAAAAAATTACTGTTCTGAGATGATGAGCTCACATGCTGCTCTCGTAGTTCCTTTTCTCCTCCTTCTTTCCCCCCTTTTATCTATTTGGACTGACTGCAGCTTGGGACAGGGTTTTTTTCGTCATATTCAAGAGGGAAGGACGACTCATCCAAGCTGGAAATGGTAACCATCATTTCATCTGGACATAGCACGTTGGAATCAGAATGGCTTGGGGTTGGAAGGGACCTTAAAGGTCAACCAGCTCCAACCTCCCTGCCAAGTTCAGGAATGATCCCTAACCAGCGTACTTTATTCCTTTACACCACATTTGCAAAAAAAACACAGTTGAACTGCAAAGTTTGCACAGCCACTGTTACCTTCATTCTGGTGTGCTCCTGTCCAGCCTATCACACCCATTTGTCACCTGCCAGCATTTCCAAATCTTCCCCATGATCTTCACTGAGCTGAGCACCTCCCTGATAGGCAGTAGTTAAATTCTCACTCGATGACGTTCATTCCAGTCAATGTTAGAAATCCCACCTTACTCTAATGGAAAATTTCCTATGAAGCATGTACACATTTAGTGTTCTGCCTTCTGCTCCTGAAAAGTGATAAAAGGATGTTTGAGAAGATAAGATTTTCTGTGACAATGCTTGGGCAATGTTTTCTGATCTCATTTGTTCAAGACTAAGGATGCTGGTCTTCCATGCCATCATACATTCATTATCTGCTGGTATTTAGTAAGAAACTATTAGTAACCACACAGCAGCTTTTGTTTCAAGGTTACCAAATAAATAAATGTCTTAAGTAGAGAACAGATAAGCAATATCTTCCTTTCAGCTTTAAGGCCCACACAAATTCTTTGATTACTTTTCAAAGGATAGGCATCTCAGCTGAATTGCTGTCCCTGCCACAGTCTTAAATGAGAAAGCAAAATTGAAATGATGGACTGATATTTATTCTAAAACTTTAGCATTACTTCTCTCAGTGGTCAAACTTTAGGAAATTATACAAAGAAAACATTTTTTAAAAAAGACATTTACAGTGAGGTCTTGGAGCTATAAAGTCAGCTGGGTCCTTGTGCTGGTTTTGGCTGGAGTACAGTTAATTTTCTTCACAGTGGTGGGTATGGGGCTATGTTTTGCATTTGTGCTGAACACAAGGTTGATAGTACAGAGATGTTTTTGTTATTGCTGAGCAGGGCTTACACAGAGCCAAGGCCTTTTCTGCTTTTCCTACTGCCACACTGGTGAGAAAGCCGGGGCCGCCTGGAATGTTGGGAAGAGACACAGCCAGGACAGGTGACCCAAACTCACCAACATGATATTCCAGATCAAATGACATCATGATCTTTACATAAAGTAAGGGAAAGAAGCGTGAGGAGGGATCATGCTTAGAGGGATGCTTATCTTCCCAAGTCACTGTTCTGCATGATGGGGCCCTGCTTTCCTGGAGATGTCTGAACACCTGCCTGACCATGGGAAGCAGGGAACTAATTCCTTGATTTGTTCTGCTGTGCGTGTGACTTTTGCTTTCCGTATTAAATTATCTTTATCTCAACCCCTGAGTTTTTGGCCTTTTACCCTTATGATTCTCTCCCCAGTCCTGCTGGTGTGGGAGTGAGAAAGTGGCTGTGTGGGGCTTGGCTGCTGGCTGGAGTGAGAAAGCAAACGTCTTGTGCTCTATTCTGTACCCAAAATATTGAATGGATTTCCAATTACACTCTCTGTTGAGGACATAATAGTCTAAATTTGTTGGGTTTAAGCTGTGCGCAAAAATTAGGTTTTTTTGTTCTAAGAAAGATTAACTGGTCTGTCAGCTTGCAAAGAAAAACACACAGCTCCTGCTGGCTTTCTTAAAAATAATACATAATTTGTAGAGCATGTGGCCAGCTTGTGCCTTTCAAGTGATCATGAACATCTTTCATTTGCATTGCAGTAATACTGAAGAATCCAATGAAAGGTCTAGAACTCTGGATCTTGTAGAGATGACAAAACAAAAAAAAAAGGTAGTCCTGGTAGATAAGAGCTGAAAGAGATATGTTTCTGCACCTTCCAAATTCCCTTAATGTAAACTGGGTTCACAAGACTGAAATTAATACAATTGTTCTCTTTTAGTATAAAAATTTAAAAATGTAGATTTCAAAATCATGGTGATGAAAGTCAGGGCGAATAAATCTTTTTGCCTGCATCATACCTTTCCCCTCCCATGTCTTGGCCTTGTTGAAATACATCTGATCTGCAACTTTCCATCTTCTCAAAAACATTTAATGGGCAGAATTTAACAGTGATTATCCAGGTTAGCACTTGGGAAATATAGCTTGAAGGTAAAAATTAGGAAGAACTGCCTGAAGTTCACCACTAAAGTCTGTAGAGAGTACAATGCACAGGAGGGAAAACCTACCGAACAATTTTAAGTGTTATTTTTCAAGTTCATTAATAAATGTAGAGAATTTTAAAAAGGGAATTATGCTTCCTGAAGTCCTGAGGGATTTTATTATCAACTGTCTGAAAATTATCATTTTTATAGATAAGCCAATTAAAGGGAAATAAGACTTTTGCATCATACTGTGTGAGTACTAAACAGGGAATTGAAAAGGATCGGTTTCTGCTTAATAATTTAATAAGATTTTGTGTTTTGTATTCTCACAATGGGCAGAAGAAGTGCGAAACCTTTTCTATAATTTCAATTAGAAGAGTTATTTATTAGTGTGGGTTATACGAGGACAGGGTTCTTTATTGCTGTATGTAGTTTTCTAATAACAACTGTTTTGGCTTGAAGAGGACTCCGAAATGGTGATTCATAGTTCTGCATAAAGGTGATAAGGAGGGAACCCAAATTCAGTCCTTCAGTTATTGGGCAAGTCCTACTGGCCCTGAAAAGTGCAAAAGCTCTTATTTTTCTCAGCAGGCTTGGCATCTGTATGTTAACGGTCCCTCTCTTTCTCAGGCTGGAAGTGGACTTATGATAAAGGTGTCACCTGACTTTTTAGTCTTTGTGATGGGAAAATCCTGAGTAACCTGGCTAGTCCAAAATAAACTGCATTTGGGTCTTCAGGAATTTTCACACTAAGAGTGCACAGCCAAACTCCATTCCTTCAATTAAGTTCTGACTGTGAACACAGAGTGTTTTCCTGCACATAAGCACATAATTTAGCTTTACAGTGAAGCACCCAAGGAAAATATGCCACTATGAACAAAGAAGGAGAGAAAAAAACACACACAGACAGAGGTAACACTGTGGGTTGCTTAGCATGCACAGAGGCATCATCAGCCAGTCAAGATTGTCCTGCTCTGCTTTCCACTGGTGGGGCCTCAGCCTGAATACAATGTGGTGCGTGGCGTGGAAGGACTGGCACCGCGTCCATCCCAAAGTGTCCCTCGTGAAGCCACTATGGCAGTGCCTCACCAGCACCTACACAAACACACAGCCCAACCCTGCAGATGGGCACAGGAGGTGAGGAGGCAGGAGGGAAATTCCAAGGAGTTTATTTGAGTTCACAGTACAGACCAAGAATAAAACCCTCGGAGGGAGCAGAGGCCAAATGACACAGAACAAGGAAATGGTGGGGTTTTATCCTGAGAAGTGTGAGGGGTGGGCAGAGCACCAATAACCAATAGTCTGAGGGCTAGGGGGTGATGACAAGGTTGATTGACACAACAGGGGCCAATGGGATACTGAGGAAAATGGGAAATCTTGGACAGTTTGGCGGGGAGAGACCGTTTAAAACAACATGGGGGAGTGTGGCCTTAGTCCACCACAACATGAATATAGTGTGCAGTTTTGGGCACCACAATATAAAAATGGTGTTAAGCTATTAGAGAGTGTCCAAAGGAGGGTCATGAAGACAGTGAAAGAAGAGAAGGTCAGGAGGGGAAGGTTTATGAGGAGTTGCTGAGGCCACTTGATTTGTTCAGCCTGAAGAGGAGACACAGGGGAGACCTCATTGTGGTCTTCAGCATCTTCATGAGGAGAAGAGGAGGGGCAGTACCAATCTTTTCACTCTCATGACCAGTGACAGGACCCAAGGGAATGGATGAAGCTGAGTCAGGGACATTTAGGTTAAATACCACGATAAGGTTCTTCATCCAGAGGATGGTTGGACACTGGAACAGGCTCCCCAAGCCTGACCCCATTCAAGAAGCATTTGGATTAAGCTCTCATGCACACAGTGTGAGTCTTGGGGTGTCCTGCGTAGGGGTTGGAGTTGGACTTGATGATCCTGATGGGTCTCTTCCAACTCAGCATATTCTGTGATTCTATGTATATGTCCCTGTACACATACCCAGATACTCAGGAAATGCTTTATCTGAGCATACCCAGGTTAATTTTTAATACAGAAGATAAAACAGGTTTCTATGAGTCTCTGTTTATGAATGTAACCAGACAAAGTATTTTTGTGTGAAATTGTTTTTTTCTTTTTCACAGAAAAGAGGTTTTGAATAAAAAGAATATTTCAATGAAAAAGTTTTGTTAAGCCTTCAAAAAGAAACTCCGACCAAATAATTAACAGATTTGGGGGTCTCATAATTTTCTTACATAAGTGGTCCCAAATTCATTAAAAAAAAAAAAAAAAAAGAGAGAGAGAGAGAGAGAAAGCAAGAGAGACGGAGAGAGAAGTCCTACAGAAAAAAAAGTCCCTCTATTTTTCAATAAATTGTATGGAGGATGCATGGGCAGGTAAACTACAGACATACTAAGCTTTTTAAAATAGCTTGGAGATTATTTGTATGTTGTTCTACTGCCACAGCATGATACCAATTCAAGGCTTCTCAGGAGCATAAGCCAATTTACTTGGTCTTCCTTTTTAGAATTACAGAAGAGCAGGATCTGGGGAAAAGAAGCTGAAGGAAGAAAAAGCATGCCCCTTTGTTTCTCCTCTCCTCCCTCCTTCTTTCTCAACTGGTCTGATTATTTTGCTCTGCCACAAGCATGACAGCACTGTTTCGTCTACAAAAAAAAATAAATAGAGAAAGAGACAGCTCTGGATTTAAAAAATGAAAAATCCTCAGGGGAAAGAAAAAAAAGAAAAAGAAGAGTTTGAGCTCATGCACGCTTCTAAGAAATCCTTCTTAACCCTCTGAAATAATTTCAGTAATTGTTTTTTGTGAAGGTGGAAGTAGAAAATTGTTCTCTCTTCTCCACTTTTCAGGCAAGAGATAGTGATGAGCCAGCTGAAAAATAAATTCTGCTCAAACAATTACACTTCTCTTCTAGACAGACAGTTCAATGCACTTGCAGTGTCTTGTGTGCTCTTCTGGGAAGTCTTTGAGCATAAAGTGATGCTTAGTTTGCCTTGGCAGAAAGGCTTCCCCTTAATTTGCACCTTTGAATTCTGCTGGGCAGAGTAGGACAGAAAACATATGCAGGGCCACATAAGCTAAGCAGCTTCAAACTTTCTTGTGGATGCAAGAAGAGATCTTGTTTTGGGGCCTGAGTAAAAGGATCTTGTATTATTCATCAGCTAACATTCTTCAGTGCAATACCCATTTTGCTTTTTCTTTGTTCTCCATATGCAGGAGAAATGAAGACTGTAATCAGGCTTCCAGGAAGGGAAGACAATAAAGCATCCTTGCACTTTAAAATACTTGGTATAAAGCATAATAGCGAAACCCCCTGGCATAGTCCTATGTTAGCTTACATGCTGCCTTCCTATAATCCTGCAAATATTTTTTATCACAATTGTTTATTTATTACAATTTATTACAATTGTACTCCTCACAAATGTGAAAGTGATGACACTATATTGTAGCTGTATGTGTGTGTACACATACATATGTGAGAGCGTGTGTGCAGGTGTCTACGTAACTTGCATTCCTTGGACTCTGTCTTTCGATTTTGTTTGATGCTCCTTGTTTCTTCATGTGTCAGATCTGCACTGTCTGCATGCAAGGAAGCAATCATAATAATCATTGAGCTGACTGTCATGCTTGAACTCCTCCTGACAAAAGCCTGACTTGAAGAAAGAGGATGTGAAGTTGTTAACCTATAATAGCAGAAACTGCATATAGGAAGATCTAAGGTGACTTGAGATGGCAACAAAATTAACAGGAGTGGAAAAAATACAAGCTGGTAGGTGGGCATTGAACCAGAAGCCAATGGTACATCATGAGATATTAGCGTTGCTTTAATCAGTAAAAGAGTGATACTCATTTTTTGCCACCTAATGATCCTTCCAATAAAGCCAGAGTTCAGCTGAGTGCAGGATGTGGCTGTCTCATGTAATTTCCCTGAATGAGAAAGGTAGGCCTAAGAGTGCCATATAAAGTTGGATTAGACTATTTATCTTCCTTTCACTATAAGGTATTTTCAAATGGTACTCATGAAGATGAATTTTTGGTTGTCACTATTTTGAAGTTAGGAAGCAGGGGAGGAACAGGATGGTGATGGTCTTTGCACCATCTCATATGGTTATGCCTTTTCCAGCACTATCACACAGGGGCTGAATGTTGATACTCGTGGAACACAGCATTACATTGAAGTTCATTTTTTTTATTTTTAAATCATTATGCTTGTTTTTATTTGCTCTTTCTTTCCTATTGTTTTTTTCGGAGACAGCTTCATTCAGAGTAATGGAGCGCTGGGTATTAAATGAGCGTGCCTGTAGTCCAATGAACTCAGTATGCTGCTCATCTTGTTGCTATACTTAATCTAAATAACCTTTTTTATGCTCTGCTGGAATGGCATTTTCAAAAGGCTATATAGTAGTAAATGAGTGTATATGTCAGTAAGGATTTGCTAGACAAATCAAATCTTCCTGACAAGTACATTTATTCATTGCTATTTACTACACACTCCAGTTTGAAGGACAATTTTTGTGATCGGATCATTAACATTTAGTGTCATTTTGGCAACATTTCCCAACTTTTCTCTTTCCGTTCTCTCTTGCCTGTTGTGTGCTTAGCAGCCTCTGTCTAACAGAAGTTATCTTTACAAGGATTATATCACCAATATGTTAAACAGATTTTTTCCCCCTGACTAGCTGGTTTATTGCACAGAAGGCGCCTAAGTGCTAAAGTACATTTTAAATACAAGGTTTCTAAGTACAACATTAGGATCTGCTACACTTACAGCCCTGATAACAAGCAGAGATTTTCTTAAAAGATTGCAGCTTCTTGACAGGCATATATACATGTTAATTTTATTCAGTCCAAACCTTCAGTAGACATAAATCAATACATGGATCCCAAACTGAAGGCTTGCCTGTGATATTGAAAAATATCATGCAATAATGTGAAACTTCAAAGTATTTTGTTTGGGTTTTTTTATTGTGTCTTCATTTGAATAAAATCAATTTCAGTAAACTTTTACTTAGCAAAAATCAAATTAGAAATACATGGAGTTTTCCTGTTTGGAAGAATTTGTCCTTTATCTCATCAAGTGTTACACAGAAGTGCTGATATGCACAAGTCCTGGAAGCTGTGGGAAGTGGAACCCAGGGGAAAAAAAGCACTGTGCTCAGGCAGATAGGATGTCAGAAGAGAATCATTAAGATCAGACATGGGAAGAATCCAGCTTTCTTCACAAACAAGGCAGAGCATAATAAAATTATCTCTGTGAGTATGAGTGCATTTACAAACCCAGAAAAATGTCCTGTCTCTATGGTATTTTCCAGCTAAAACCTTCAAAGCTCACAGGTTATTTTCAAGAGCTCACAAAACTGCACAGGTAGCCAAAGAAGATACCTGTATTCAAAATTGTATCAGAAATTTCTTTCACTTCGGGGGATGGTACCTGGCATCTCACTGAAAGTTCAAGGTATCTATTTAATCCAGTTCCACCATTTTTGAGTGACAAAAATAAGAAAGGAGTAAAATGCAACTCAATTGTCTGCAAAATAAGTAGTGGGTCATCAAGATTTAGCTGAGGATTAAATCACTCAAAGATAGATTTTGGTACCCTGAAAAAGAATCAATTGCTAAAAACAAATCTACCACCAAATTACTAGAAACACTCCTAACACAGCAGACATCCAAATAGCGGACTGTGTCCACTGCTGTTACATTCTTATTAAGCCTAACTGTAAAACACTGAAGCATCAAGCACAATGATAAAAATTTGGGAGTAAGGAAAGAAATGAAGAAATTATGGACTTTGATGTGAACTGCCACCTTGCTAGTAATATTCTGGTTTCCAATTGCCATTGCTAACTAAGTCCTAGAGTTTGTGTCCTAAATGAAACACAAAACAAAAATCTTACAAGAAAATGAGCACATTTATTCAACATAATTTTTTTTTTTAAATCTTAACTTTTTTTTTTCTTATTTACATTTCTCTAGAGTTAAGAGCAAAACCCAAGCACTGACATTAGACATAAGATTTCTCTAAGCAATCTAACATGATTCCTCAACCAGCACCAAAAGCAGCCTGTTCACCTGGATGGCTATAAATAAGGAAAGATCTTGGATTAACAGGCAGAATAATCCACCTGTTCTCTGCAAGCAAATTATAGAAAGCCTCTGGGAAACTGAGTGCCCTCACTGCAGCCAGCATGAGTATGAGTTTCTGATCACTGGAAATTACTTTCAAGACAATATATCTGTGTGAAAAATTGGTTAAAACTGTGCTGCTCATGAGAAACATTTTAATTGTGACAAACTGCCACATTCCACTGGAAAAAGAAAAGTTTCAGCTGCTGAATTCTCATTAGAGCAGTTTTGATTTCATATTTCCAGCTGAGCTTATAAGCAGGTCTGTTGGGAATATCATCTTGTAGAGGTAGATCATCTGTTAGGTAGATCTGGTTTAGAGTCAGGCAGAGCAGATATACAATGAACCGTGGGTAATCTGTTTTTCAGTTTCTTTCCCCCAAATTGCATTTTGAAAGTGAAAACTTTTGCTCCATTATCCTGAAGTATCCCCACAAAAGTTATTAGCCTTTTTTTTTCAATAAGCTGCTTTTGCTACTGCACTTTGCAATGCTGTCAACTCCCTCTCTCCCCCAGATTAACCCAATAACAATACATATGTGGTATTGTGAGTACTGTTGCTGTAAATATATCAGTCAGAGATTCATAAAGGAGGAAATGTGATAACTGAGCAGGTCAGAGAAAGCAAATGCTGGATGCTAACTTAATTTACAGAGTATAAAATGTCACCAATGAAATCTACAGAGCTACATGGGTTTAAACTAAAGGTAAATAAGAAGATCTCCATAGATTGCAAGAAAACTGTCCAAGATAATACAAAATTATATAAAAAAATTTAACATAATATTCCAGATGAAAACTTAAGCATGTGTCATCTGGTAAAACTCTCCTTAAAATTAGTTTACCTCAGTGAGGGCATGGTCTCTTCTTTGAATTATTCATCCTTCATTCTGCCTTTCAGTCCTTATATTCTCTGTTTAAGAATACACTCTGCAAAGACAAATGTGAGTAATAGGTGTTGGATAAGGCTCACAAAAGAGATGCTATTTCACCCTTCACACAGAAGCACAGGAATGTGGCATCAGAACATAGTCCTTACCAAGCTGCTGTCTCTTGACTTCTCAGTGTTAAAATTCCAGTAATCCTAGGTAAGCTGGCTCCTTTTTTTCTTGGATCCAAGTTATTTTCTCTGAACCAGAAAGGGATTTACTGTGGACCTTTTTAAAAACAAACAAGCATAACATATTGGCAGACACATATACAAAAGATTCATCTATGCTGCATCTCCAGTGGTGCCTGGAAATCCAGTATGAATCCACCTTCATAATCTTTAGCTGCCCACAATATGCACGGATAGACAAACATGTGTGCTGGTCTCTAGGTCCACACATAATATAAATACCCTTTAGAATTATACCACACACTGGCGTTTTATTGTGGTCTATTTTATCACTCCATAGCAGTACAAAAATACTAACATGAAGGCAGAAATAAGCTATAAATATATCAATGCTTTTAGGTCTTACCTCACTCACTGTATCTTGGAAGTATGCAGGATGTGGGCTATGTCATTTCTATTTAAAAGGCAAAAAGAATGGACACAGTGGCCACCCGCCTTCAAAAGGTTGCGGTTTGCTCCACGGAAGGAGAAGTGAGGAAGAGAAGAAACAGAGAGGAGATAACATTTATGGGGAAAACAACCTATAAGCAAACTATCTTTAACTATTCAACTACTCAAGGATATTATAATCTCAGTTTCATTTCATGTTTCATGGGCTGTGATATCGTGCAGTTCAACAAATCTTGGAAATCAGAGAGCTGCAGGATTTGTTGTACTTGCCTCAAGTACAGTACTTGGTTCTAGGCAGCTGCTGTTTACCATCAGGGCAGGCATCTGCTATATCCAAGCAAGGTCTTCACACATTATTTTAGATCATTTTCATTTTCCCTGTTTCCACCACCATCAGGTTCCTTATTCTGACAAAGCCCGCAGGAAGAAAAAAAGGGATGCAAAATGTAGTTCAGGCGAAAATGTGGGATCTCATGATGTGTATTAGCTCCAAACTGTGGTGGGCCGGAGGACTACTCATAAAAGCAAAACTGTTCCCTGGAAGCCTTCCTCACGAAAAATGGCAAGAGACAGTAATGGAGACTGCAGATTGGAAAATTAAGTCGCCCAATTTGGCAACTGCTATTTCATAAAATCATTACGTTTTAAGCATTAAGGTGGAAAAGGCTGGGGAGAAGGGACAAAGAAAATCCTCTTCCAAACAAAGTTCCAGAGGCGGCAAGCTGATTCAAAGTGCAATTATCCTGCAAGGACATATCTACCCAAGAGATAATTGGAGCACCATACCTTTCTTTCACCACTGTTTCTCTCACAGTTTCTGTCTCTTAGTTTCATTTTACTTTTCTTTTAGAAAACACATGACAGCAAAACATCCAGCTGCTAATGGAAAATTCAATAGCTTTTGTGATTTAAATCAATATGATTTAACAGGTGGTTGTTTTGCTATTCACATTTTTTAAAAATTGCTGCATTTATAATTCTGCCATAATATAGGTTTTCTTCACATTCACAGCCTTTGACAACCTTTGCTCACTCTCCAACTTCCATCACATCTCTGGTAGTACCAGATACTGATAATCCTCTCCCACTCAAACTTAAGTTTCTTAGCCTGCCTTAAGACAGCCATTGCATCAGCTTTTGATGTACTACCATCATCACTATTTGAGGTGTTTGTGGATGTTGCAATTGTTGACAAAAACACTGGTTTAACAGTCTGAAAAGCTCTCAGTGTTAAGTCAAGCCATAGCCTTCTTGCCATATTTAAAGACAGACCTAACAAGAAGTGAGAAGTAAAAGTAAAAACAAGCATTCCTCTAAAGAATTCACAACTTTTCCTAGTTGAAAAAATTAATAGTTATCAATTTCATTTACATTCTGTTTCCAGCTTTATTGCCCAGTTGGAATATGTTATGTTATTAGTACTCAGGCCTTCTTTTAACTTAAGGATATACAGATTGAAAAGTTATTTGGGAGGGCTGTAAATTAATGTCCCAGAAATTAAGAACCTTTTGCAATCTGGAATAACACAAAGATCATGAAAAGAAATGTGCTTTGATGTCTTCTTTTGGTATGCCGTGCTCCCCAGTTGCATCATTCTGACCTAATACAAAACCAAGAATTGGTCCGATTGAAACATGATGTTCAAGGACCAGTGAATTTTTTTCCTCTCTTTCCACATTTCACACATAAATTTCTAAATCATTTTGACTCATCCTAAATGTCAGAAATGGAGGCTGCACATTTTGAGGAGGTTTGTTTGGCTGTTTTAGTTTTTTTGGTTTTTTTTAATTACTATAATTTGTATTGAGATGTTTTGGCAACCTTGAGACCATATGTAGCCGATTTTTACTGTGTGTTTTACAAAAAATAAAGGAAAATAATGAAGGTTAAAATCAAGCTGTTGTTGAAGGCCTGGCAAAGAGTTTTCCAAAAGACAGTCAGAGTCTTATTGTGCACACACAGTATGGTACATGGCCCCTTTTTTTATACATACCTATTACAGCATCTCAATAAAAAGATGAAGGCCTCAGTCTTCCTGATATCTGAAGGGTGCAATGTCAATTGCTTGTAGATTGAACATTCCAACCCACATACACATTCAGAAAACACTTCAAGAGCCTGAAAAAATTAAATATCTTCTTGTATTGAAAGGGTTACTCCATAATCCAAGACTAGGGTAGTGTGAGTGTCATCTTGTGAGTGTTCTCATTATTTCCTACTGGATCAGCCTCATTTTCCAAAACTTACAGGCATATTAAGTTGAATAATTTTGCGCTCTTCTATTTTTCTGTTCTAGTCTTATGAACAATAAATTCCCCCTTGAATTCAGTATAGTACCAGATTTTATCATGCAATACTAGTTGTCAGTGTAATTGAAGATAATTTGACCTAAAATGCAATATTAAAATTTAGGACAAAAGTCTCTTTCAAATACAACCACTTATTAGAAGATAAAAAGGCCTGCCAAATCCCCTGGCTGCCTTCTTTGCAAAGAACAACACAGTTTCTAAACTTATACAGGGGTTAATTTCTAAGCTCAGGGACACTGTAATTTTATGTACATAAAAGACTTTTTTGCTTAATAAACAAAGAGTGTTTATTTTGTTTAACCTTTTAAAGATAATTTTCTTGCTACCTTTCAGTTAAATGATTTTTTTTTTCATTTTGACTGTGTTTACCCTACTATTTTTCCTTTTATAAGTCTTATTTTAAGATTACCCTATTGTTTTTTTGTTTGGTCAGAAATCCTTCAGTCTGGGGAGTGAAACAGTGTCTGAGCCCTAAATGACTGGTTTAAGCCTTCCTGCTTGCCCAGGCTATAAAGCAAAGATAATAAGTACCTTACAAACAGATCTGCTGTGAGGATTCATCAGTTAAGGTTTGAAGACAAGGATGTTTGACCATTTAGCATTAACCTGTTAGAACCTGTGACACTGGAGTTTATGCTTCACTGCTGCATTTCTCATCAATGGAATAACTCTCCCTGGATGAAGGGATATCTCATGCAAGGTGTTTGACAGGAAATGCATGCCCTCTGGAGTACGTGATGCTATTTAATGACCTGCAATTTCTTCACATCAAGAGCTCTAGCTTTGCTGCTGGAAATAATCACACAGCAGACACTTTAACCTACGCTCCAGCACTGAGCCTCAACTCATTCCAATGTTGACAGGTGCAAACAAGGTTTAAAAGAACACCCCAGCAGATGTTCATATGTGCAGACTAATCAAAGACTTCGATGTGTACCAGAAAGGCTTGTAAGTAAAGATCTGGTGTTTGAACAAGAAATGTTATGAGTTAAAAATGTAATAGATGTCAATTTACATATCAGTGAGATTAGTGCAACCTGTAGCTGAAGTTCATTTAACCAAAGAGTTGTGGTTAATAAATATAAGAACAAATTAGATTAATTCTTTCAAGTTGCTGCAACCAACCTTCCTTCCTCAGAACTTGCAATTAATGAAGGTGAGCAAGGTGAGGAGCAAAAGACCTGCAGAACAGCTGGTGCAGCACACAGTTGTAATACTGTCAAGAATCAACAGGAAAAAAAAGGATGGTATTACCATAAGAACCAGAGAATCTTACTCTGCCTGGGTCTTATCTTTCTTTGCCTTCTTTCTCCTCTCATTTCTCATTCATTTTTGGTTGATTGGCTTTTCCCTTACTTCCAGTTTTAACTGATAATCTAAAATCCCACAGCCTGAAGAAATGCCTGTATTCTAAGAATGTTGCAAGAATTGGTAAAGTCCTACTTATAAAAGATATTACAATCAGATATTAATTTTTTCACTTTTTTTCTTAACCCTATGTTCCTCTGTGAGGCACAATTGTGTTCCCTTTTTTATCCAGTTCCCGCATGATGGGCTTTGCAAAAATGATCCTTTTATTTTCCTCACAATTTTAAAAATCACTATTTTTTATTCTCCTACTCTTTTTAGTTTCTTTTTTTCTTCTTATGCAGGTCTTTTTTTAGCAAGATTTTTTTTTTCGGACATGACCCAGGATTTTTTTAGTGGTCTCAACCTTTGTACAATATCTCAGCATTGTTTAAATTAAATACTATAAATTGATTGTCTGTTGTAAATATGTAATATTGTGTCTCAGGCTGCTAGGAAAAAAAAATCATAATCAAATTCAACCAAACTTCACAAGTGGAAAACATAAAGTATGAATTTTATTGATTATGTCTATATCTATGAGTATTCACACAACAGTTATTAAATTCCTGAAATCCTAGCCTAAAATAGATCGTATTCAGTGCACAATCTCTGGCTGGTTTCTTGGAATATTTTTTTTTTTCTTTGCTTCATTCAAGATCTAGATTTGGAACTTGGCAGAAATGTCCCTTGGCAGGCTATTACTGGTAATGCTATATTGAATGACATCGGGGATGAAACAATTCAGATTTGATTACCACTACAGTGTATTATTCCCGGAAGCAAGAGGGAATGGTGTATGCTCTTGGACATGGTCTAAATACAGTCTAAGCTGAATCACATGAATCAACCAAAAATTATGTAAAATCAAGTATGTCACACAATTAATTAAAGTAACTTTGATTTAGAGATGTGCTTCTTGCAGCTAATGAAAGAAAAGTTCCGGTGGTCCTGTGTTGTGGGCTGCTAAGAAATAGAGATGTGTGGCCGTCAAATATTCTCTGCGACAAAGATCTTATCAAGTAATTATGCAACAATTTCTGCTACCCAGAGGATGCAGTGCATGGGGTCGAAGGAGCGGCGCCGCACCTTTCCCAAAGTGTCCCTCATTGAAGCCACTCTGGCGGTGCCTCAACACAAACACACAGCCCAACCCTGCAGGTGGCACAGGCAGCCACTCACACACTCTGGAGTGTCCCTGGAGACAACGAGGTGGAAGGGGCCATTGGCCTGCAATTCCAAGGAGCTTATTGCCGCAGAAGGTGCAGGAGCCAAAAAGGCACAGAACTGGGAAATAGCAGGAATGTTTATCCCAAGTAGATAAGGGGCGGGCAGAACACCAATAACCAATAGTCTGAGGGCCGGGGGTGGAGACAAAGGTTGATTGACACAACAGGGGCCAATGAGAGAGGAGAAAGGGGCGGGGAAAGAGGGCCAGGGGCCAATGGGAGACTGAGGAAAATGGGAACTCTTGGACAGCGTCGGGTGGGGAGAGACCATTTAAATCAACATGGCGGAGTGTGAGCTTAGTCTCCGCAACACCCAGACCCTTTTGGAATCCACCAGAGGGTGATTTTGGCAGTCTGTCAGTAGGAAAACAAGAGAATGAGTTGGGAAACATTAATAAAAGTTGAAAACGACAGCTTCTGAAACATTTGAGTCGTCATTCACATGCACGAGGCTGCCAGATGAAAAAATAAGAAAGTGTGCTGATGGGAGATAACAGAAGACTAGAAAAGAGACATTGGAGAGTTATATTCAGAAACTTGATGTGAAATCTAAACTGTTGTTTTGTTGGTTTTTTTTTCTCAGCTCTTTCCAGGTGACATTTCTTGCAAACCCAGAAAATAAGTCCTGGTGCCCTTTGTCCACATACACACACCTGCTGTGCTTAAATACTCACGTTAGAACAGATCCTCATTTTTGTTTGCTTTAACTGAGAAAATCATTAATTCCCAGCTGAGAGAAGAGGAAGACTGTAATAGGCATTCTGAGGAAACAAAGTCAAATCAGGAATGCAGTTTCAGCCACTGCAACCAGCTAACTTGGCAAGGGGAGGGAGGAAATCGCGGTACATCATTGGGATAAAACACCTTTCATCCCGTCTTTTGTGTTGCCACATACAGAAGAAACATGTATACATATGCATACAACTGTGTGCAAATGCAAAAGAGAGACTGAAAAAAGAAGGATCATGCTTTGCAGGAGGCTGTTCTCAATCTGCATATTGTCAAGAGTTTGGTCTTCTATCACTGAAACATCCTGGTTTTACAGTCTCCCTCTTCCTTATTATTTTCTGCCTTCTCATTTTTTTCCCATTTTCCACTTTCAAGGAAATAAAGCATTCAAAAAACCTGCATACAGGAAAAATTATAATTAAAAAAAAAACCAAAACAAACAACAAAAAACTGGTTTTTTCTCTATTAAAGACCTTTTTTACTCAAGATAGGTTGTTCACAAGAACAACACAATGTACCAGAGCAGAGGATGTTCAGCCTAAAAGACTTTTTGTGTTCCACAGCAACTAAAAACCACTCAGAAAGCTGCTGAATTAAGGATTTGGGATTAAATTTGCAGAAGAAAGGCAAAACCATTGGCTTGAGGAACTCTTGGATTTAGACTCCCATTTTCTCACTGTGGCAGTATTAAAAGTTTTTAATGAGAAAGACAATGATAGTTACAGTTCTTTTAAAGCTTGTGAAAGTACTAAAAATGTCCTTAGTCTGTATAAAAATAGGCCTTATATATCTGAGGTAAACACTTAGATCTTCTTCAAAAACATCACAGGGAGGAAGATTCCAGATTTTTAAACCTGTGCCCTAAATTGCTGTGTCTTGTATTTTAGTGGAGTTGCCATACTGGTTGTGAGCTAGTGCATGTGCTTGTCCTGTCCATCCCTAGAGGTCTTCAAAAATCCCAGAGTTTGTTGCATGGAAAAATTGTAAATATTCCAACCTTTATTTTAATTTTTTATTTTCCTGAGGAAATGAGCTAGCCACATGTAGCAGATAAATAAGAAAAATCTTGAAAAACAGTGCTGAAAATTTGCTGTCTTTTATTTCTAAAAATTTCAGGGGTAGCTTTCCTTTAACTGAAAATCCAGACGAAGGGATTTATTTGGGTGACTGCACGGCCTCTGGATCCAAGGGCAGCTCAACTTTGCCTTTCTGGCTTTGGTGCAGCTCACACCTGCTGCCAGAGTGTTACAGTGTGCAACCCAGCACCAACTACTGTGAGGCTGCTGCAGCAAAGGTCTGGGAAGGAGGCTGGGCTGCACAAGGGGAAATGGACTTACCCACAAGCACAGGGCCAAGAGAGAGATGGAAGCATTAAAAACAAAACCTGCAGATGTTGCCAAGGCCCACAGTCACAAGATTGTTCTTAAAACGTTTTGTTTTGGCTTTTGCAAGAGCAAATTGTAAATGTTAAAGAAAAAATGGTGTTATCAGCATTTTAACATAGTAAGTTTCACTTTTGCTGAAACTAGTTTTGCTCCACACCCAAAAAAGAAACCCAAACTGAACAAATGCTTTAGGGGTTTCTTTCTGGTGTTGTCATCAGGACTTAATTTTGTAGCATATCCTTCAGATACCAGCCAGAAACAGCTAAGTGGAATCAAGATTACATTTCTAAATGTCATGGTTCAGTATTTTTACTTGAGTTAATGCTAATCAATTGGTGTAACATTTCAAAGTTACGTGCTCCTGAGATATGCTGTCCAGAAAATTTAAAAATAAGAAAAGCTTAAATAATTAGAACCTTAAATATTAAATTCTTATCATGTACAATTTTAATGCCAGGGTTCAGGATCAAAGGAAACCATCTTTGAAAGGTAATGTTTTTAGCAGTAGATGCACGGTTCTTACTTCTGCTGCAAAAATTACAGATCTCCTGCTTTGTTATTAAAAATTTGCATAAACTTGTGTTTTGTAAAGCATATCTTTTGTACTTTACAAGGCTTTATGCTAGACTCTAACTGTGTCCAAATGGAGGTCTTGATCATACTGCTATATTTTGTGACCTAATTACCTCCAAAACCCCTGAAAACCAAAACACAAAAAACTGTTCTAATAACACAGATAAAAAACTTAGAATTAACTTCTCTTTCTTCACTAAATCAGCATGCCATGAAACCACCACAGCCTGCTAGATCAAAACTAACATTTTCTACAATTCTTTCCCTCACGTTTTCAGAAGAATTTTGGTGACTGATGGAAAATAGATAGAAATAAAGTTATCTCTGAATATTTGATAATTTCTTCCAACTTTCAGAATCAAGGAGGAAAGATGAGGAAGCTTATAATTACTTCTCCCTTTTTCTTTTTTCATTTCTTCTAAATTTTCATTAGCAGCTATAAGAACAGAAATGTTGGAGTAGCAAAAGAAAGATAATTTTCACTATAGCTATGGTATGCCTTAAATCCCAGTGGAGCATTTTTTCAAAACTCTGACAAGCAAAAGGATGACTCTAGATAAGCATTTTGTGGGATTTATTCATCACTGTACAGCTAGCTCCAGGCCTACTCCAATTCCATGTTATTCTAATTCCATATTCCATTCAAATTCTGTTGCATTTGTGGGGTTATTGTATAAGCACTATACAGTAGTTTCTCAATATACTGGTTTCTTCTTCAGGCTATGGAAGTTTCATCCTTCGAATCAGAACCTATGACCAAATTTCTCAATTTTTTATTTTTTTTTTTACTGTCATGATCAACCAGCTGGTTTCAGTTCAAGCTGAAATGGCCAGATTTCATATTCTACTTTTAATGTAGACAGTAAGATAGAGTTAAAAAAAAAATAAAAATCTAGCATTAAAGTCAATCCTACAGACTGCATGTCAGTAATATTAAAAATCACTTTAGCAGGTAGGCAATAAGATTGTTCTCACATGAGCAGGTGCTTAAACAAGACATCCAGTAAAAGTCTGTAATCATATCAGAAATACCTAACAAGCTGTAAGTGTCTCTTAACTTTCATGGAGGAAAATGGTATATATTTAATTTACTTAAATGGAGTTAGTTCTAGACAGTGGAATGCATCCATGTGATATTAGTATTTTAACAGTACTTGAGTTGAACATTTGTAAGGCCATATTTCTAAGAAGTTTTAAAAGTCATCTTACTCCTTTTGTTAATAATAATCTTTTGAACTTTGTAATCTACTTATATTAAACAATGCTCAGTTTTAAATATGAACTCCAAGTATTTAAATTTAAAATTTCACAATAAAGACTAACTAATCTTGATGAAGTAATCATTAAAAAGTCATATTTTTTGTAATGTAAACCTTGTTGTTTCTTTAAATGTAGAGAAAGAAAGGAAATAACAATGACTAAAAAATTTTAAGGGGAAAATTCAGTCTTCTTGTCTTATCACTTGAATTTAAACTGCTGCTATTTTAAGAAATAATAAAAAAATAATAATTGTAATTTAACATCTGGGGTAAATCAACCTAACTCCAATATTTACAATTCTGGTTAAGATATAGGTTGGAAATTGCCAGGATAGATAGCTCACAATCACA